>CM060842.1:119287500-119610000 GCA_030762175.1 Metallyticus violacea | reverse complement strand
ATGAATTGAGTGTACCTACGTTTAAAAAAAACGCAATCTGAGAAAACACCATTTAAAATTTATATAAAGAACAAAGTACTTTGGAATACTCTGCAATTCTCCAGCTGCATTTTATGAAACCTCAAAGTCTTCTTTGCGTCGTTTTTGTACCCTTCTATCCTTCCTGGTTTCTTTGGACATCTCAGACATAAATTTTCCTACTGTTTATATACGTTCTGTGTCCATTCTCTACAGTTCACGAAGGGTGTTTAGCCCATTTTATGGAGTTCTTTTGAATGCCCCACATTTCCCATATTGAATGATATGACGACTGCTTGGTAGTCTCCAGTGTCTAATATCAAATTATTTTGTTGAAGGATTCATTGACATTCTAGGTGTTGTCATGCATACATTTCCTAAGGAGGTTATGAATATTGGTTTTATATCTGTCATCACTTCATAAGGTAGCCCTTAGTTTATATGTGTCTCTCTCTTTGATATAATATATACACCAGAACTTGTGGGGACACAAGCCATGTGAAGGTTTATCGTCTATCCAGCTTATGAAAGTACATGGTCCATATTGCTTTCCTCATATTTTCCATATACCCTAATTTGTTCCTAACTGAACTACCATAACATTTTGTTAATTATTTTCGTCACCAAAGCCCTTGCCATCATCAAGTTTCTTTCTCCTGAAATTTCTTAATCTTAAGCCCGTTCTTTTATGAATATGTCCTGTACTCTCAAGTTTCCTAATTTCAAACATTTTTCCCCACAAGGCTGTTCAGCAGCAACTGTATTACAAGCTTTACTGTCACCAAGTCCTTAATATCTGTCATATGTTACATTATTAATGAGAAGAAACATTTTAATTTTTTTAATAATGCAACAATGGCTCCCATCCCTCACTGGCACCTTCAAAATTATATACATGCTTGTGATGCTTGTCTGAATCATTTGATTGCAGCCATAACAATAGTTAGATACCGAAAATCAATCACTTTTCCAGTGTCTACACTAGTGGCTGTAACCACATCATTATGAGAAGTGGGACCTCTTTTCTGCCATGAACTATCTATGGCCACTGGAATGTGGCCTATGGTGCCTCAATAGTTAAAACGTGAACTATTTAACACTTCTGCTTCTATTATTGACTGCTATCATTGCAATAGATGAACAACTTTTTTAATGGTGTTTAACGCCCGTTTTTACTACTGAGGCAGCATAGGTGGCGGACACTGATGATATATGAAATGAAATGATAAATTGGGAAAGGATTTTTTAAGGAAGGAAACGTTCCAGGCCTAAGTTTAGGGTACCTCCCCGGCATTTGCTATTGAGGACTGAGGAAAACCTGAAAAAACCTCAGTCAGGGAGGACGCACCTGGCAGGATACGATCCCCAGACTTCCCGCTCACGGGTCTAGCGCCGTAACGACCAGGCCACCCGTGGCGGTAAGAAATAATTTTGCTCATAGAATGAAATTTTGCTGGAGGAATAGGCAAATTCATTTGTGCCCAAAGCGACCTGCTTGCTTCGCACCTGATGTCATAAACAACTCTCATGTTATATTCACTCATATTCCCTAAATGTTTCGACGTGGAAAAGGGCTGTATTTTCCTACACAGATCACATTTAAAAAATAAATAAATTTATACACAGTGTTTTACGTTTTTTTGAGCATTCCCAAGCACTCTGTGACACTGTTCTCGCTTTTACAGAATTTGCATAACACAAATGATGAAATGGAGGAAGATAAGATCTGAACGTCTAATAACTGAAAACCTGTTGTTTATGCACTATTATATGATTCACTATCTTTTAATTGCCGGTCCTGGTGGTGTAGTGGTAACCATAATTGCCTTCTAAACACAAGATCGCGGATAACAACCCGGCCAGGACCGATGGATTTTTTTGGGCGTAAAAATAATAAGTAATGGCTTCCTTCGGAAGGAGGTAAATCTATAGGTCCCATGTCGTACATTTACGGCACGAAAAAGAACCTCAAGCCTGAAAGAGAGGCCTCCGAGCAAAATTTGTCGGTCGTTTCACGCCCTGAGTTGAATGAGATGCTGATGACCTGAGATGTTAAAACAGCGTCAACAAACAAACATCAACTATCTTTTAAATGTCACCAAATATATTTGTAGATGATGTAATGTTTTTGCTGGAGGAACTAACTGGAGGTATCACTGGGTTTGCATCATCATCATCATCATCATCATCATCATCATTATTGTTATTGTTATTATTATTATTATTATTATTATTATTATTATTATTATTATTATTATCTGAAATGGGAGAGTACATTTGCGTTTTCGCAATTGTTTTTACCAGCAGAACTATTATCACTCGTATTTTTAACAATTATGGATGATTTACTGATCTTATATTGATTTTACTACAAAGAGGAAAAATAGCCGGTTTTCGGGTGTTTTCAACACTATCAACAGAATTAACGAGTTTTCCTTCGAATTGAAATCTGTTTCAGAAAACTCCATCAGAGATTACGGAACATATTGCCTGCTACAGTTTGATTGACCAACTGGTGTAAAGTGAGCCTGGACTCCTATGCAGCCCTTTAAATGTTCGTTTGGGACCTTTAAACACAGTTTTGTGACGAAATGACATTGCCATTTAATTGCAAAAAAAAATTACACCAAATTATTTTGAAACAAAACCAACCTTCCTACTTGGCTTAATGAATTGTTCCCTATTTGAAATAAAAGAGGTACCTTCTACTTTTACCGGATTCATAATTTGTTCCCAAGTCATTTCTCATGAAAGAGGAAAAAAAGAAACCTTTGGTAACCATTGAATAATTTGAGCTATGTCCGCAATTGGCTTCCTTAGCCGAAACTGAAATTTTATTTACCTTAAATATTGGTGAATGCCTCTTCTCCTGTGCTAAGGAACTCTACATATACTTCCCACATATTATTAGAGCTTTGTCATTCTTTAAATACATCGTCTACATACAGCTTGAGTTATTTACTCGATAGATAAAAGGTTAAGTCGCAAATAACAAAGTTGTACATCAGCTTGGTATAATTGTAAAACCATAATTAAAATAAAGTTTGATGTGAAACCTAACATATCATAAACAACAAATTTGGAGATGAAAATGGACGGACTACTTTTTGTATATGTGGAATTATTGATTGATAAAACAAGTTGGCGCAACACAATATCTTTGCATTTCAAGTATGCACACCTCCCAGTAGCTAACAGCAAGTATAACTGGATTAAAATGAATGAATCGACTGTCAGAGATGGCTCGTGCCCCTTTTCTGCATAAGTTTTTTTTTTTTAATTTAAAAATCCAATTCCAGGATCTCTAGAGGACAGCAATTCATTAACACAAACTGTTATGTGCCCAAAATGTCCAGTATTCATTTTAATATATCCCCTTGTTGGAATCATCCAACAATCTGGCATGTCTAAAGTACCGTCTACATTAATCATTGCCAGAGCTCTCTCGTCCCACCGAAATGTCCTGCTGTGTGTTGTACGTCCTCGATCTTAGGCTGGAGTGACTACAACCGCAATCTATCTCACATGCGCTAGTACAAGCGTTTAAACTCGTAAGCAAGATTGCTGTCACGATAAAAAAAAGCCTGTCAACATAATATTCTTGTTAACCACCATCCATTATATGAACCTGTAGTCACTTTAAGACCATCAGTCAAACGAAATGCATTGACCAATTTGCTCCATTGACATTTGTAGCGTCAACTTGGATTAGTTGGCCACAGTCAAGCGACACAGAGAAGAACACGTAGAAGGGAGGCGCGCTACAGCGGCGCTAACATGTAAATACACTTAATGATACTTATAGTTGAACATACGCCACAGCGGCCCTAGTATGTAAATATGTTAAGAATCAATAAACTGTGATGCACAGATGCCACGTACTAATGACCAGGTACCGGCAGTGGCAGGTATAAAAGCCCACCGAGGCTGACCGGAAACCAGGGGTGGTAGTTCAAGATGGGACGCCGTGGAAGCAAGACCTCAACGAGCCAATTAGAACGCGCCACCCGCTTGCCCGCTCCGCCGCAGACACCCAGTCACCTCCAGCCACTACACCGGTAACCGCTCCGACTCGGAGTCCTGCTGCACTCAACGAAGTTCTTCAGGGGAAAAATGTAATGCAGCCGGACTCCGGGTCGGGCAAGCCTACTGATAGAAACGCGGATAATCCCATCGCAAGATCATCTGCCCCGCCTCCACAGTCATCAACTCCAGGACAGGAACAAACACACCGCAGCTCAATAGCACCAGCCGCCATTGCAGTACTGTGCACCGTGGAGCGCAGCGGAGCAAGCCTGCTCGTACATTCTGCGGGCCGTTCAGCGGCAGTGGCCATTTGCATATAATGCAACACGTATATATTAGCACAGAGGCCCGACACCCTTAATTTCTTGGAGTCAGAAGAATGGGAGACGTCCATTGCCGCCGGAATAACAACTGGACTTCACCGCCTCACATTTGAACCTAGGTTCCGCCGTCACAATGCCCGTATATAGACGCTGCTGCACATATGGGCACTCGGGACAAGCCTGTACAGAACAACTGCGCTGTCACTACATGGGACAGGCCGCCTGCCCTCTCCAACGCAGTCCCAACCACAACAACAACGCATCAACTACAGCCAACCACTACACAGTGCACACCAACTACACACACCGCTCTGAGTTCAATTCTGGAAGCAATATTGGAGCTGACTGGACTCATCAACGCACCACAGCACACTATTCTGCAACACACAGGTTTAATCAAGCAACAACTTGCAGCACAGGACGCCACCACCTCTGGACTAAACCAAATGGAAGAGGCCTTTAATACACTCCAGGCCACCAACACACAAACTTCAGACAGCATTAAAAGACGTATCCAAAACATGTAATCAACCTCCGAAACTGCAGTAAGAACCTTACAGGGCATGCAGAATGACCACTTCAACGCCACAACAATCCGAGCTGCCATAGCAGAAAAGGCAGCCTATGAAAACTTAACCACTGACACCCACAACAGTCTTCCAAATACGAGGAACTCCCCACAGACTATTCGGGTCCACCTTCACGTCAAGATGACTGTCACACAAATAGGTGTTCTAGAACCAACCAGGACTGCTACTATTTTTCTCAAGCAGCATGACAATTACGCATAAGCTGCAGACCCCGAGATCTGCTTCAATCAGACTCACACTACTAGTGTAGGTTCACGCCAGGACACAGCCATGATGTAGATCCTGAACCTCCTCAACCTTTTTGCTTTTAGCATCACTCACAAGTCCCTGGATGCTCAAGGCGGTACCAGGCATCAGTCCTCCCACTGTCTACATTAAATAAATAGACCCACCACAGAATTACTTAGCATGTTAAAAAAAAGCGGAAACCGGTTAGTCTCATTAACTCATGCTATCGAGTGGACTATTCAAACACCACACGGACTTCTAATTTTTGGCTACACTCCCTGTTACTCGTTGTGGCCGGGCCATGCCGGTTTGACAATCCCGGACAATGCACCCACACTGCCCAAGCCGTAGTGGCCAAAGCACTGACACCTTTTTGTCCGGTATGACGAACCCGGCCCATGCTTTGTGAACCACCTCGCAGGGAAGAGCTCAGGCTGCGCAAGCGGTGCTATCACGGAATGTCTAGGGCGTACATCCTGCCACGACACCTTTCGCAGTTGCGTTAGCACGCAACATGGATGACATCAGGTTCACAACAGCATTGTTTGGTGGTTCCTATGGAAGTGCGTACTTAAATGACTGGTCACCATTTAGGAATATGAGGAGAATACTTTTATATATATATATAGCAAGACACAAGGTCGTAGAGTATGTTATTGCCCCATTTCACCTGGAGTTAAATGTGAAAGTTAGAGAATTTGTTCCTATTCTAGCAACAATAGTAGTTATTGAGCGCCCTTTTCGGAACTCTCTGAATATTTAGCTGTAAACAATGTTTGCCCGAGTCTCGTTCTTTAAGGCGCAAGTCAATTCCTTTCCTTAAAAAATATGATCTTACAGTAGCAGTATCAGCGTGCATAAACGGAGTACACCGGTTTATATGCTAGCACCAGCTCATAAGAAAGCATAAAGGTGCATTCACATTTCACCATGATTTTAGTCATATCTTTTACTTTACCGGACACTGATATACTTTCCTTTCTCTCGTTTTATTCTGCGCTTCTAATTCTAAAAAATAGTATTCTCAGCTTTATGAGCGTTCATTTGCGCCGTATACACGAGCTTAAAAAAAATATACTCACATTTCGGTGATTTTTACCACGATATTTCTACTGTCTATCCTCGAGTATATTCATATATTTTTCTTTTCATCTTTTCTTCTGCTTTACTTTATATGTTTGGATTCCATATTGTAAGTGCATTTACACGTATGCACTTTCCCATACTGAGTAAAACTATTGGTTATCTAATTTTAAATATAGCAATTAAAATAAAACATACAACAAGAGTATAATCATAACATGAGACCTCTCCTCAAGGACAGATAACAAAAAAGTGGAAATTTTCGTCTGCGTATCGTAAAGTTAGAAAAGAAAAATTGAGCAGTTATATAAAGCAATTTCCGTTTTGACTTGTTACATTCTCGAAAACTTATGAGCCTGAATATAATTGGTTTAATCATGTAATAACATAATTATGATAACTGGGGTTCAACATCGCTAATTTAAAAAGAAAAATAAACAATTATTACTAAGGTATACAAATGTTATTTAACTGATAAGTTCCATATTTTTGGGTACCTATAAAGGAGCAGGCCGTGTAATTTTAGTTACAAATTAATTTTTTTTCTCTCTCAGTCTTTTAAGGTTTAAGACTTAAGATACGCTAAAACATCTCTTAAAGTCAGAACCTAGATTCTGCGTTAGTGATGGTTTTCCGGCAGTCATTGCCATCATAACAGATCGCCTCCGGCCAAGTGCAGAGTTGTCGCGCGTCAGCTCTATTATGCGTCCTGCCTACCTTCATTTAGCAATTGTGTCTGCATCTTAGATGACCGTCCTGTTCTTTACTTCGTCGTTCCCTGTACGGATTCTCAAGCTTATTCCTAAAATGTTTTCCTTCCTTTTTCCTATTGTCAACCTTTTCCCATTTCTTCATGTAATATTTTTATATTAATACTTTATATCTACTTTTCAATACAATAAACTGTTATACCAATCTATTGTATATTTAACTTCTTATATGGTTTGTTTACCTTTATTTACGAAAATAATACCTACTGTGGTAAGATTAATTGGTTTATAAATAATAAGTGTATTGTTTACCGTAAAGGAATTGCGAAGAACACATAATAGGATGTACTTATTTAAGACTGTACTTTTTAGCTGACATTTAAAACTCTTGTTTAAGAGAATACATTATAAATTGCAATCTTATTTCATGCAATTAATATTTTTCTAGCACTTCTTTTTGTGTTACATTTCTAAAAAATACATTTTACCAAGATATATAAAGTCATTTACATATTCCAATTTTTCTATATTTACTATTACATTTTTTATTTACATGCTGTATTAATTTACTTCAAACACTGACCTTAGTTTTCCTTCTATTAAAGTTATGAGAGGTATATCATTAGCAAAGATATATTTCCGTCATGATTATTCCACAATTGCCTGTGATATTCCTATGTATTTCCTCAAATAGGAAAATAAAACTTTACGGGTCATTGAGTTACCTTGTCTTACTGTGTTTTTAAGCGTACTTTTCCTATACAACTTGACAATGTTTTGTTCATATACTTATCATTTCTTTTTTAATGCTGTCAGTAGGGGTATAGTATTAGGGATAATAGAGAAATAATTAAATTGGTATCCAATAAAGTTTAAAAAGCATTTCACTTGCTTAACTTTTAACTCTAAAATCCCATATTCCTTTATTACTCTCGTTGACGCACTGATAAAATGTTGCCTGGTTTTGATAAGCAACATTTTCATGAGAAACAGAGAAAACAATCTCTGGACAGATATGCCAATAATCATCAAACACTTGATCTGCCTGGAAGAAAGTCTACTTTTCCCACGAGCATAATTAAGATTATTATGACCAAGTGAAATAATTCATAATGAAAACTCTGAATTCAGAACGCCTCGCCAGTTTTCAACAGTATCACGAAAAGGCAGCAATATTTGAGCTTTTGGTTTAGGGAGTTAGATCCCCCTAAACGTTGTCGGGTTTTGCCATGAGGCAACATAAAAACTATCAGGTTAGAAGATTGATAAACTCCCTTCGTCTGAACAACTGGAGAGAATTTTCCCAACTGGACTTTTGTACATCATGCTAAACGAAGACTTTTGTTTGAAATTTTTAAAAACCGTAAAAATGAAGGCCAAGTATGAGAGACTATCGACTGCATTTTATTAGTAATTGTGATGATGGTGCCATTTCATTTTTAAATTCAAAATCACAAATGTAATTACATATTAATAGTATTACCTAAACTATAGAAAGAAAAAGATATCAAGATCTTATGTCATATGAGTATTGGTCAAAAAATCTTAATTTTATAAATCACAATTTTTATTATCACTATGGTCTAATTAACTTAACTTATTTATGCAAAGCATAAAGTGAGAAATAGGTTAATATATTTTTGTGCAATAAACCGTAACAAGTCATTAATAATTTTTATGGGCTATATTAATGATAAACAAAGAACTGTGAAATATTTCTCAACACAGTTTTCACCGAATATTTTATATTTTAATGCATTAACATAAGTTAAAAATAAAGTAGTTAATTTTTAATTTGTCTTCTGTTTCAAATAAAGTACTTAAAATGTGTATCTCTAGGCCATCACGCGCGTTTTACACAGTTTTTTACAATCTCTGGCATTTTTTTAAATTGATTTATTCTGCTGCCTGAAGAATTTTTCCCCACATAGTTTCAGCATCAAACACTTCAGTGAAATGTTTCTTTTCATGTCACTCCAAAGAAAGAAATCTGTGGGATTTTGATCCAGAGATCTTGATGGCCGTCTTATTGATCTATTTCCAGAGATCCATCCGATTTGGTTTCAGGTAAATTATCAAGCAATTGTTATATTTACGTACGGATAGGCGGTATCATGCAAAATCCAAATTATATTTTTCCTTGCTACAGGAATATTCTCAAAAAAAGTTCTTGAAGAAACCTAACATTTACTGCTCCTGTCTAACGCTGCGGAAAAGTTCAAGGGCCGATTAACGTGCTATCTACATATACTTCCTGCCCAAATATTTACTAAAAATCTGTGTTGGAAATAATGTTGACGTATTTTATTATGCACACGTATGTGTTTCATGGAAATTAGTGATTTCATTTCTGGCGAAGTTCCTTCATTCTTCAACCTGCTGCTTGTTGAAGAAACCACTCAGAAATGATCTTTTTTGGAGCGCACAACCAGCCTTTGCTGACTCGTTGGAAGTAGTAAGGCTGTATCCGCTCCTCTCTGAGTGATCTCACGTCAGAATTGTGTATACGGGGATTCTTTTCGATGCGTTTCACTATAAATTAATATTATGACGCTGTAATTGATACAAAAAAACAAAACAAAACAAAAACGTTGAAGGACATAATTAAGAGACTATGAACCCTGCTACTGCAAACAAAAAAAAAGTTTATATAATACAGTCAGTTTACTTTGCTATTATTTTTTAAAAATCTCCAAATTCACATAAAAGGTGTAAAACGTGTGTTTAAAATGCAACTAACTATGTGTATCTTCTGGAAAAATGTTGCACAAAGGGCAAAATGTGGACTTCTTCAACATGAAAACATCCTGCAAAAGGAAAAAAACTCCCTTTCACTCTGTGTAGTGCTATCCATTTGATTGGACGTTCAGAGTTGTGGACGAGCGCGCACACACTGGTCCTTTCTAGGCCGGTTGGCTACGGTTTAACAGAAATCAGAATAAATGCACATTCTTAGGAGTGAAGAACATGCGATATAAACGGCAGAGGGGGTTAAAATAGAACAACTTTTTTGCCCTTTAAAAATAAAATGCTAAATATTAATTCCTTAATACGTTATCGGTTCAAAAACAGACGTTAAAATTTGTCTTTTAACTTCATTAAATATACGATTCTCATCAAATCATGCGTATAGTTAGTTACCTGTCTCCGCAAGTGATGCCCAATCAAATGGATTATGGTGTGTTTTATATTTCTTGGCAATATACGTGTTTTATTTCTATAAGATAATGGAATGTAGAAATGAAGTAACTTACCTGCTGCGGATTCAATTTCAGGCGAGTCAAATGTTTTATTTATTTATTTAAGTACTTACATAAATTAGAAGGTTACAAAAAGTGAGTTTCAACAACGAAAAAGCAAAGCCTCGATGTAAATTGCAATTATTAATGTAGGTACAGATATTGAGACAAACTGTTTATATGTTTTTTTTTTTGCGGTTATGAAACAACCTATCAGAAAATTTGACACAAACGAGGTGACGAGGTGTAGTTGAAGTAGGCAAGTCTGAACTTCTTTTCAATAAGGACTTTCAATATGGCAGAGGTTATATGCAGATCATTATCCCCGCTCCAGCAGATTTTAATTATAAACTTCAGGTTAAGCAAAGTGCCAAGCTTCCTTTGGCGTTTAAAGTAACTGGATATTCAACGAGCAATCAACTACATAATTAAGCCTAAGGTTAAAGCATAATAACTTCGCAAACGTATATAGCTTATTACACCCTTTCAAGTTATTAAAATTCCATGAAGCTGCACACTCTTTATTCATAAGGAAATTTACGGCCGAATATAAAGATTGCTTCTTTCTGCCTTGTTTTAGCTCCAATTTGATAAACCATATAAAATTAGTTAGCGCTTTTCCAGTGCAAATGTATAGTGGTCAATAGACACCTGTAATGAATAAGGATAGAAAAAAAATATAGGACTTTAACATGAAAATTGGAGGTAACAATCAGGGAGGAAAATACTTTTTTGTAGTAGTTGGGGTGTATTTATTAATATGGAGCCAATGCAATACAAATAACTTCAGGGGTACAACTGCTTTGTAATACTAGGCCTTTTTGATTTGGTACATGATATTGGGTTGGATATTTTATATAAGTTATAAGCATATATACATTTTAAAATAAAATTATAAAAAATAAGAATAAAATAAAAAAATAGAGTAAAGTAAAAGAAATACAAGGAGATTAATTTTAAAAATATTCAAAATCCATAAATCCCATTAAAAATGCCCACTGCTGCATTCAATTAATTTGTTTCCCATCAAAACCCTCTCCTGTTATCAAACTTTTTAGTACGGCGCGGACTTTTGAGTGTCGGTCCTGGTGGTGTAGTGGTTACCACACTTGTCTCCTAGCTCAAAACGCTCGTTCGAACCCGGCCGGGATCGATGGATTTTTTCGGGCGTAAAAATCCTCAGTATGGCTTCCTTCGGAAGGAAAGTAAAGCCGTGGGTCCCGTGTCGTACATTTACGGCACGAAAAAGAACCTCAAGCCTGAAAGAGAGGCCTCTGAGCAAAATTTGTCGGCTGTTTCACGCCCTAAGTTGAATGGGACGCTGATGACCTGAGATGTTAAAGAGTGTCCATAAATAAATCAATCAAAAAAAAAGGACTTTTGAGCGGGAGATCTGGGTTCGAATCCCGCCAGGACCGTCTTCCCTGACTGATGTTTTCCCAGGTTTTCCTCAGTCCTCATAAATGGCAAATGCCGGGTAGGTACCCTAAACTTAGGCCTGGAACGTTTCCTTCCTTAAAAAATATCCTTTCCCAATATATAATTTCATCTCATTGGTCATCAGTGTCTACCGCCTGTGGTGCGTCAGTAGTAAAAACGGGCGTTAAATACCATTCAAATTTTTTTTTTAGATCTGAGCTCTATCACTTTCATAGAAATTTACCTAATCTCTCTCCTTCCTTGCCTGCCAGCATGGCCCAGCATGACTATCTCTGTTCGATCCCACAGAGGAGTGTGATAGATACACTGTTAGGAGCTGGAGATGTGGCTAGTTAGAGGAATATGCAGATAACGCAATGTTATTGTTCACGAGAAATGCACGTATCGTAAACAGAGCATGTGCTTGTGCTATGAATCGTTTAGAAAACATTGACCACTTACAGGCTGAAGTTTCCTTTATGAAAAAGTTGTCGTCACATTGAACACTCTACTGTAAAATCGGTGGTACTTTTAATGTTGTCGATTTTTCCAATAAATAAGACAAGAATGAGTTTTCAGAAGCACTGATAATCTTTCTATTGCAACAATCCTTCAATAATTTTCTACGTACTTGAATATCTTTTTTCGACTTCTCCGGCAGTACATTTCACGTGCAGTGCTAGCTGATTCTCTTACTAAGTCTTTTTTTAATTATTACCGCAACTTTTAAAATGTCTGTCACGCTTTTCCATGCGTGTCGCATAGCAACAAATAGAATATGAAAACCTGACACGAAATAAAGTCGTAAAATCAAGATAACGTAAAATAAAAATATTTTATTATGTAAACTATGGGCGTGGTAAACGTTATGTGTAGTTCGTGTGTTAAGTACAGTCGAGGAACTCTCGTTATCGCTAGAACGCAAACCTATTCCCGATTGTTAACTACTTAAAACATAAACAACTACTAGAAATATCTTGAGAGTGAATAGGAATATATAACATGCCTTCACCTTAAACGGTTTTCTTTGCTTCTCTATAACATAAAGTATTCGTGAAACGACCTACAGCATTTTAAAGTTTCATTACGTGAATCTTTGCATAAAGGAACGTAGTAGATCAGTAAAACCCGCCCATTATCTTTTTACAGCATTCCTACTTCCTTAATTCCCTCTCACATCCCTACTATATTAATCTTTCATCATTTTCTACGCCTACACCGTTCTAATGAAAGCTTTTATTTTTCATATTAAGAGTTTCCCCCTCCGTTTGTTTGCTGAACTACCTGGAAGCTGAAAATTACAGAACTTCGGCTCCTACAATTCCTTTCCTTTCTCTTTGTTAACTATGCACTACAGTTAGAGCGTATTGTGTTGAACCAGAACAATCATAATGAAGTTTTTGCTTCAACGTGAGCTAATTTTCGTTCTCCATTGTTTGAGGGAATAATTTTGCTGCGCATAATTAAACGTAAATGAAAAAGTACTAAATAACACAAGTGTGCGTTAATTCCAAGTCATAATTTTGTTTATCGACATGTGGCAAGCCATGCATGTGTTCCAGGCAGAATTATTCCTCACAAATCATGTGTAGCTAATTACGCTCCATTCCCATACTCTGTTCTTTCTATAACACTTATGCGGGAGGGTAGCCGAGGTCGTTAAAGAGCGAACTCGTGAGCGGGAGTTCTGGGGTTCGATTCCCATCAGGACCATTCTCCCTGACTAAGGTTTTTTCCAGGTTATCCTCAGTCCTTATAAATGGCAAATTCCGGGGAGTTACTCTAAACTTAGGCCTGGAATGCTTCCTTCCTTTAAAAATACTCCTATCCCAATTTACCATTTATCTCATGTATCATCATGTCCACCGCCAGTATTGCTATATACTCTCACTTCCACACCCAATATATGTTAGCACTTATCACATACTGAGATTGCAGAGAAGTATCTGTTTCCTGAGCGAACTATGGCACGTCTAATTCTTCATAAGCATCTCGGTAGTAAAAACAGGCGCTAAACACTAATAAAAAGAAACTTATGAATCAGTTAGATCCTTTAATTTTCAATGATTTGAATAGCTTATTTTTTGGTAAAGTCAATGTATAAACACTTTTTACTAAGATAACATTCAAACGGAATAAACTCAGCTAAGTACATAATATATATATATATATATATATATATATATATATATATATATATATATACGGTGGACTAAAATGTCTGTAAATACATTCATCCATTTTAAGAAAGGTGAAAGAAAACTAATAAATTAATTAATAACAACAAATTATTTTGCTTTAGTCTACAATTAATTGCTCTAATGAGGACTAAATAACTGTTTAAAAAACGTTATATTTTTAAATAGATATCTCAATTTTCGAATCCAAACGCGGATTTTATGCTCTATGAAAATATCAATAGCATTACATGAGAATTAATCACTCTTTCTCTCTATAGCGTTGAAATGCTATGAACCTGGTATATAATACAACTAAGCGGCATTTAATTTTACAAATCACTACGGCATATTATATAAAACTAAAGGGTTATCGAGAAGTCACTCCGCAGCCATTGTGTAGCCGAGATTTCACTAGGGAAGCAAATTCTGGCGGCAGCCTTGACCGCGCGCGGGGCATATAGTTGTTGTGTTCACTTGTTCACTAAGGCAGCACACACTCTGAAGTCCAAACCTGAACTTTTAAGTAAAAATATTTGGATAGACGGGTAAGTCTAGAGAAGGAGCATAAGAAGATGAAAGTTTCCCCAATGTAGTAATGAAATATGCGCTGTTATACAGTGTCAGAGTCACACCAATGGGCTAACACAATCCATTGAAGACAGAAAGCCGATATCTATCGATGTATGTAGAATCAGAATATCATACGTGTAAACAGCTCCATTACTGAATTTGCGCAGTACTATGGATATGCATTATGCAGCACTTAATTAGAATGCAGCCAACTATATAATGGATATGCCTAAAGGCACAGCTGCATTAAATCACAAGCTGCGGAGGTGCAATAATCGAAGTAGCCAAAAGCCCACATGATCTGGACCGTCTTACATTCATAAACTCATTCACATAGCATTGAGTTCCATTTGAGCATAACTTCCTTTGAACATGTAACAGAAGCACTTTTGCTGTTGATGAACGAATATCCCTATTTCTTTCCCCCTCTCTGTATGCTACCTAGACAGATGATTTGGAAAAAATGTCGGGTTTGTGCATGTGGTAAATCAAAACATAGAACGTAAAGCAAAAAATGCTATCAGTCATAAGGCGTTGAAAATATTTTTAACAATGCATAATTTGCATTATATATAATGAAGCACCTTTCAAAAAAATATAGAGAGCGATTTAAGGACAAATAGTATACCGAGGGTGCCAAAAAGTGTATACACACTTTCATATTCTATATCTATTTAATATATTTCAAAGTTGGACCGAAAAACAACAGTAATGTGTAGTATGATGTTCTGTAAACAGATGTGACTCACATACATTATGATAGCGTTGCTACGTGACAGGTAAACCAACAATGAACTAATGAAGCCAAGATGTATGATGATGTTCTGTATGATGTTCTGTATGATGTATGATGTTGATCGTATGATGTTCTGTAAACAGATGTGACTCACATGCTAGAGTTGCTATAACAAAATGGAGCTAAGATTATCGTTTGAACAGCGGAAAGCAATTTTGAAGTGGTATTGGAAAACCGAGAATGTGGTTGAAGTTCAAAGGCAATGGGGGGGACGTGTGTAGAGAACAGAACCGCCAACGCGAGTAACAATTGCACGCATTCCAGACAAATTTGAGACTCATGGTACCGTATGCAAAAGGATGGTGCACCGCCACATTACCACCGAGATGTACTCAGTAGTTCAGCGTACTCAGAAGTGTATAGACGCCGATGATGGGCATTTTGAGCAACTGTTGTAACTGTAAAAGTCTAAGATGATTAGTGCTCATCATTTTCTGTTTGTCTGAATTCAGTTTTGTTATTTTTATCACAGTTTTTTCTTTGAAGTTTTTTGCTTGGAGTGTGTATACATTTTTGGTACCCTCTGTATAAAGGTCTGTCTCATATGTAGATCACAGGAGAACAAGAGAGAGATAAGGGAGGTACAAAAGAAATAACAAAATATATGCGAATGTTAATAATTTAGTATATAAGTGAAACTATTTTAAATCATAAATGTTTGATGAAATATTCAGAATAATTAGACCGTGGACTATTAAGCATTAAGAATTCAAATATCATTGCCTAAAATAAGCATTAAAATTTGTTTAAATAGATACTTTATACCTCAAAATAGAGGCTAATCTCAAATAAATACTAACACTCAGCATAATGTGGATAGTAAAAATAGTATTTATAATTTAAATTATAGAAACTCAAATTTACGTCTGTTTTATTTCTCTTTTCAACTTAACTATTCCTTCTCAAAGATACACCAAAAGTGAAAAATAATAATAGTGTAGTTTCTATAACACTGTGATAATGAAAAAAATGTTACACTACAAGTTCTTTCCATAAATTGGAATATTACCAGAAAAATTTCTGAATTGTCACCTAGAAAGTTGCGACTTTTGTCACAGTTTTAATTTTAAAACTATTTAATATATTTCTATGAACATTCTATATTTGTTATTACTATAAATTTAATCACTGTTGAATATATAATCCTATATTTAATAATAAATACAATGAGAAGGCGAACCTATACGTAGCAGATGTCTAGACAGTTTTTGCAAATCGTATACACTATATAATAAGTGCAGTATATAATGTAAACATGAAAAAACAGAGTCTATAACAGAATTTTACAGGAAAGAAACAAACGCATAAACTCGTATTTCTAAGTGACAATATTTGTTTTAAATGTTAGTACAGTACTAAATGTTGTTCCGATCTGAAACTACAAAAACATTACTGTATTTTACTTGGTAAATTAATTATTTAATTAAGTTGTGGTTGGATTCTGTTCGTTTTTCCCCTGAATTTTATGCCTATTAAATGAATTCAGATTACGTTATGTAATTACGGATTGCACAAGTCTGAATTATTAGTTTCTTCCGATAAAATGTTCATTGCCACAAAACACTATTTTATTTTTGAGTCCTTTTCCAAAAATTTCTTGAACTTCTCATCCACTTCCCTCCAATAAAACCTGGATTTTTGAAAATGTTGTTTTTCTTCGTTTCGAGAAGTTCATTTTGCCGGTACAAGAATCTTTAGCTTTGCTCACGGCTAGCGCTTGGTGTCTATGGGAGCACCACAGGAAGGGAGGGCTGCAGTGAAGACACCGGGCGGAGGAGCTAAGGACGATGACACCGCGGAGGCAGAGGAAGTTATTAACACGTTTCTAGATGGAACACCCCGACACCGGTGGACTCCCTCCCTCGGAAAGTCCGCTTCCATTCTGGACGCCGCGGCAGAAATCCTTTTAAAGTGCAAGCCATAATCACACAACTCAGCACTCTTGCCCTGGCACTTACGACCCAGTAGAATCAAATAATACGAAATAGCAGTGCGCAAACTTTGAGGAATGTAAATATTCATCACAGTATTTGCCTAAGCGACCAGGGTAAACCACGAAAAAGTCCAAGATTAGGATGACCGTTGAATCCGCAACCTTCCAAATGCGAGCTATCCACCGGAGCCATCTCGCTCGGTGCCAATAGCTGAAAGTGTATAAGTTGTTGCTAAAAATTGAGATAAATGTGAACAGAAATGACACAATTGCCTTTTATATATCTTGAAAATGATTACTGCAATTGACAGCAACTTTCAACCCATTTATCTTGCCTGTCAGCATCGGTTAGAAAAGCAAAAATTTTGATAAAATATGTGAACCATCACTGGGGTCTTGATGAACATTTTGTTTGTTGATATTAATTTGTTAACCTCTAGGAATATTGAGATATGCTCAGCAACACGATTGATACCACGAATAAGTTTAGAAGTTGCATGGTAAGGACCAAGAAGGAAAACAGCAGCAACTTTGTCGTCTTTAGAACTGAAAAGATTCAATCCGTCATTCGGGAAATGTTTTATCGTTGCTTGGTTTGTTTTCATAGGTTGCCATTAGCATTTTATCTGTCCCGTAGATGCATTTGTTTGGCTCACGTATTCCAACGATCAAATTTTCCATAAAGTGCCCAGGACTATGTCATCCCGACCACAGAAATGCACAAATAACTTCTTATGTTCTCAAGATAATTATTTTGGACGGTACCTGCTCTCAAAAGAACTGATTGATGGTAGTTGTTTTCCAAAAAATTTCGGATTTTTTTTATTTCCAAGGCTTTGAAAGAAATGTTTTCTGACAACATTGCGTGACACGAATCTGAGATGAAGCTACTGAAGTTAGGAGGTGCGCCAAGAGAGTCTGCCTTATTTTGGTTCTCCGTTCAGCATTGGTCTTGTGGAATGCTCCCATAATACTGAAATTTCTGTGCAATTTATTTATACGGGACAATTGGAAGAATCATAAATTAAGAGTACAGGAGAAAAAGTAACAGAGTCAAAAAAGCTTACAAATTGGCAGCACTGTGTGCTTATCGGTCAGCTGTTTCATCATGTTATATCATTACAAGAGAAAAGCCATTATAGTCCAAGCTATAGCCGATTGAAGAAACTCAATACAATTGAAAAACCAATATAGTCACCGCCTTCTTGATACACAGCGTCTATTTAAGTTACAATCGGCACCTTAGGTGTACTTACTTTGATATTATGTTTGAGGTTATTGCGTTGTTATTGTTTTGTTTCAGATCTTTACCCTCATCACTTGTTGCATTTGACATTTTTCTGTGAAAGTTATTTTTAGAGATAAATTCGAAAATACTTGACAATGAGAACCATATAGATATCCTTTTAGGCTTAGAGAGTGATGTCTATCAACACAAGTGCATGCTTTGTTTTTTTAATAACTAATGCAATTAAAATTAATTTAATAGGCCTAAGTGTGCTTTGTCTAATAAACTTCTGAGGAAAAACCAACGGAGACCAACTAAAACTTAATTAAATAATTAATTTGCCATGTAATGTATCTGTAGTTTCAGGTTGAAACAACAATCAGTGGTCAACTAACAATTAAAAAATATTGCCACTTTGAAAGTTCCAAAGAGTTTATGCCTTTGAAAATTCATTTTTCTCTCTTGTAAAATTACGGTTATAGATTCTGTAGTTTTTTCTCCTTTGTCCTTCAAATATAAATATTTATATTATATACTATATTTATTACATACTTTGTACGATTTCCACATAAATAAATATAAATAGGTCTGTTTCTAAATGCAATAGTTAATCTCTTAGCACTGTTTCTAAATACAACAGTTAAAATCTTAGCAATGTAAATATAAATAATAACATAATATAAATTACAATTCTATGTTTGTTTATAAATTATGGAATAAAACGTTTACTTAGTTTTTATTAACTAAGATTGTTGTATGACAAAATAGTATCTGCTTGCTTAGGTGATATCTAAAAACTTTAAACCCATGTACAAATTAACGCAGATGTCTTAATTTTTGACGACAGGCAACTGTAATCGTATTTTTGTTCTTTTATTCACTTTTAATGCTCAGCTCAACTAAAGACTGTTAGAGTTGAATATCGAACGTCATTGAAACTGTCAAACTGTTGATTAAACTCATTATTATCAGTGAAAATACCTATATATTCAATTTGGAAAATAATAGAAGCCCTTCCGCACAATTCACACACACACACACACACACACACCACTCAAACGATAAGGAAGAGAGTTGAAAAAAAAAACAATTTTGCTATCTAGTTTAAAATAAGCACAAAAACGTTCAAATAAGCTGTTTTAGGGTACTCTTAAAGTGTTTTATATGAGCATAAGTGTTTATGAAACGTAAAGAATTTAATAGTAATAACAATAATAATAATAATAATAATAATAATATATTTAAAATACGCGAGTTTAATATCTGCAGCGTAAAACATACATAAGAAGGGTGCACGAGAGACCAACCACAATAACTAAGGATTTATTGATTTAAAAAATTTTTATAGCTTATGGGCACGAACCTTTTATATGACGTGATATTATTGGTAGACCATAACCGTGCACGCGACAGAATCAGCAATGCAATCTTCTAATGAAAACACGGAGTTATGGATGCAGTCTGCACGCCACAGGTTCAAAAATGCACATGTTACCTAATTTGGCTTCTTGGTAATAAAATATAAAGCACCCAGCAGTAGAACAATCGAGAAGACTCCCTTTCAGTTGCCGGAGATTTCTGATATATCATTAAGAAATAAGCAAGTTCTGAAAGGACAGATGCACTTATAATAAAAAAATAACTACTTTTTTACTATTATCAGAGGAAACAATCAGAAATGTTATAGACAGCATATGATTACATTTGATATTTCACAATACACTACAAAATAACACATATATTAGATAGTCTTTTGAGGTCTAGTGGTAGGGTTTGCGACTACTAATCCGAAGGTCTTGGGTTTGGTCAAGCTGTCTGGGTAAAGTTTTGTCGGAGCTTTTCCTTGCCCGGAGAAGACAAATGCCAGATAGCTTCAAAACGTCAAGGATTCCAAGCTCATTTTGCGCAATTAATTAACTTTCATTTCATTTCTCCGTAAATATTCTCACCTAAAGTACTCTAGTCCAAGAACTACAGACGTTACGAGAGAAAAATTCCGTCAAAGAGACAATAAATAAAATGATAAAAACCTCATTGCAAGGCGTTTTCGATCTGATGTTTCATGGATGTTAGGGAAGGTTCAATGTATCAATTTGAGATTATGAACCCTGACCAGAAACAACGTAGTCGAAAGTTACAAGCGAAATTCGTTGTGTGTAGATGTAATACCTTTATTTAACTGTACAACTTTCACAATATGCTACATTCACAACAGACGTTGAACCAGATTCGGTGCAGGGATGACATCGTCGCATCAAGTTCCGTTATACCCGTTGGAACAGCCCCGGTGTCGTTCGAACAATGGTCACAGGCAGCGAGACCGCCACGGATGGCTGAGGTCGTTAAGGCGCGGACTCGTGTGGGGAGATCTGGAGTTTGAATCCCGCCAGAACCGTCCTCCCTGATTGAGGTTTTTTTCCAAGTTTTCCTAGTCCTCATAAACGGCAAATGCCGGGGAGGTACCTAAAACTTAGGCCTGGAACGTTTCCTTCCAGAAAAATAAATCCTTTCAGAATATAGCATTTCATCTCATGTACCACCCACCAGTGTCCAACGCCTGTGTGCCACAGTAGTAAATAAGGATGTTAAACACTATTAAAAAAAAACAAAGATTGTATCATTAGCTCAGAAACAGTCTGTGTGTTCAACATAAAATAAAAAAGAAATAAATAAAACAATTAATACAGAAGAAGTCTTTAATGTAACAAATTAGGAATGTCCGAATGACACACATATACAAAGATTGAATCAACTTGTTTCCTCCGCCGTACTCCAGTTCATCGCCTTTTCAAACCTGAGCTGTGTCATTTTCATCAGAAATCTCTCATTCCCTTCCTTGTGCCAGCCGAGCCCAGCATGACCATCTCCCTCTGTTCAGTCCCACAAAGGAGAGTGGTAGATACTTTTCCCTTCATTCTCCCGTACCTTTATATTCGGTTAGTGTGTGTGCCCTGATTTCCCCTCTTCACATATGGGGCGAATTCTCCACTCATATTCGTCAGTGATCTTAATCATCCCCTAGTTTGAGACACGCAAGCCCTTGTCTAATGAATTTAGTCCGTGTTTTGATGTACTGTTCCCTGAGGTGACACAGGGACTACTCCTTGAAGAAATTAATGTCTGGGTTTTTAGTAAAGATGTTACCCAGCAAAATCATAAAGCATGTGGCTATCGAATTTATGATTGATAATGTTTGTCACTCTTCAAGGATATCAACTTAAGCTTATGCACTATTAGTAAGTATTTTTGGGGGATGGCGCCCAAAATTATTTCTTAGATTTTATATTAATCTTTGAAACGGGATTATTTAATGTTAATGGTCAGGCATAGCATCTTGAAACGTGGACGAGGCATAATTGCAGGATATTAAGTTGCGGATGAGAGCACTCTGGTGATAAGGTAGAAAGTAGTAGAATTTTTGTGCTACGCCTAATTTCATCCTCCCTAAGAGGCTTCGTGCAGTAACTGTGATACTCATAATAAATGACCATCCGCCCTCCATTCTCTGCTACTTGTAGAAGATGCAACCAACTGTCTGCTGCCCTATACCTCACATTCATAAAGCATGATAGAAGTGGTCAAAACTTTGAACAGGTTTATCCTGAGGTGAATAGGCACCGTTGTGGAACTGAACAATGGAAGCAGTTATGCAATTACTCCCTGTGTCACTTGTCTTTGTGTATACCGAAATATAAATCTCTGTTTGGTTGAACGTCCAGAAATGGAAGGGAGTATGTTATTGCCTGTAGAACAATTTTCGGGAATGCGGCGTTTGCTGAATGTAATAACATGAATTTTTGTGGAGTTGATAAACATTCACCATTGCTTGCACTGCCTTTTGATTAGGTGTAAGTGTCTTTGTATGGGATTCTTGGTCTAATGACTTCGATTTTGTTGATTTGGAATAACAAGAGGTGGTCAGCGTATTATGCAAACGTCATCTGCTTGTAGAAAGTCTGTCATGTACGTGTTGAGAATGGGTTAGAGTACAGAACCTTCTAATAGGGGTGTGCAATTGTTTCCCTCTCTCGTCACCTTGAAGGATCTGTGTTTGAAGAATAAGTGTACCAGATGTATGTATGGTTTTAGCATCCCAAGGGAGATAAGTTTATATAGGAGCCCGGTGTACCAGATCGTAGAAAAGGCCTTTTCTGCCGGGGGATAAGTCTTGTCCTGAAAACCTGGGGTAACAGCCTCTACCACCCTACAGTAGTTGCTGGACAGCAGAGTGTTCAGGACGAAAACCACACTCCTGAGTACAGGATCGAACAGAGAGAGTTGTTCATGCTGGACTTTGCTGGCAGGCAAATTGACCGAATCCAGCTGTGTGTCATCCATAATGAGATTTCATTATATTTTTAAAATATGTTTTAAAAAGTCTTCTTCTATTGACATTTGTTGTTTTATTCTATTTGTACTTTTATTTATTTGTTTTAAGCGTTCTATATCTGTTTTAATATTATAAATGATGTGATTGTTTTTAATATAGTGAGAGTTATTAAGACTGAATACTTTAAGAGTTGTGATAACCTTATTGGATTGGATTGGAAGTTAGTTCTTATGAATAAACCTTTACGAAAAACCAACCCCTTAATTAAAATTTCAAATAATATCTATGCAATATCTTGTGCTAAATCAAACATACCAAGGATCGCCACGGTTGATTGAGGTCTTTAAAGACGTGGATTCATAAGCGGGAGGTCTTCTCTGACTGAGGGTTTTTCCAGCTTTTCCTCAGTCCTCATAAAATGGGAAATGCCGGAGAGGTACCCTAAACTTAGGCCTGGAACGTTTCGCCGCTTAAAAATAAATTCTTTCCCAATTTATCATTTCATCTCATGTATCATCAGTGTCCGCCGCCTGTACCTCAGTAGTAAAAATGGGCGTCAAACACTATTAAAAAAACATACCAAGCGTTTATAAAAGCAAGTACGATCCGTTGAACCCGTGCGCCTGTTGAAGTTGTTTTGTATTGTACTGTATTGTAATAAGTACACTCCTACTACTCCCCCCTCCCCTCATGACCCATCCTAAATTCCAAAATCCATTTCAAACAACACTGTGGTAAAGCCCGACACACGGCTAGGAATGTAGAAGACACACACACAGAGATTGGCCATAATCAGCCTGTCAAAATGTGACTGTCAGACTGAGCTGGTTCCAAACAAAGGTATTGCACATTACAATGATGCACTAGGCTTTGCCGTATCATTGAAACAATGAAATAACTTATTAACACTATGATTAGTTGCCCTCTGTGTGTCCCGTTCAATTAAATCGCTTCATAAATGGCGACCAACCATTTCTCACCGACAAAAGCGCTTCAAATTTGATGCTCAACCAGGGGCACTCAGCCGGAGCACACTAAACCCCTCCAGAGATGACTTATTAAATGTAAAATTAAATTAAAAGTTCATTAATCAATATGAACATATCAAGCAATTGCACGATTTAGAATAATCAATATTAAAATAATAACCACAATTATTTATATTCAAGTTGAAGATTAATAACAGTCAATTATACACTATAGACCTTGTAAAAGTTAAATTCTAATTAAAACCTAGCACTTCAAAGCCTTTGCGTTATTTTATTTAAAATCAAGCATAAAAGAAACGTTCACAGCCTATGTAGTGGGTTCGTTGCCCAGCTCGTTATCTATTAGATCTCCTGCCCGCATTCACTTATTGAATTGTAGATCTCTTGCAACGAAGAACCAATATTTCTGTAATATGTTGAACATTAGTAGACACACTTTTTTCCCTTCTTATTTTGATTATGCATGGTTTCACTTGAAGGAGGTTATAAACCGCCACAACAGAAACAGGCCATGCTTCATGGAACATGCGCTACATGATCCAATATCAAATATATAAATGGTAAATGTATAGCTACATAATCCGCTATATCCACATAATTATGAACTGATTTTTTTCAGAAACTAACGGACGGAAAGACACGGCACTAGTGGTTACAATAAACTTGTACAAAAAGATAACATAAATATGATTTGATGACAGATTAATTACTTATAATGTGTGTTCCCTTTAAATGACCGATCTTTTGTTATTTCTGGGTTAGTTTGAAGATTATATGCGATAAACCTGCAAACTTTAAAGAAATTAAAGGTTAAAGCCAACGCTAGATAGCCTCCATGACTGAACACACAGTGACTGAAAGGTGTTTGATAAAGTATAACATTTGAAAAAGTAAAACTAACTAACTATCCAACGTCTTCTATTGCAGTGCCAGTAGACTATTTGCATGATTGATACAAAACTCGATAGCTAAAAGTAAATGTTGATACCATCCTTCGTACCCCATCAATTGTGAGGAATTAATTAGAACATATGTAACATTTTATTTCAGCTAGCTGTAAGTGTGTAAAAATGTCACGAAACGTAAGAATTCTCGTTGCTCGAACAGCAGAGGGACCGTTCTGGCAGACAATAGAGCAAATACTTTCTTTTGTTCATTGGAAGGGGACTGCTTTTCCCTGGTAGGTGTGTTGGCAAAGACGAAAGCTGTTAACACCTGTGCTACCGTTAAAGTACGTTGAACTCTAACGTACGACAGAAGCTGAAATTGAACGGTGGACGAATTGCCAAATTGTTACGTTCAGATAATCTGATTAGCCAATAATATGAGAGTTGCATGAAGTCACCGATAGCCTATAAGGATGTCTAAATCCACAGTCGGGGTAAAATACAGCTTCGCTGTATCACGTAGTCAAGCGAGTCTTACTGAGTATTTAAGGACATGAAATCGTCCTTTTTGGGAAAGTCAGAATTTAATCTAGGAAACTCATACTGGAACATCAATGTTCGAGCTTCACTTCTGTTCGGCGCTTCTTCTCAGCAGTCAGAAAACTACTGTTAGCCAAGTATTGTAGCTCCGCGTGTCTGCCAAACGTCTCATTACTGCGGTCCGAAGAGAAACGCCCTGGTATGCCCTTTTTGCCAATAAACGATGACAACTAGCAGATAACAGGATGTTCTTTCTCGTCAACACCTTTAATTCCCCTCACTCAACCCAAAAATCAGGTCCCAAAAATCAGCAACATTCCTGTAGATCGACAAGAAGAGTTATTGAGTGGTGAGCTGTATCTGCATATAATCAAACTTCCATTATCATTCCTTCCGCCACCAATAACTCCCTCAAACTGTGGCTATCAACATGGGGCGTTATAATCTTCGAATATATTAAAACTCCTTCGTCCGATAACTTCAGTGTTTCTGTGTGAGATGCACTTATAATTTACATCGTATTCCATGTATATTTATGCTCTGTGTAAATATTTATTAATATGTATTACTAATAATGCTACCATAATTACTGACACTACTTCCTACGTTCCTGTTTAATATTACATGTTATTATTATTATTACTTAAACAACTGTGAATTATTCTTGGTACAATGTTATAACATTGGTTATAGTACAGTAGTTTTAGCCTTACTGTAGGTCAACTACTGTGCCAATGTTTTAATTTTTCTTTTACCCAGTAGATTTTTCACATTATCTGAAAATTTGTGATTATACAATGTCTGATCTAAATATAATCACTTCCTTTAAGATTTTGTTTTCATTTTTTGTTTATTTTAAAATAGTGGTAGGAAACAAAATTAAATCTCCTTTTCTGAGACTAAACAAAGTTTAAAATGGTAGTGGTGTATACATTTTGGGCACCCATTTTGGTAAATTATGATACGAAATATAAAAAGAGTTAGAACGATAAGTATATAGGGGAACAAAGGTTAAAATCAAGAGAGTCAGGGAAAAGTAAGAACAACGAAAGTGACATTAACTCTGCAACTAGAAGCTGGAACACACTTGAAGGGAAATGTAGCGTGGAGAGGAAAGCAAGCTCGACCGGAACTCTCGATCTGTATCGATTACTGTGACCCCAGCATTCTCAATGCAATGTATGTAGTGATACAGCAGTAGAGCAATTTAGTTACACACATCTCCTTTGTTTTTAATTGCCACTGATTGGGTTCAATCTCTTTTCGCGTAAGGGGTGTTTTGGTTGCTTTCTGCATTCTGAACCGAGAGCAGTGGCTCAGGCGGTAACGCTTGAGGCTGGTATTCGGGATGTCCAGAGTTTAACTCTCGTAGGGCCGGCCATCCTGGACTTGGGGTTTTCCGTGATTTTCCCTCGTCAGTTGGGCGAATGTTCGGATGAATATTTTACAGTCTAAGAATGTTCCGCTGTCATATTTCATGTTATATATTCCGTTGTTTCTGTTTAAAGAGTCGGAAGTGTCACAAGACGAGGTAGGCTGGAGCGGTGTGGCGGTGACTTGCGCTTTGGCAATGATTTGTACTTCAGCGTCTGTAGTAGTAGTAGTAGTAGTAATAGTAGTAGTAGTAGTAGTAGTAGTAGTAGTAGTAGTGTCAATAGTAGTAGTAGAGTAGTAATAGTAGTAGTGGTAGTAGTAGTAGTAGTGTCAATAGTAGTAGTAGTAGTAGTAGTTGTAATAGTAGTAGTAGTAGTAGTAGTAATAGTAGTAGTGGTAGTAGTAGTAATAGTAGTAGTGTAATAGTAGTAGTAGTAGTAGTAGTAGTAATAGTAGTAGTAATAGTAGTAGTAGTAGTGTAGTAGTAGTAATAGTAGTAGTAGTAGTGTAGTAGTAGTAATAGTAGTAGTGGTAGTAGTAGTAGTAATAGTAGTAGTGGTAGTAGTAGTAGTAGTAGTGTAGTAGTAGTAATAGTAGTAGTAGTAGTGTAGTAGTAGTAATAGTAGTAGTGTAATAGTAGTAGTGGTAGTAGTAGTAGTAATAGTAGTAGTGTAATAGTAGTAGTAGTAATAGTAGTAGTGTAATAGTAGTAGTGGTAGTAGTAGTAGTAGTAATAGTAGTAGTAATAGTAGTAGTGTAATAATAGTAGTAGTAATAGTAGTAGTAGTGTAGTAGTAGTAGTGTAGTAGTAGTAATAGTAGTGGTAGTAGTAGTAGTAGTAGTAATAGTAGTAGTGGTAGTAGTAGTAGTAGTAGTAGTAGTAGTGTAGTAGTAGTGTAGTAGTAGTAATAGTAGTAGTGTAATAGTAGTAGTGTAATAGTAGTAGTAGTAGTAGTAGTAGTAGTAATAGTAGTAGTAGTAGTGTAGTAGTAGTAATAGTAGTAGTAATAGTAGTAGTAATAGTAGTAGTAGTAGTGTAGTAGTAGTAGTAGTAGTAGTAGTAGTAGTAGTAGTGTAGTAGTAGTAGTAGTAGTAGTAGTAGTAGTAATAGTAGTAGTAGTAGTGTAGTAATAGTAGTAGTAGTAGTAGTAGCAGTGTAATAGTAGTAGTAGTAATAGTAGTAGTAGTAGTAGTAGTAGTGTAATAGTAGTAGTAGTAATAGTAGTAGTAGTAGTAGTAGTGTAATAGTAGTAGTGTAATAGTAGTAGTGTAATAGTAGTAGTAGTAGTAGTAGTAGTAGTAGTAGTAGTAGTGGTATAGTAGTAGTAGTAGTAGTAGTAGTAGTAATAGTAGTAGTAGTAACAGTAGTAGTAGTAATTATATTATTATTATTATTCCAGTTAAACTAATTATACATATGTTGCACATCACAGTCGCACGGAACGCAAGACCGTTCATTCTATTGTGAAATACTTAGTTTCTGAAATTAATGACAACAGAAACCAACAACAACATTAATAAAAACGCCCAATTTTTCAATTCTAAAGATACAAAATAACCCATGGACAAGAATTCTCCTTATACTAAACTATATTTTTTAACCCCAATCTCTCTCTCTCCCCCTCTCTATCTCTCTCTCTCTCTCTCACACACACACACACAACACCCAGGTTTAGTCAGTTTTGTCTATTTAAATTAAGTCCCTCAAAAAAGAATCCGGGAGAAATTTTATCCTAGCACCTTCTGTTAGACAAAATGTGCACCCAGTCTTCCGGTTCCGAGTATAATGGGCAGATCCTCCTGCCTTCCTCGTCAACAACCTTACGTGCCTTGCAGCCTCCCAGTCTAAGTCATGCTGCCCCCGATCTGTATTTCGTGCCTAGTATAGGTCTCTTTACCCCATCTAGTTTTAATATCGCTCTACAGGTCCAGAGGTGACGTCTGCATGCATCACGCCTCTATCTCCCGCCGATTTAGCGTCTGGAACAGAAGCAGATCTTCCGAAGGGCACGCACAACTCGGAGGGGGGCACCACTGGAGTAGGAAATTTGTCTGTGTGGTAACATGTTAAGGACAACACATTCCACCGCGCACTCAACGCAGGTAGATCCAGACCAGCTGGTGTCTCCTTCACCTCATTCCTTCCTCTTGGAAGATGGCCCCATTGGGGAACTAGGCACAAAAATTCAGCCACGATCAAGATTCAAGTAGCAAAAGCACTCTCCTCACCCAGGCCATCCATCCGTTTTGTGAACTAAAATCATGAGCATATTAGTTGTCATTATCGTACGGCGCCTATCAAACCCTTGCGTTTAGAATTCTCTGACAGATAACAGGGTAAGCATAAAAGAATGTTTCGATTTTAAGTTAATTTTATTCCTGACATGTGTAACTCTTAAGACAAATACATTGTATTGTCTGATAGTTAATTACAAAAGGTTGTAATGATACTCGTATTTTTCCTCCAGTGTGGGAACTTCAGGTCAAATGACACACATCTAACCGATAGTCTAAATCATTCCACAACATTTCCGTATTTCAGTTGTGGTTGGGGAGATCCTTGAGATTTCTGGGCAGAGCTTAAACATAAAAGTAAACATCAACGAAGTCCCGCAGGAAATCATAAAGTGTGACAATGCGTGACTCTAGTGTAGCGTGAGATCACGAATATCTGAGGCAGTGTCGCCATTATAGCTTATTCTTCCCTCGCAGGTCCTCGGTGTATTCCAGAAGTGCAAGAGACTCTATGCGGAAATTTTTAATAAGCACTAATTGCATTGCATCTCAAGTATGTCCAAGTAATTATATGTTCCTGAAATCAAACATGCTCGCCTTTTATATTTCAATCTGAATAGCAGGGAAAAGTTTTCAATGAGAATATTCATGAAGGGGGACATCTTTTCAGGCTTAAGAGAGTCGGTCCTGGTGTTGTAGTGGTAACCATACTTGCCTTCTAAACCCAAGATCGCGGGTTCAAACCCGGCCAGCATCGATGGATTGTTGCGGGTGTAAAAAATTTAATTAAGTATGGCTTCCTTCGGAAGGGAAGTAAAGCCGTGGGTCCCGTGTCGTACATTTACGGCACGAAAAAGAACCTCAAGCCTGAAAGAAGAGGCCTCTGAGCAAAATTTGTAGGCCGTTTTACGCCCTGAGTTGAATGGGACGCTGATGATCTCAGATGTTAAAGAGCGTCCGTAAATAAACCAAATCGAAAAGAAAGCCAAATGAGGCTAAAGAGTTAATTCTTGACAAACGATTGAACATATTCACTCACCGAGCAGGGTGGCTCAGGAGGTAACGCTTGGCACTGGCATTCAGGAGATCCCGGATACAAATCCCTCCCCTTGTCGCTTAGGCGAATGCTGGACTTGATGGACCTTATCTTTCCGCAATGTTCGCTCTCCACTTTCCACATCCTTTCATTCCGTTGGTTCTTACAGGATCGAATATGCTAGAGTGAGATAGTTTGGGGCTTAGTAACAGCGGCTGGTTCAGCTTTGGAAAGATTCGGTGCTGATGTCAGTGGCCCTTCTGAAGTACTAGGACTTCTTGGAGCGGGGCCCCTCCACAGCATTACGGCTTTCTCTACGTGGGAACAAAGGTAGAAACCCGTCTGTGTCCGTGGATTCCGACCTCCCGAAATGTCTCTCACTCCTTTTCTTCCTCCCAGAAGCGCCCCTACTGGGGAATAGTCACAAATGGCTAGTCCTAGAGCAAGTACCGAAATAGCAGACCCAAACAATGCAATTCTAGATACACTCAATTCATATATTCACATATGATGTCATTTGGTATGTGGCAGAGCAGTTCTCGTTCTTGGATGATATACATCTGTAATGTAATGCACTTGTGGTACATAAGTGGCGTGAAAGTGACAACAGCATGAGAAATTCCACTTATTCTTCCCAATGCATGCACATCCACACCAAGGTCTTTGGGCAACATATACGGTTCAGATATTTAAGGACAATGGAGCGAACCCCTAACCATTTAAAATGGTAACCTACCAGCTTAGGGTAGAACATCGGTCCTGCAGAATTGCTGGGGGATGCGATTAGGCTGACAGTCACACCCGTAAAAACAAAAATAGTGGGATTGATCTGCGAGTTAAATTGGCAAACTTCTAAAAACAAAATCTGAAATTTGGATCGTAAAATACTTTAACACCATACAGGATTGGAGATGTACGAAAGCCTTCAGATATGGGTAAAGTTCAATAAGTGAGATGTTAGGCAAATAAGGACCATATAGAGCTGCCAAAAGAAAGATATGGACACGACAGAAACCTACTCAAAACCTACACTGGGCCGGGGGGGGGGGTGCATTATGCGATGACAAATATTCTTGCTAAATAAAAAGTATATCTTCAATACTCAAAACAAAGGAAAGAAATGCAATGGGATCGTTTCACAAATAATACTATTGGTGTTGAAAATAACTGAGTTGTATGTTTATTAAACGAAGTAAGTATTTAATATTCATAAAAGTATTTTACCTTACATGATGAATCCGCGGTGACTTCCTAGGCGTACTGGAGGACGTGTTGCTTCCCTCGACTGCGCTGCAAAACCAAAAGCAACAGTTACTCATAACGTATCGACCAATCATTCCATTCTTACTTTAAATGCTCTTGGTTATTCTTTTAAACGAACTGGCCTACACTCTGTTGCTGTATTGGCTCTATAATACATAGTAAATTGACAATGAAGTTCTGCATTGTGAACGCCTTATTATTATCATTATCATTTTTATAATCGTCACATCTGCCCTGGTCCGCTAATTCGCCAAGGACGGCGAATTAGAAAAATTAGAAAACAACAAACAATAAATGAAAACCTAACTTAACAAATTTGAATGTGTGTGTGTGTGTGTGTGAAACTCCTTTGATTGTAATAACATAGCGGACTAGATGTCAATTGTAGACAGATAAAACAAATATAAAGATATATATATTTCAGGCCCGTTAGGCTCTTTTTCAGTGAAAGAAACGAAGTACTTTTTTTAATTTTAAAAAATAATTTATGTAAATGACAGGGTGGTAAACTGTTGAAAATGGAAAGCATCTGAAATAAGTTTTATGTCAAAGAAGCGATCGTGAAAAGAGGAACAAAATAGTGAGACGATATAGTGGGGAGAAAATTATTTGCCTACAATGAACAAGCCTATAAAGATAAATTGTCATCTCTCTTTCTCCTAAAACACTTTCTGAAGCTAAGAGAGGCAAAGCGTCAATAAGAGTGGGTGAAAAGCAACCATCTATTGTGGAGACATGTGGCAGCACGTACTGTGCAAATGGTAATGGAGATTTAGCTTTTAGGGAGGTTCTATGGTTATTAATTCGGAGGGAAATCACTGTGAAAGTGAAGAGAATATAAAACACTTATGTAGAACTTGGGAGAATAAACGAACAGGTTCTATATTTAACTCGCTCGTTGATAGGAGCATTATCCCGATACAAGTTAAAGAGTCCTTGAGAAAATTTTAAATCACGGCAAAATTTGCAGCAAGAATTCGGAGGTGATCTGAAACTTAACGCGTGGCATTCCTTGGAAAAGAGAAGAGTTGGTAAAATTCTACGATAGGATCTGGTAGCAAACTTTAAGAATAAGTCGAAAATCCTCAATTTCAGGAAAATAAGCGCAAATAAAATTCACATTTTCGGTATCTTTCGATATGGTTTCCTTGTGAGAACAAAGAACATGTTTATTCAAACGTTTCTGGGGATATCTAGATCAAAAAGTTTTTTTCGATAAATTTGAGATGAAATTTTCCAATTAAAAGGTGTTGTTGTAGAGACAATTACCACGAATTGATAAAGGGGGGAGGGGTGTGTCGTTTAGTATTTTTGAATAACAACTACAAAGTGAGAGTATTGTTGGAAGTTAGTTGATTTGATATGCACCGAAGTTAACAATTATTTGTTGGATAAAGTATATCTTTAGTAGTGTTTAACGCCCGTTTTTACTACTGAGACATCATAGGCATGAAATGAAAAGCTTTTTTTCTAAGAAAGGAAACATTCCATACCTAAGTTTAGGTAACTCCCCATTATTTTCCATTTATAGCGACTGAGTAAAACCTGGAAAAAAACCTCGGTCTGCGAGGACAGTCATGGCTGGATTCGAACCCCAGACCTCGCACTCACGAGTCCGCGCCTTAACAACCTCGGCCACACTTGGCGGTTTGGGTAAGGTATAGCCAAATCTATAAACCTAAGTGACTGGCTATAAACAGTAGAAGTAAAGTTGACCGAATAGCTAAGAGTTGCCTCTTTGAATAATATTATTGAGTGAATACATTTCACGAGTCCATATAATAAAATATTAATGAACCAAAGATGAGGAACATTAGTTTCTGAGTGTAAAACGTCTTTCTCCAACCAGACCATAAACAAATTAGCAAACGTTGGAGTCATTATGTGCCTCTTACTTGCAGATAGCATTTATTTTAGAAGATAATCACATTACGAGTAAAACTAGTTAGCAAAATCGTTCAGTTGAAGGAAAATGTGGACGAGAACGGTTATTTAAAAACATTTTTGTGGAGCAATGAATTCTTTGTGCGATATATTGGTGTATAATAAATAACAACATTTGTAGCCAGTAAAATGTCATTGAAACAAGAGAACTTTCTGAGGATTTCCAGAAAATGGTAGGCATCCCTAATATATGAAGCCATGAAAATAGCAAAAGGGTTAAGAAAAAAAAACAATAAACGCCGACATCGATTCTGAGGGTGAGCAACAATTAGCTACCTTGAGTAGCCCTCGTTGTGAATTGTAGGTAAAAATACATGGAAGATGTTCTAGGATTACAGTGAGTTAGAAAGGAAACCTCCGCTTTATTGAAGGAGTTCGATCTGCTAAAAATTGGCAATCTCGGTGTTGAAGTCATGGGCAAGATCAAGCGGTACATAATTGTAATTAGCCATGTCTTCTAGCTGTCGATATGTTTCTGAAACATAAATAACATACCCTAGAACCACAATAGAAGAACTCTTATCTGCAGGTAGAATTATATCTTTGTTAATAAATAGTTTCTTTATTAAGAACCTCTCGTTGGAGTCAAGGTTGTCCAATGATTACAAACTTCCACATGTTTAGGGTTGCTAATCTCTTCGAGGAAACGTTCCTATGAATCATTCTTCCAAATTTGATGAAGTCAAGAAAGGGAGTTCATATTTTGAAGGTGGCAGAAATTTAAGCAGGCAAGGTTGACGTAAAGAAAAGGTTGTTCAGGACATGTGGACCTAAAGAACTTCCGGCAAAATCCAACTGCATTGCTGACCAGATGAAATCTGTCAAATCTGTATACGGGCGAAAAGAACATTCTGGAAATATAAATGAGTGGAATCTTTGGCTGTTTATAACTGGCTCTGGGTAGATAAAATAATTCTTGGCTGATTATAGCTGGAACAAAAAGGTTAAAAGTGGAAACGATATGTCAGGGGAGGCGGCCAAAATGGGACTTTTGTGAGCGACATACGGTACCAAGGTAATGCTAAAGCAACTGTCAGATGTGCGATATATAAAGCAGATGGCAATTTTGGCGATGGTGAATGTAGTTAATAAGACTTGGCCAAGTTGAGAATATTACATAATAACGTGAAACAAAGAAAATACTTTTAATAAAGCTCAATAACTGTTGTAGGTGAAATTGTTGCAAAATTATAACTTTTTTGTTTATTTAGGGACATGTTAAAATTTCAGAGGCATCTTTTTTCAGACTTGAGGTTCTTTATCATGCCGTAAATGTACAACATGGGACCCCACGACCCGAAGGAAGCCACAGTTAGGTGTAATGCACCCAAAAAAAATCAATCGATTTCAGCCGGGATCGAACCCGCGATCTTGGGCTTAGGAGGCAAGTATAATTACCACTACATCAGCAGGACCGACAATAGTATAACATTAGGCTAATTCTAGATATATTAGAGAGACGGAATATGGAAAAATATAAAAATTGCATTTAAAGCTGCCAGAATCAACATTATATCAAGTCCATTTGAACAGTAAGAATGAAATGAGATAAAAAAATAGCAAGACTAGGTTATTTAGCTAAACGTTTGTCATGAAAGTTACATTAGTGAAACTAGGCCAATTTTAGAATACACTAACAAATAGAAAATTTGTTTTCAGATAAGCAAAAATAAACATAGGCTTTAAAATTCAGTTCTACTGTAAACAACTCTAGTAAGAACAATAACCAATTATAAAAAATGTTAAGTTATCCAAATTAAGGAGACCATTAGCAGCGAGTAAAAAATATCTCGAGAGTAACAATTTACAAATAGTAAGTAAAATTAATGCACAACACGAATATAATAAAATGTATAAGTATAATCATAGTAAAATAGAGTTAGAAAGGTATATAGATAACAGGGAATAAAAATAATTGTAGATATAGATAAAACACATCACTTGTCAGATAAAGATAAAAATAGCCTGTTAGTGGATTATATCAATGATGCCGAACTAGTTGTCCAATAAATACATAAAAATATAAAGTTAAGAAAAATAGTTCAAGCGTTACGTTCTTCTCAGTAAAAGAAAATATTTCCATACACGACCAGAGGGATTTTTTCAATGGTGTTTAACGCTCATTTTACTACTGAGGCACCACGGCATGGACACTTATGCTACATGATATGAAATTGTATATTGAGAAAGGATATTTTTTTTTCTTTTTAAGGCATTAAACGTTCCAGACATAAATTTAGAGTACCTCTCCGGCCTTTGCCATTTATGAGGATTGAGGAAAACCTGAAGAAGAAAAAAAAAAACAACTCAAGTCAGGGAGGACAGTCCTGGCGGGATTCGAACCACGGACCTCCCGTTCACAATTTTGTCCAGAAACCTTAGGTAAGCCTTCTTTTTTCCAGTACAAAGCTCTTTAAGGTGCAGCAAAAGCACAAGGGACCCTATACTTAACACCCCTCCCACCGCGGAGGACATGCGCGCTGGATATTAATGTGCCGAAATCTATCGATTCGAGACAATTAGGTGCTATATAAATACCGAAGCTGCCCAAAAATCATACACACTTTCACAGTAGATATCTATTTAATATATTTCAAAGTTGGACGGAAAAACAACAGTAATGTGTAGTATGATGTTCTGTAAATTATGATAGCGTTGCTACGTGACAGGTAAATCAACAATGAACAAATAAAGTCAAAATTATTGCTTGATATTCTGTAAACAGATGTGACTGACATTACGTTATGCTTGAGTTGCTACAACAAAATGGAGTAAAGATTATTGTTTGAGCAATTTTGAAGCGGTATTGGAAAACCGAGAATGTTGTTGAAGTTCAAAGTCAATGGAGACGTGTGTACAGAACAGAACCAGCAACGCTAGTAACAATTCCGTCTTACCCGCCATTCATATCCTCTATGGAAATGAGGAAATTTTACTTCCAATAGGATGGTGCACCACCACATTACCACCATGGGGTACGTGCATACCTTTCTGACAATCTTCCAAGGCACTGGATAGGACGAAGAGGTCCGATTTAAGTTCCCACCGCGTTCTCCGGATCTAACTCCGTTGGACTTTTACCTATGGGGAACGCTTAAGGATGGATGCTACACTGACAGCACTTCGGGAAGAAATTGAAACGGCATGTGCTGCAATCGTTGAGGATACTTTCGCAAACGTTACTCAATCAGTAGTTCAAGGTACTCAGAAGTGTATCGACGCCGATAGTGGGCCTTTTGAACAACTGTTGTAACTGTAATATTGCTCATCACTTTCTGTTTGAATGAATTCAGTTTTGTTATGTTAACAGAGTTTTTTCTTCGCTTGAAGTGTGTATACATTTTTGGCACCGCCTGTATGAGAGGGCTTGTCGACTAGCAGGCATGGGTTTCATACACGGTGGGAACAAGTTGCTTGGTTAATGCCCTGAAGAAGGCAGCACCAAGGTACAAAGAATTCCGGATTCATTTGAGTTATTGCATTTATTTCATTTATCGTTTCGAAATACCTTAGCAGCTGACCGGCTGTTAAACGCTTATAAAAATAATTCGGAGCAAATAATGCAACAAAATATATTATTAATGCATATAAATATAATATGAACAGAGAAGCAAGTTACGACTGTGTGCTTATATAATTATCTCATCCTCCTGGCGAGGACTCCGTATCTACGAGAACCAAGGATGTCGTCTACAGCACATGTGCTTTAAGGGCTGTATAAAATCACTGCAAAGACGAAATTCCAAGTAATAACATTTTTCAGTATAATGAGGAACAGAACTCCTTGAATAAACATAGCAATGGTCTCTTTCTACAGTTATCCTTTCCTCTTCTTTCCTTCCCCCCACCCCCACTCTCTTCTGTCCTGTTAACCCTTCAAACTGCTCTGCCCCGGGAAACGACTGCGGGCGATGACGTTTCAGCCAAGTACACAAAAGCGTTTAATTGTAATACAAGCTCTTTCGCTGCTGGCATTAACCTTTTTATTGTAGTTCTTCAAGCACGAATGACACATTTACTTCCTTTTCATCAAGAGTTAAAATCATTTCAATGATTCTTCGTGTCCATTTAGGGATTATTTACGACATATTTAACATATCTTTATTAAAAAGAGTAACATTACTGTCGACCCGTAAATCCAAGGTCGCAGGTTTAATCCCCGCCACGGTCCATCGGTTTTTTCGAGAGTTTTTTTTTTTTATTAGTGTTTAACTCCCGTTTTTACTACTGAGGCACCACAGGCCTTGGACACTGATAATACATGAGATGAAATGATAAACTGGGAAAGGATTTTTTTCTTTAATGGAAGGAAGCGTTCCAGGCCTAAGTTTAGGGTACTTTCCCGGCATTTGCCATTTATGAGAATTGAGGAAAACCTGGAAAAACCTCAGTCAGGAGGGATAGTCCTGATGGGATTCAAACCTCAGACCACCCGCTCACGAGTCTACGCCTTAACGACCTCGGCCACCCGTGGCGGTTTTTTCGGGCGTAAAAATCCTAAGTATGGCTTCCTTCGGAAAGAAAATGAAATCGCGTGTCCCGTACATTTACGGTACTAAAAGAGCTTCAAGCCTGAAAGAAGAGGCCTCTGAGCAAGATTTATCTGCCATTTCATGCCCTGAATTGAACGGGACATTGACGACTGTAGATGTTTAATAATAACCATATAAATAAAATAACGAGCAAAATTATACATTTTGTTAATACATTTCTGATTTCGTAATCTGAACGTAAATTTCAAGGTAAAATCTCTTTGCGAAACTCGGACCAAATTAAGTATTTTAAAAATGTATTTATTTTTTCCGTTTTTATAAAATGTTCTGCTTCTCTCCATAAATTCTGCAAAATATAAAGCAGAAAAAAACGCTAGTTAACTGACGTTCAAATTGATGACGTTCTTATTTAATCGTGCATCATTGAAATTATGACGTTATAGTATAGTATATGATACTAAAGTTACCATTTGCATTTTGAGGTTATGGAAAAATAAATAAGCCCAAAATACCGTAGGAAAAAGTCAATTCCAAAAACATATAAACGAGTTTAAAAACACCGAGGCTAGGAAATTCCCCAAATATTATTTAATGGCAAAAATATGTTTTAATAATCCACAGTGATTGTGACGTATTTTTAATCGGTTCGATTACAATTGCATTTCTAAGAAACTGTGGTACATAAATGCTAAAATAATTCATGAAGGTTATTGATACATGAGCACTTCTTCCTCTCCTTCTTTGGGGTGAGTGTAATATAATTTTTGATTTTTACTGTGAATCATTATGTTTTGATTTTAATGTTAAATCAAGCGGATGAGTATCTCATGCTAACGCAATAATAATAATAATAATAATAATAATAATAATAATAATAATAATAATAATAATAATAATAATAATAATAATAATAATGGGAGCCTCTTCTCAATGAACACTGTTGAGTTCTACAAACGAAAATAAGTCATAGATACTTTAAATGTTCCATCGCAGATCGAAACATATAATTGAATACACATTTGGTACACCCCATTCTATGATAGAAGTGTGTGGTGGTTTCTCAATATTAGTATTGCTTATACACGGAAATGGATCTCTGTGACGCAGTTGTGCACATACACATTACACAGTTGTATTTTCTCCTTTAGGAGGCATTTTAAAGCAGATGTCTATGATTATAATTTTGAAAATTTGTATACTTTGCAAAAGATCTGTAATTATTTATTTCGGAAATTGAAAAAATAACAGTCGGCAAACAATAAAACAATACTTCACTCAATATATTCTCCATTTCATGGTAGCATCATCGAAGTAGTCTGTCGGTCCTGGTGGTGTAGTGGATACCATACTTGCATCCTACACCCAAGATCGCGGGTTCGAACCCGGCCAGGACCGATGGGTTTTTTTCGGAAGGGAAGTAAAGCCGTGGGTCCCGTGTCGTACATTTACGGCACGAAAAAGAACCTCAAGCCTGAAAGAGAGGCCTCTGAGCAAAATTTGTCGGCCATTTCACGGCCTGAATTGAATGGGACGCTGATGACCTGAAATGTTGAAGAGCGTCCATAAATAAATCAATCAATCAAAAAAATCATCGAAGTATATACTAAATAAAGAAATATTGGCAATCTTTTTAATTATGTGTTTTAGCCCATGCTTTAAGTTTGCCTATTATCTCTTTCCCTATTAATATTTAAGTACATGCTCGTTGGCTCATGAATGTTTGGACCATGAAAAGTTTTGCCCATGAATTATTTTTTCCAATAGTTATAATGTATATTTTTTTATTGTACCACAAGAGTTTGTGCGATGATTATACAAAAAATTCACTCATCACGGACTTCTCAAAGTCTTCAATGTACAACTTAAGTTTGTAAAAAATTCCCTTTAGATACTGTGGGATGTTGTCAGAGTCAATCTGATTTTATTTTAAGAGCTTCTTTTTGTTAATAGGATTCCTAAATGTGTATGCCCTCCTTTGAGCTGGACAATAGTCAATTTCTGATTCAACGTCGAAACTCTCGAAAAAGGGGCGCAAAATCCAGTCTTCCGAAAGGATCCTTTGGCGATGCAATGGATTCAAGACACATGTCTTGAACACACAATACTACCTAAATGGGAACGTAATATCTACAGATAAAACTATGCTGGCTATCAACAATGAGCCGATATTTCTCTCTGCACATTGTTGATTACTGTAGCTGAATTGTAGGCCATTTGTCGAAGGTTTTACTGCGCAGTTACGCTATAAAGTTATAGGGGTCATAAACCCTCCATATGAAAAAATAAAATATTTTTATATCGAAATGTAACATCATAAAGAGGAATAAATTGGAATAAAAGTCACGATGTTTAGTAGAAAAATGTGAATACGTGAGAAAACCGTTAGGGGTCATTTTGACTCCTTCAGTAGCTCTAGTGTTTGCACCCGTCTGGAAAGGTTCAGCTCTTAAAAGGAGTGTTTTTGGAGGAAGAATGGGGTCAGTAGGTTCCCAATAGCTTTGTTCTCCTCATTAATCTGATATGAAAATTTCAAAGAAAGCATATAGGTAAAAATTATTTTGTCCTCTTTCCATTTAGGGCTTATGGCGATTATTCAATAATGGCGCGCGCTTCCATCTTGTGCAGTATAATGTGGTATTAAGATCTTTGGTCGCATATACGTCCCTGATGTTGTTGTGCTTTTAATGTCGAGTGATTCATGCTGAGAACAGTTCCCTAGCACCTGAGGCAAAGCTCACAACCAACCGCCAGGGCCGAGGTTGTTAAGGCGCGGACACATCAGCGGGAGATCTGAGGTTTGATTCCCACCAGAACAGTCCTCTCTGATTGAGTTTTTTTTTTTTTTCAGATTTCCTTCAGTCCTTATAAACGGCAAAAGCCAAGAGGTACCCTAAAACTTAGGCCTGGAACGCTTCCTTCTTTAAAAAAATATCCTTTCCCAGTCTACCATTTCATCTCATGCATTCATTAAAGTAGTTGAAACAGGTGTTAAACACAATTAATAAAAAGGGGCTTAGGCAACAGAGAGAGTGTAAAGGTGGCACCTCTTGCGCCATCTTTATAATGCATACATATATGACACAAATAAGCTTCAATTATACTAACGTAAGTAAATACAAACGAAAGTTTTCGCTCTCTCCTTCTGAAGATGACAAGCGAACTTCTTAATAATCCAAAAATTTACAGATGATACTTCAGTTCTACCTTTTAAAGATGGTGACACACTTTTGTTTATTCTTTCTTTTTTGGAATTTTACTTAGTTTTGGAAGATAATTGCTACATTAGGTAATGTGACTTATGTCAAATCTGTACTCGGCAAAATTAATGTAAAATAAATATATTGCTCATCGCGCATCTGAACCAAGTTTTAAGACCGGTTATTTTGGTCGTAACAATACTTACATATAATAACAGAATAGCTGAAAATGACGGTGAATATTTGGGAAATAGATACCATCATACATTTCTACTAATTCCGGAACTATGTACGAGGGTAGATCAATACAGTCAATATAGTTATCCTTTATTGCAGCACACTTCTCACATCTTTGAATTAACATTTCTATCCCCCCCCCAAATATATTCAGAAATCTTGTCTGCAAAATGGCCATAAATACCATCATCATTTCTTCGTCACACTTAAATTTCCTTTCTCGAAGGTCCTTCTTGAGTTTTGAGAAGAAGAAATTGTCACTGAGAGCTAGATCTGGGGTGTAGGGTGGATAATCCATCTGCTTGAAGCCACATTTCTTCACAGCTTCCTTTGCAATGAGAGCTGTGTGCACAGCGCGTTATCGTGAAGAAGGCGCACACCACCACTCAGCTTTCCTCGTTTTTTCTCTTTGATGGAAGCATGTAGTCTGTGCAGTAGGCCAGCATAGTACTCCCCATTTACTGTGGTGTTCCTCTTCTTGAAGTCAATGAACAGTATTCCTTTACAGTCCGGAAAGATTGTGGCCATGATCTTCTTGGTTAACTGAGTGACCTTGACCTTTAGAAGCGGTGCTTCGCCAGGTTTACGCCGCTCCATTGATTCTCTTTTGGGCAAAGGATCATAATAGAGGACCATAGTTTCATCTCCTGTAACAATGGTTTGCAGAATTTCTCTCTCGGTGCTACAGCAGAGCTTAAAGAATGTCTGACAACAGATGACTGGTTGCTGCTTTTGAACTGTGGAAAGAAATCTAGGTACCCATCTTGCACTAACCTTATTCATGTTTAAATGTTCATGAATAATTCCACGGACTGTTGTTTTAGAAAGACGAAATCTTGCTGCTATTTCTGTAACTTTGAACCGCCGGTCTTGCATAATTTCTCCTTACACAAGAGCGATGTTTTTAGGAGTGAGCACTCCAAGGACCGACTGTACTCTCTTCGTCTTCAATGCTTTCTCGACCCATTCGAAAAAGTTTGACCCATTCTTTTACAGTGGAATAAAAGGATGTTTCCCCAAATACACCGTCCAATCGCTATTTAACTTCATTTGAAGTAAATCCTTCTTTTATGAAGAACTTAATAATAGCTCGAAACTCCATTTTGAACGTGCCACAAATCTTCTACACATAGCCACCTGTATGCAACTATATCTGATCAGCTTAACACAGAGGAGTAGAGGTTACAGATGCAATTATTTACATAACAGATAAGGTATGACACCAGATAAGAGTTTCGTGAAGACGATAATTCTTATCGGCGAGGCCGGAAACTTATGGACCTACCCTCGCATCTTGACAAGGACATTTATTTATATTAATCTTACCACAGTTTGCTCTCACCCACAACATTCTTAGTGTTAAATCCTAAAAAAATCATTTACATTGAGCAAATTATATATAATATCCATATTAAATTATATATACCATCTTGAACTGCTGTTGGTGGCATTAGTAAGTCCAAGGCGTATTAAGCGTGTCTTCTGAAAGAAGCTCTTTGATGTGAAATGCTCTAATAATATAATATAGATTGATTTCAGATAATACTCTTCAGATTGATCTCAGTGTCTTTAACATTAAGATCCTGAATGTTGTAACACTGAATACAAAATTTTTGTATCGTAGATCGGCTTGCTCAAAGTCCCCCAAAAATATTATTTATTATTATTTCTACAATTTAATTCAATTTTTGCAAAACACTCCCAGTAGCCGACATCTTTTCAGTGGTAACTGCTTTACCAAAGAGCAAGCCACCGGAGCCTGACATATTTTTTTATTTCTAAATCTAAATATTTCTTCATCCACAGATGAATATATTCTCTTTTCCTTTTTAAGTTTCGACTATAATGTCGCAGGCCTTCTAAACGACAAAACCTCTCAAAAACCTACACTGGCCTGGGGGGATGGGGAAGTATGTTGTCACAAAAATTCTTCTTCATATTAAATAAAATTGAATTCTAAACATCTGAACAGAGGAAGGTGTGTTAAGGAATAGTTTCACAAATAATACTATAGGTATTGCGTATAACTAGTCTACATTTTATTAAACTAATTCACATTATAAAAAGAATTAGCTACCTATCATTCTACGTAGTGATTCCTTAGCATATCAGGGGCTCATAAGACGTGTTGCTTCGCTCATTGTTTTCTCTCGACTCCTCTTGCAAGCCAAACCAACCGTTATCGACGCATAGTGCGTAGACCAACAGCTATCTATCCCGCCATCACATTGTCGACATCTCATATATGTAACGGCCACAGTATTCAATAGGAAAATGAATGAACGAAAAAAATGCTAAAATTTTCCAATGCTACCTTCTTTTATTTTGTCAATGATACAAAGTAATTTCCAGAATTAACTTATCTAGATAAGTTAGCAAAATTGCGTAAGCTGTATGATAAACAGTTCTTTAACCTAGTTTTGTTGTATACACACAAGCATTGCACACACATAAATACATGCACAATTACTAATTTTTTGCAACAATTGTTGAAAATATACAAAAGTATATCCGTTAATTACGTATAACTAATACTCTAAAAGGTGGGGAATAAATTTAGACATAGCAGGCCCAAGGGCTGAATGAAGCGAGAGCTATTGTATAAACTACTATTGAATATGATCTCTCCCTTGCATATATGCTGAATTATTCCAGGCTCAGAACAAATATAAAAGTCAATTAAGCCACAGGAAGCCGCGTGTTGCTTTTAATAATTTTATATTCCGGTACACGCTGACATTAAAAAAAAAAAAAAACCTACATTGTGTAGGGAAATAGGATTCAAGTTATTTACGAAACATTTATGTGTATCTGAACAAACCTATACAAATGGAGATGAATTTAAACTTTATTTCTGGAATGAATCGAAAGGTAACATGTACGTACATTGTGTAACTCATTGTGCTTGTAATATTAAAAAAGGCTGCTCTAAAGTTTTTCTTTTTATTTTTGTTGAGATTTTTATTGCTTTTCTTCACTATCCATTAACACATTTTTAAATAATTTTATTTAAATCCTTTTCTCGTTCTTTTGACAACATTAGAACAGAATTTTCTACAGTAAATGTGGTTTTGAAACCTAAGTTATAAACTTTAGCTGTAAACCTGCATCGAATTGAAGAATTGCATGGTAAAATGATATGTTTATGTGACATACGAGCTCAAAGTTAATCAATAAAATTGTATTCAGTTTTGTTTATCGTTTACTTCATTAAAATTAACACAATTTTTAGTAAATTGTTCTACATTAAGAACCTTCAATCTTAGTTTCTGTCATAAAACAGCTTAAACATATTTCTTTTGTAGCTATGCGTCAATAATTGCCAATTACTAGCCTGATAAATAAGTTATATGAGTAGTTTTAGGTATACTTTCAACTGTTTGTTTAAACTGCACGAGAACTGGTGAGCTCATGATACAATAAACTTGCAGTTCTATTTTGTGTTTCTTTTCTGGAAGAAAGAACTACAGAAGCAATGAGATAAAACTTTAGATGTGGTCAAAATAGTTCATGTTATTTATGTGCGTAAACATACTCAAGCTAGCAGCTGTTGCGAGTAATATTCAGATTTATTTTCAAAGGGAGATAAACTGTAAATTAAAATTAACGTAAAACATTTTTGGATAAAAGATTAAACAATTGCCTTCTTATAGTTTCAAATGGTTTGTATGTGAAAAGAGAGCACATTTATAAATATGCCAATATCATAAATAATATTTTTAAACGAAGCCATTGTCTTTTTTTTAAATATTAAATTTTAAATGTATATTCATGCAGGCCATCACTACCTTAATGGCTTTGTCATTTCTCTAATTTTGCCAAGATGCAGCATACATTATAATTTTGGAAAATACACATTAAATTATATTTTTAAATTCAAAATAAGAATTTTTATTATATTGTGCCCAAATACAAATGTATTTTTGTCAATAGCTTCTCTGAATTCAAACATCAAGTTTTATAAGTTAATTTATTTTAGAGTACAATTTGGTGATGACGGTTATGGAGAAACTAATTTCGTTCAATCTGAATTACTATTGATAGTACTACACACACACACACACACACACACACACACACACACACACATATATATATATATATATATATATATATACACCAGATGCATACTTTTTCTGTTACTACGTCCATCATATCAATTCCCTCGATTCATTATAATGTTTAATTTTGTATTGTTTTTAACAATGAAAATGTATTCCAAAAATAGTATTTATTGATGTTCAAAAAGTGTCATTAAATGAATGAATATATTTTATTCAAATTAACATACATACTAATAACTTTGCAACCTTCGCACAGGTACAAAGAGATATGTAAGTGCCTTTCATAATGCACAAGAAGTACATTACTTAAATAAATAGGTAAATAAGTGATATTTTCTTGCTTAACGTAGTTAAAATGATAATAATAGTATTTTTAGTAGTGTTTAACACCTGTTTTTACTACAGAGGCATCACAGGCGGTGGACACTGATGATACATGAGATGAAATTATATATTGGGAAAGGATATTTTAAGGAAGGAAACGTTCCAGGCCTAAGTTTAGTGTACCTCCCCGTCATTTGCCATTTATGAGGGCCAAAGAAAACCTGGAAAAAACCTCAGTCAGAGAGGACGGTCCTGGTGGGATTCGAACCACAGACCTCCCGCTCACGAGTCCGCGCCTTAACGATCTCGGCCATTCGTGGCGGTTTAATTATAGTAATGACAATAATAATAATAATAATAATAATAATAATAATAATCAACTCAAAATTAGTTTTATATGCACATCCTGAATATGGAACCCCTTCTCCCTTGTCAGTTTTTTTTTTATTGACTTATTTATGGACGCTCTTTAACATCTCAGGTCATCAGCGTCCCATTCAACTCAGGGCGTGAAACGGCCGACAAATTTTGCTCAGAGGCCCCTCTTTCAGGCTTGAGGTTCTTTTTCGTGCCGTAAATGTACGACACGGGACCCACGGCTTTACTTCCCTTCCGAAGGAAGCCATACTTAGGATTTTTACGCCCCGAAAAAATCCATCGGTCCTGGCCGGGTTCGAACCCGCAATCTTGGGTTTAGGAGGCAGGTATGGTAACCACTACACCACCAGGACCGACTTCCTTGTCCGTAGAATAAATACACACATTATCTATACATATATTTTAAATTTAGTTTTAAATTCAGGTTAGTCCTCCCCGGCCCATCTCCCCGATTTTCAGCCTTTTAAGTTCATTGTGAATAACTATTTTTGAATTAGAATATATATTTTTAAATTGATATTTGTTTATAGAAGCAAACTATGCTTTATATGATGAAAAAAAGGAATAAAATTGAGAGCGATAAATGTTTAATTAGTCTATTGCTTTCGGAAGCATCTGAGACAAGTTCTACTGCACATCCGCACAATTCCATAAAGCACGTGACACTGCATCCTAATAAAATATCTTGCTTGTCAAATGGTTCAGATCATTTGTATTGTTGAATGAGGAATATTATTCATCAAGGCTGAAAGTACTTCGATCATTTGCAGGTTATAAATTCAAACAGGTTCGATAGATTGTTTACCAATTCAAACTTGTAGAGGAGATAGTTATTTTGTTTTTTGAAGCTTGTTAATAAAGAACGATTAGCCAAAGCTAAAAAAGTTGAATTATCATTGATACAGACACAATTTTCGCTAACTACAGTATTGGTATATGCTTAAGAACAGGTTAATATTACCAACCTCTACTTATTAATGTTTTATTAACCTGTAATTATGTACTTTGCAAAGTAGATGAATGATCGCTCCTATTTTCAGTATTACATAAATTGTTTCTTTAATATTACAATCAGAGATGACGGCAATATAAAAACAATTTAATAGCGTAATAGTTACAATGGTAGGTCTATGCACCTTGAGGTGCTGTCTCACTTTCCACAAGGATTTGCCTACCTACTTCCACGACTCAAGTTGCGTAGAACTACCATTGTAACTATTACGCTATTAAATTGTTTTTATATTACCGTCATCTCTAATTGTAATATTAAGGAAACAATTTATGTAATACTGAAAATGGAAATCATAATAACAGAGTTAATAAAACATTAATAAGTAGAGGTTGATAATAATATTAACGTGTTCTTAAGCATATGCCAATACTGTAGTTTGTGAAAAAATCTCTGTATCAGTGATAATTCAAATTTTTTAGCTTTGGCTAATCCTTCTTCACTAACAACCATGAAGCAGGAATTGTTGTCTCAAAAATTACTATTTTAATAATAATAATAATAATAATAATAATAATAATAATTGCTTCTGATGCATTTAATTTCATGTATTGATTAACAAAATCAAAAATGACATAGTAATCAATGGTACCATTATTAAAATTATGATCAGGATTTTAATATTATAATTGTTATTTTAGGTATATACGCTTTTTGTTCAATAAGTATTATTCAGAGAAGGGTTACTTTTCTCAACATTTGTCAAAAAGGCAGACTGTACAACAATAGGACATGCTGGGCATTTGTCGGAGCAGTTAGGTAGAGAACAATAGCCTCGCCTCGAAATAAAGTAGCCTATGTTAACATTAGACCCATTTTACCCTTTCGCAAACCCTCCAGACAGGCCGCCCGACGAAACAAAATGTTTTATTACACTTTAAACAAAGAAACTCCTCATGCGGAAGCAGGTGTCTTAAAAGAAACCAGAATTTTAGCTATTTCCGACAGTTTCAAAGCAATACAGCTTATATGGCAGAAACGTGCCGTATTGCAAAACTTTAGTGTGCGAATCTGAGTGTTAGAAAATTGAAAAAAAAAAAGTAGCGGGGAAGAAAAACTTCAGCAAATAAACACCCGTCAAAACTAGACGAATGACGATTAATAGGTAATATTAAATATATTATGTAATAGCAAATAGGCGGTTAGAGTTGAGTCGAATTCTAGAATATTTGAGGAAATAAAAGTTCGCGGGGGCGGAGCGAATTGACATAATAGATTTAATACTAAATACACGGGTGTAATAGTAACCAGATAGTAACCTAAGACAGACAGAATAGTGAGAGTAAGAGCCATTCATTTAGTATTAGTATAAAGCTTTTACGATAAAGTGATTAGTGTTATTACAAAGTGTTATCGCGAAGTTATAGGTGACTGTCGGATTTCAAACTATGTGAAGTTATAACAGAAAAATCAAAGTTAAAGTCGAAGTGCATAAATTGGGTCTATAGGTCTCTGAGTAAAGGCAGTGAATTTGAATCTGAGGGAAAATTATACAGTACATATGAAAAAACCAGAATTATAACCACACGAAAGACGCACAGCATGTTCCTAAATCCTTCAATTGTCTAATAAATTAAAAGTTCAACTAGAGCCAAAATTTATTCCACCAAAGAATTCCCTTCCCTCCCTAATGACATCACATCATTAAAAACATATTCCCTTGAGATTCCTATCTTCTGCTTTGGAACCAGAGAAATAGGAAACATCGAACTCCAGATTTCAAGGTCTTTAAATATCTAATTAATTATTCAGTATTCAAAAATTAAATACTACCAAAATAACATCTTTCTATAAATAATTAAACCCACCACCGATAATACCAGTTAGAACCTTCAAAAAATAAAAAATAAAATTTGTGCAAGTTTGAGTTGGTAAACAATCTATCAAACCTCTTTGAATTTACAACCTGCAAATGCTCGAAATACTTTCAGACTTGATGAATAATAATAATAATAATAATAATAATAATAATAATAATAATAGTCTCATTCAACAATGCAAATGATCTCAACCACTTGACCAACAAGATCGTTTATTAGGATGTAGTGTCATGTGTTTAATGAACTGTGCAGATGTGCAGTTGAATATGTCTCAGATGTTTCTGAACGCAATAGACGAATTAAAAGTTTGTCGCTCTCAATTCTATCGCTTTTTTTTATCGTATAAACCATAATTTGCTTCTGTCAACAATTATCAATATATATATATATATATATATATATATATATATATATACTAATACAAAATTGTTGCCTACGTTATTCACAATGAGCTTAAAGTTAACTTCAGAAGATAACTTGGGCCGAACTGTATGGGAAAAATTCCTTCTGTACATGAAGCAAGTGCAATGCCAATTCTGACTGTTTTGAAATAGTGCTAAATACTTGCAAAGAAAACTGACCTGTAATATAAAAATAGCTTAATAGTTAATGGTTTCTGTTCTATGTAAAAATGTTTTCTGAATATAGAAAAGCGAGTGCAAATTAAGACTCGCCTTTTCTAACGGACAGTATTTTTTTTGTGGCATTTTTACTTTGTGCTGGTTTCTTATTATTAAAATATGAACAGTAAGTGCTGCATTGTGTAGCAAAACTCTGGAAGGGAGCATTAAGAAAAAAAAATAGCTCCATTCTCTATAATAATTCATGCCCCATAAATGGTCTGCAAAACATACAAGCTGAATTGTCCCTCTGTGTTCATCATTTACCTAGACGAATAAAGAAACACCTCGGAAAACTTTTCAGTGAGAAGCTTACATGGCTGGATAACTAGTCCGCACATCTGAATACAAGAAAACTTTATATATTAATATTCTATATGGCACAAAGTCCCTCATTAAGAATACATGAACTCTGTGATGATATCGCAAATACTAATCCTCATACAATACACCCCAAAGGCTTCAATTAGTATTTCTTGGTATCAAAGGACGTGCTTCATGTATATGCGATGAACAAGCTGGTAATTAATGGACTGCATACAAAGACTATCCCTTGCGCATTTGCATACATATATGTTTTCATTTCTTTACGTTTCTTTGTGTTGTTATTTTTTACTTTACATTTCTTGTATTCATTTTTTCTGTGTAGTAGTTGTTTTCTACTAATTTCCTTGCATCCTTATTAGATTAAATTTAGATATGCAGATAGGAACATTATCTGCTATACTTTCGAAAAAATTTAAAAATGCATTTACACCGGACAAAAGTAGGTATCGAGGCTTTATAATGGAGTGCAAAAATCTGTCTCCACTTCAGAAATCACCAAATGAAAAGCAATTAAATGGTTTTACAATTAGATTATTAAATTAAAAATGCGTAACAAATAAACAAGCCAGCATTGCAGGAAATGCTTTAAGCTGAAATGAGCGGAAGGTTACAATACAGGGAGAGAGAGGGGATGGGGAGAATGACGCACGGATGCTTGGGGTGTGGCTATATTTGTGATATCTCGGTGCAAGAACAAATTTCCCTCCAACGGCTTTTGATCTTCTGCGTGCATATACTTATACGTGCTACTGAAATGACTTCCATTATATTCTTTCCCGCGATATAGCTTGTAGCTAAATTACATATATGAGAGCCTCAAACTCCTTGCTTTAAAATATATCCATAGGAACTTAGCTGAATTTAAAGATGGAAGTGGTGAAATATGATTTTAACTGTAAAATCTAAGCATCACCGTAAAAATCATATTAAATAGCATACTACCTTGGCACTAAATAAAATACAGTGTAACTCATTTAATTCGAATGTTTTATTTTAATTATTCATTGCTTCAAGTTTTCTTCGTACTCTTGAATTATGTTGTATATATTTAGAGGTGTGTATATTGAACGGTCATTTGTAGCTAATGGCTCGTTTTATGTGATCCCTTATACTTAACAAAATTATTAATGCGTATTACAAGGTAGCTAGAAATAAATTAATGACAACATATTCATAAATGGCAAACAATCTGCTCTACAACTTGGATACGATACTTTCAAATTCCTTTATTGTAATCCCCTATCACATTCATTACCCACTGTCACACTTCTGAATGAACACTGCACATCCATAGCTAAGCAAAGTTTGTTGATGTTTTGAGAAGAAGCGCTCTATTACAACACTATAATGTGGTTTGTTCCGACTTCTGCGACTAGTTCCCTCACTGTCCATTACTACCGTGGGTGGCCGAGGTCATTAAGGCGCGGACTCGTGAGCGGGAGGTCTGGGGTTCGAATCCCGCCAGGACCGTCCTCCCTGACTGACGTTTTTTCCTGAATTTCCTCAGTGTTCAAAATGGCAAATGCCGGGGAGGTACCATCAACTTAGGCCTGGAACATTTCCTTCCTAAAATAAAAATGTTCTTTCCCAAATGATAATTTCATCTCATACATCTTCAGTGCCCACCGCCTGTGGTTTCTCAGCAGCAAAAGCATTCGTTAAACAGCATTCAAAAAAAAAAACTGTCCATCAATGGCCCACCTCCAGCAGTGATTGAATCAAATCAACTTAATGCGCTTCAAGGCAAGGCAACTCAAACCCATCTTTCACTCTATTACGCCCTTGTCGAAAGTCTGACACCCCACGGACCACCGTTCAGTGCGGCAAAGTTTCATTGCCAAAGCTTCTCGCAGACTTGCAAGACATTCCTTCACGTCCCTAATACACGCCACCTCAATTTCAATCCGTGTAAACTGTTCACTTGTAGGGCGGTCCAAAGTTACACAACTTCGTATTCATCCGTTTACAGATAGCGTAGGAGTGACGACCAGTATGTTGAACAGCTATACCATTCATCTAGACATGCTGAGAGCTACAGCGCCATCACATGTTCATTAACAGCGTGGTGAACAGAGCTCCCATTATTTTCTTTCCTTCCCTCGTATCATACAGTTAATATTGCATATCCTTTACAAAATATAAAAAGCAATATTTTAATCGTCTTTATAGTAAAACATATAAAGTTGCTATTGTTAGAACATAATACAAATAATCAATAAAATTCATGAGCTTCAAAATGATTTGAATTACATTGAAAACTAAGTTGTAATCAATCTTATTACAACATAAAAGTACAGTTGCGAAAAACGGTAGCAATAAATAAATCAGTTTCATAAGTTACAAATTGCCAATTTTTAGCGCTTCAAAACATAAATTACATGTAATCAAGGTAATTGTTCATAATTATTGAAGATCTATTTATATGACTTCTATTATTAATTCAATAGATTGCACCTAGTAGCTCTCCTTGTATTTTTTTAAACGTTAGGGTAGAAAATGCTCTAAGAAACAAAGTGGTAATTGATTGAAAATAGTTGTTCTGGTGGTGTAGTAGTAACCATGCTTGGCTTCTAAATCTAAGATCGTGGGTTCAAATCGGGCCAGGGTCGATGGATTTTTTCGGGGAAAAAAACCTAAGAATGGCTTCCTTCAGAAGGGAAGTAAAGCCGTGTCGTACATTTACGGCACGAAAAAGAACCTCAAGCCTGAAAGAAGAGGCCTCTGAGCAAAATTTGTCGGTCATTTCACGCCCTGAATAGAATGGGACGCTGATGACCTGAGATGTTATAGAGCGTCCGTAAATAAATCAAAATCAAATCAAGATTGAAACTATACAGTTTTTACATTAAAAAAATAAAGAATGAGGCGTCTTTAGTCTCATTAGTATAGGTTTTCTTGATATATATGTTTCAAAATTGTACAGCCAACATTACAAATATGCTGAAATGTTTCCAGCTTTTTTCTAAACCAAAACGCCATTTTCGTTTACATTTCTGACATATTATAAGCGTAAAAAGGAATAGATTTGCATTTATATTGCGAGGGTATTAGAGAGGGACTGCTTTCTGCGAAAATGTAGCCGCTGCAAACGGAAAAAGGGTGAGGATCGTCATGCGTATAGTATTTTTATTTTATTATTCACATTTTTACTGCAAGCATAAAATGATATTGTATTTAAAATATTAATAATAGGCATTAACTTTGTGATAAAAGAGATGTTGAAAACAATGCCCCTAAGCGACAATACATTGTCGGTATCTGCGCAGGAAATACCAGTATTTCATTTAATTTTTCTTCCATAAGACCAAGGCGGGTGGAAACACGTTTTAAGATATTTAGGGAACAGTTTCTATGCCTGGAATGCGATTACCAGGAAAACTTTTTATAAATCGCCTTACCAAATCTATATTGTACGTAGAAAGACGATTTTCAAGACTATGCATATAGCAGCATAACTAACAATTAATACACAATGAAAGCAGCGAGTGACACAAGATACCAACACAACCTCCCTCAAATTAACTATAAGGTGATTTCTGCACAAGCGTTGTTATATGTCCTTGACGACTGGTTTATTCCAATAAACAGAACTGAAATAACCTGGAGCGCTCGGTGGGAGGCAAGCAGTCTTAAAACCAGCCCACTGCTCCACCCCACACATAACCTCACTTTAGATTAAAAGTATGTATAATTTGGTAATATTTTATATGACAGATTTTTACCGTTAACTAAGCGGCACTAACAGGTGGCATATTGTATTCATTTTCTGTATATTATGGTCAAAAATTTCTCATCACACACACACACACACGTAAACATACATATGATTGTATATATACATGTATATACAGAGGGTGCCAAAAATGTAGTTAAGGGCAGTGCCAAACTTAGCTGAAATTTATAGAGATTGTTCCCTGCAACATTGTTAAAAAATACGCTTCTTTACATTGCTTCATTTAGAGTCGATGTTTGTAAATAACAGTGAAAGACATAAAATTGGATTTTACAACAGAAGATTGTCTCATCGGTACCCCTATTATGCCTCTACTGTAGTTTTCTTAAGTTTTTGATTAGCGGCACATTATTTTGCCACGTGGAAAACTGCAATACATCTACAAAGTGGATGTTAGCAATGTGCTAGAGGTCTTTATATAACACTAGTCTACAAAAAAGATTCGTTTCTTAATTTTTATTTTCGAATTGGATATATTTAATATGAATTCCCTGAATTCAAATATTGTTTTATTTTCATTCTATTGGGCTGGTTTTTAAAAAAAATCGCATAAAATGTAATAACGTACTTATTTTTTGCATGAAATATTATTTAATTTTTAAGACATATATTTAAGACAAATGTGCTTTTGTAGATTTCATTTTAACTTAATGTTAAATGAACACATTGAAAAAAGAGAACTGTGTGTCAATAATTATGAATTTCCAAATTATTTACTATTAGGGAGAAGAAATCTTCATTCTTTTCGAAGTTGTAATGTGTCCTTTACTAGTTTTTTCTTTTCAAACACCAACAGTAATCAGCCATCATTTACACATCCCAATGGCCTTGATAGTTTTTCCATTGTTTTAATGTCCTTATGAAACCGTCACCTTGTTCTTCATTCATTGCATCAAGATAGACAGGGAAGTAATCAATATGACTGTTGAGAAAATGCACTTTAACACTCATTCTACACCCTAGATTTCTGAAATGTTGTAATATTTCGTCCAAAAGTCTTGTTGCCAAGAAAGTTCTCTGTCATTTTTTTGTATGTCAACCATGCTGACTTCTCTAACTCGGACATCGACTGAGAAAAGGTGTCATCCTGCATAAGCTCACGAATCTGGGGTACATCGAAAATACCTGCTGATATCTTAGCTTCAGTTTTCTGTGGGGACTTCTTTGTAACAAGAAAGTTGAAACAATCACTGTCCTTATTCAGAGTAATAATAAACTGCTTCATCAGGCCTAATTAATATGGAGTGGTGGTAAAGGACATTAGAAGGAGAAACCAATGGTTCGTACTTCACGTTTTATTCTTCTCCAGGAACTAAATTGCTCCTTTGTGGCTAATTTTCTCCGGTACAATGTTTATTTAGACCTACTGTTTCATTCACAAAATAATTTATTATCTTGTTTAAATCTCTCAGAATATTTCTTTTATGTATCTCCTGAAAGAAAAAATAATAAAAAATGCTATTTTCTATAATACCGATTTCTGAAAAACTGACAAACTAATTGGTTTGAGAGATTCCATGTGGTAAGGAATCAGAAAATATAAAAAACTGTGCAGAACAGTGCAATTGATATATCTTAGATGTTTTATATATTACGTTACTTTACAATTACCAAGGTTATTTATATACTTAGCATATATGTTAGCAATACATTAATTTTAGCATTAATTTATTACTAATTACTGAAACCCAATGATTTTCAATTAAAATATTAATTTATTTTATGTACTTTATTTTAAATACTACATTTAGTACGTTTATGTATTTTCCATGATATAGGTTTGATTGCTTTTACATGGAACAAAGATGCATCAGTTGTGCAGTGGATATCTTTTTCTGCAGAAACAACAGACAATCTTTCGTCCGTATTTATTTTATGTCCATGTTGACCTTATTTTGGGATCAGTTCATCTTATACTTTTTCTTCCTGATTTCATTGTATGGTTGGTAGCTCCTTTTTATCTGACCCTGACTCCTAGCTTTATATTTTAAGAGCTGGATTTTGATGTCTCTCCTTTCTCTTACTCGCTCTATACCCCTTCGCTGTTCCAGAAAAACTCCATTTATCTTCACGAGTACATCCTTCTGCATAGGGATTTCAAATGACGTTCGCAGAGATTTTGTCAGTGAAAATGATGAACCTCGTGTCATTATATATGTAACCTTCCCTGACAGGGAAATCCATAAGAGCGGTTAACCTTAAAATGACAGGAGAACGTTAAATTACCACGACTTGGAAAGAGGTTAAGTTTGATGCTATAAAACCACTAGCAGACATTTCCACAAATGTCAAAGCAAGGGTTGTAGATATACAGAATGTTCCAATAGTTAACTCCATTAATACTAGGTTTAAAAATACCGTTCTTCTGCACAGCACTCAGTCATGTATTTTCATGTTATGTATTTTCACAGTCAGTGAAAATACATAATCTACCACACATTTCCGACATGGGAGTATATATTGCGCAATTTATTCAACTGAGTTTCGAGTCAAACTAAAATGTCATACAATATTAGCTCTGTTATAAAGATTGCATCGATTCTGGATGATAATTCTTCATTTATCTAAGCAATCACAATATATTCTATGTTAAAAATAATGCTTTTTCCTTGTGCAAGAAATATAATAAACAGTATTATTGATGTTGGATCATTACCCGGTTTTAAATAAGTGCATTCCTTATATATTATTTTCTCTATAATGATTCGATTTGAGCATTTGTATAATTGTTTCATTAGACAAAATCGACTTTTTTCTTCCATATCATAGGCAGCAGAATGTATTTTTCATCTGCCGTAAATAAAAATTATGAAAGGTTAAAGCTGCATAAAGAAGGCTATCAGTAGAAGATTATGACATTTTCAAAATGCAATATCGACCTGTTATTAAGTTCTTCACAAAAGGAGGACTTACTCCAAATGAAATTAAACAGCGATTGCAAGGTGTACCTATATGGGGAAGCATCCCCCTCATATTCTACTGTAAAAGAATGGGACAAACTTTTTCGAATGGGCCGAGAAAGCATTGAAGACGAAGAACGTGCAAATCGGCCCTTGGAGGTGTTCAATCCTTAAAAAAAAAAAAAAAAGCATCGCTCATGTGGGAGGAGAAATTATGGAAAACCGGCGGCTCAAAGTTACAGAAATAGCAGAAAGGTTGGGGCTTCCTAACACAGCAGTCTTTCCAATTATTTAGGAACATTTAAACATGAATAAGTTTAGTGCAAGATGGGTGTCTAGACTTCTTTCCTCAGTCCAAAAGCAGCAACGAGTCATCTGTTTTCAGCCATTTTTGGAGCTCTGTCGTACCGTGACAACGAGGGAGAAGTGCTGCAAACCATTGTTATAGGAGATGAAACTATGGTCCTCTACTATGATCCCTTGCCCAAAAGAGAATCAATGGAGTGGCGTAAACTCATCAAAGCACGCCTCTAAAGATCAAGGTCACTCAGTCAACCAAGGAGATCATGGCCGCAATCTTTTGGGACTGTAAAGGAATATTCTTCAATGATTTCAAGGAGAGGAACACCGCAGTAAATGGGAGTACTATGCTGGCATACTGAACAGAGTGGTGGAATGCGTCTTCTTTACGACAACGCGCCTGTGCACACAGCTCTTGTTGCAAAGGAAGCTGTGAAGAAATGTGACTTCAAGGAGATCGACCATCCACCCTACAGGCCAGGTCTAGCTTCCAGTGACTATTTCCTCTGCTCAAATCTCAAAAAGGACCTTCAAGGAAGGAAATTTAAGTGTGACGAAGAAGTGATGGATGCTATTTATGCCCATCTTGCAGACAATACTTCTGACTATTTTTTGGAGGGGAGGGGATTGAAATGTTAATCGAAAGATGTGAGAAGTGTGTTGCAATAAAGGGTAACTATATTGAAAAGTGAAATATAGTTTTTGTCTTTATCGTACCTAGAAAATTGTTAGGCCGGAAACTTATGTACCTACCCTGGTAACTAGGTATTTACTGTTATTTTAGTGAACGGTTTGAATGTCTTCTGTTCTGTGTTCACCACAGTAAACAATGAAATTGAGCTAAATTAGAAATGCATAAAGGGTATATTTTTTATGTTATCCTAAATTGAAGAAATGAGCACAGCTGTTTTGAAGATCATACATGAACCAGTTTCATTGTTTTGCTTTCTCTGACGTTATCTCTTTTCCAAACGTCAACAATAAATTCTCTATAGAATGGGAGTCTTGTACGGTTAAATGCTTCAAGCGCTATTTCAATATCTTGATGAAATTGAATTCATTGATCTGGAATCATTTTTCCTTTCCTTATTTGTCTTACTAGCCCAGAGTTAAACATTTTAAGTAATTAAGTAGATAAAATTTTGTAACAAATTATAGCAATAACATCTTTGAGGGTTTTTGATGCTGAATACTTTGACTAAACAAAAGGAACAGAGTCTGAAGAACGTACAATTACTATATTCTCTGACTACAACAATATTTTATTGATACTCTTTATGTACCTATGTGGATGTAGGTCAACTGGGGCTGCGGTTTGTGGTGATCGTAAACTGCGTCGCATGTTAAAGGACAACGGTTAGTTCGGTTGATGGTTAACATTGTAATTACAAACAGAAATCTCTACGGGCTTGTATGCCTTCACCGGTCGTTATACACAGCTAATTGGCAGCAGGATATATTTGATATTTTACCCATCGTGGTCGTTCACGTGAGCCAGACATAATTGTAAATATTACCAACTTTTGTCCTTTGATGTTGTCTTCGCATCATTTCTATTCTATATTTCATAGCTATCTGGAAATGTACAAAAAGATATGAGTGCAAATCCAGCGCACTATTAATTTATTGCCCATTTATACTTTTAAGAGTTACGCCATCTCAATTTGCTGCGCAGCCGCCGTTTTCATACAAAAGTGTAAACCGGTTTACTTTCGGTGGGCTCGCGATTCCGAGTAAAATACCCCGAAACTGACGCAGACAAATTGAGCTTTCTCTATCGCGATTATTACACCAAATAGTTCATGTGCATTTCGGTAGGAAGTGCGCGTTACACTTTCTACTGCGTATTTATGCATTTTTAAAAAATCTATTTTTATTATAAATATAAATAATACGAAAAACAATATATTTTGAATTAAAATCCTCATTAATAGTGCTTATGTGCAGTTTTATTACTGAGGCATCACAGGCGGTGGGCACTGATGATACATGAGATGAACTGATAAACTGGGAAATATTTTTTTTAAAGGATGTGTTGCAGGCCTGTCACTGGGGGCTAAATCTGGACTGTAGGGTGGATGGTCGATCTCCTTGAAGCCACATTTCCTCACAGCTTCCTTTGTAACAAGAGCTGGGTGCACAGGCGCACACCACCACTCAGCTTTCCTCGTCCTTTCTCTTTGATGGAAGCACGTAGTCTGTGCAGTATGCCAGCATAGTACTCCCCATTTACTGTGGTGTTCCTCTCCTTGAAGTCAATGAAGAGTATTCCTTCACAGTCCCGAAAGATTGTGGCCATGATCTTCTTGGTTGACTGAGTGACCTTGATCTTTAGAGGCGGTGCTTCGCCAGGTTTAGCCCGCTCCATTGATTCTCTTTTGGACAAGGGATCATAGTAGAGGACCACATTTTCATCTCCTGTAACAATGGTTTTCAGAACTTCTCTCTCGTTGCCACGTCAGGGCTACAAAAATGCTTGACAACAGATTACTCGTTACTGCTTTTGGACTGAGAAAAGAAGCCTAGGCACTCATCTTGCACTAACCTTATTCGTGTTTAAATGTTCATGAATAATTCGAAGGCCTGTTGATTTAGAAAGGCGCAACCTTGCTGCTATTTCTGTAACTTTGAGCCGTCGGTCTTCCATAATTTCTCCTTCCACAAGAGCGATGTTTTCAGGAGTGAGCACCTCCAAGGGCCGACCTGCACGCTCTTCGTCTTCAATGCTTTCTCGACCCATTCGAAAAAGTTTGTCCCATTCTTTTACGGTAGCATATGAGGGGAATGGTTCCCCATATACACCGTCCAATCGCTGTTTAATTTCATTTGGAGTAAATCCTTCTTTTGTGAAGAGCTTAATAACAGCTCAATACTTCATTCTGAACATGTCACAATCTTCTACATATAGCCTTCTTTATGTAATTTTATCTGAAAACTTGAACACGGCGGAACGGAAGTTACAGCTGCAATTATTTACTTAACAGATAAGGTATGACAACAGTAATGATTTTGTGAAGGCGATAATCCTTATCTATGAGGCCGGAAATTTATGGAACTACTGTCTTATGCCCTAAGACCCTATACTGCACCTTATTCTGTGGTTAACGTTTAATACACCAAGCTTTGTGATATTTTTTTTTTTTTGTAATATTCCTTAAATGTATGATTTTCTATCAGAAGTAAACTGTTTTATAGCCCTGTATTTTAATTTCTTACTTCCTTATTGCTGCTTTTCAAGCCTGATAATGTTCTTAAACGCTTATCTCCGTTCGGGACAAAATTTGCAATACAGTCGCAAACATTTCATGAGATTTTCTACACACATCATAAATAAGGATAACCCCTTGAAAACAATGAAGCAATGATAATAAAATTATCAGTCGTATTTGATATAATTATATTCAATTAATATAATTTGTTTTAATAGCTCTAAAAGCATAATCTTATATTATTTGAATCATGTTATTCAGGGATATTAATTTCTGGAGCAGAATGTGTTTACGAGGTCATTAAAATTATATATTTACTTTAATTTTAATTTTGATAATAATCCATGTAATTAGCTTCTTCTGCATACGGTAAGCTGTGATAAACCCTCAAACATGCATACAAATTTATTTTTAAATACTCCGTAACAGGGGTGTCCAACGTTCGTTTGTACTAGGGCACATTTGCATGAAATTAGGGATACTCGGGGGCCAGGTTATGATTCCGCTCTTCAACACTATTGCTATCGATACTATGGCTAATGATAATAATAATAATAATAATAATAATAATAATAATAATAATAATAATAATAATAATAATAATAATAAATCTAAAATTAAAAATACAAGAAATTATATTTTTCACTCAAAAAATATCACTCTACTTTACCTCTTTTAAGAACAGAGACGCTAGCATTACGCAATAAACAAACGGTTTTCCTATGTTTCCAATAAAGCAATACTGGTACTCCTATTCACTGTTAAAGCTATTCTTTGCTATTTTAAAAAGAGCTATGCTTAAAATATAACCGATTAACAACTAATATTTAAAGTTTAAAAAGCAATGAAAAAAATACTTATAACATGAATGTACAATTTATCACAACACAATGTCCTCAAAACGGATTCCACAAGCTCAAGTAATACTGAATGTTCGCCTGAAAGGAACGCTCCTATTGTAAGACTGTTATAAATCGTTTGTTCATTGTTTTCGGCACAGCTTTGTTGGGATTAAAGTTACTCTCAGAGAAAACTGGATGTCGTATTGGTGAAACTCCTATCTTGGTAGGTAGTTTTTGGCAATGAAATAAACAAAGTGAATCATAAGGAAGCGGACTGTTTAGCAAAATAAAAATGTCGCTATAACAAATTTCCTAAGCTTGAGGACGGTGTTTTTAAAACAAAAAGTAATTATTTTTATTCACGTGAAAAAAAAATTTAAAAAACGTACAAAAATATTTTTAAATATTCATTCAAATTGAGGAGGCTTTAAAAAGGGCATCGCGGGAACATGGCAACCTCGGGCCCGCGTTGGACAGGGCTGTTCTACAACAATCTACGTTAGACCATCCCCACAGTTAGTGAGACAATCTGTTTTGTATTTCGTAAATCATTTCTTTCACAGCCTTTATATTTTTCACAAGTTTTTTTTTTTTTTTTATAAATCAGAGTGTATATGTCAATATTCTGCTTCTGTTTAATTCACAACATAAGTCTATGTGTAAAGAAAAAGTGCATAAATGCTCTTCTAAAGTATACCTTTATTTGTTTATAGATTTGTTGAACCCAGTAAGAAAGAATACCACTCGTCTAGCTCGTGAAGACGCAAGCTGGACCATCGCCGCAGCCTCAGTCTGGATCCAATACCGGAAGTTGGTGCTGCCGCCTCGGCGCCTCATGGGAACTCTGCCGACCCGCATAGCGCGGTCGTTCCCGCTGCAGGATTTAGTGACGCTTCCAGTGAGTGCAGTAAAACCAATGATCTGGTTTTGTTTACGCACTACAGCGCATTTAACACGCCATAAGGCTGTACATATGTACACATACAGGGAAACTAAATCAACACTTCACTGGTAGCAGTCAGTCCGTCGTGAGCTAATAATTACGGATTTCTAATAATTCATTTTCCTCAGTTAGATATGCATTAAAGCACACAGTTTCCAGGAAACGCGTTTAAATTGTTTACTCTGAACCTATTGAGTACTATCGGCGAATGTAATAAAATATTTCTAGTTTGTTTGCTTTTTTGTATTATGTGGTAGCAGTATATCACCTGAAATTCTAAAATTATATGTGCCACTGTAACGCACGAGCTTCAGAAAATGTTTAGAGTCACATTTCGTTATCCAGTAATAGATATTAACGTTAATAGTATGTCAATGGGCGTGATTTTGTTTTAGTGAAAACACGAACTAGGACAGGAAAAGAAAATGCATACAAATTACACACTAGGATTCTCTGAACAATTAAAGGAAATTTGAATCGATAATACACTATTGTTTCACATGAAAGGATGAGGCTGTGGTATGAACTTGGGAGTTAGAAGCGAACAGAATGAAAAATTTTGTAAACATTATTATTATTATTATTATTATTATTATTTGCTTCATATATCTGTTTTAGCAATACCTGAATATGTGTTGTTACACCAATAAGTTTGCAGTGCCTCATAAAAACAAGTGCTTATATTCTAGTAACATTTTTCATACCAACAATTATCTGAAAATTTCAGAAATGTCAAGGGTATTTTTTTTTTTTGAGTAGTGTTCAACGCCCGTTTTTACAACTGAGGGAACACAGCGGTGGATACTGGTGATACATGAGATGAAATGATAAATTAGGAAGGAAACGTTCCAAGCCTAAGTTTAGGGGTACCTCCCCGGCATTTGCCATTTATGAGGACGGAGGAAAATCTGGAAAAAACCTCAGTCAGGGAGGACGGTTCTGGCGGGATTCGAACCCCAGACCTCCCGCTCACGAGTCTGCGCCTTAACGACCTCGGCCAACCGTGGCGGTAGTCAAGGGTATATAGCAATATTAGCGATGCCTCTTAAATTTTACCTATTCATGCATAAAATATTTATGAGTACTTTACTCGTTTTTAACCTATGGCTTGTGCTTATAACTTTTAAACTACTTGGCATAACTCAGTAAAATTTGACATTGACGTACTCTGAAGTATGAGAAACATGGATGCGGAAGAATACAAATGGCAATGCTACTGTAATTCCTGTGTCTAATTGTGGAGACTAATTGCGATTTTGCTATTATATGCAATAGTACATCTAACTGTGCTGCTGTTAGGGATTGAAAGCAAGAATTGTGTCTTTGTGTTACGATAAATACAATATAAACAGTGCAGTATGCACGTTGCACAATTCAATAGTATGTGCTTATCAATAAAGTAGCGTCAAAGATTATTATTGCACATTTTAATTTCGAAAACCACCAGCAAAATTCTCCATTTAGTTTCTTTGAAATAAAAAAAAAAAATACGAACACCGTTGAAGTCCATGGAGGAAAACGTTCAAAACTGCAAGAAGCAACGGCACAAGAATAATTTAAACCTCGCAGCCAACAGAAGAGACTCCACTGCTGAAACTCGTTTCAAAAGTTTGTCAAAGTACTTCGGAAATACTACACTACATACCTTACAAGAAGTGGTTCCAACTAAACATGCCTCAAACCCTAGAATTTCAAAATTAAGGAAGTGAAATTCCACATATCGTGCATGAGTGGCGTTTTCATAAAGAAAAAAAAGTGACAATCCTTCACATCAGTGGCCCTACAACAATAAACACTGTAGACACAAAGTAGATTTCGTAGCTCACATGGGAATGCTCCATGTACTTGCGAACACATCGGCCGTTGAGAAACTCGACATTGCAGGATTACGACCTCAATGTCAGCTTCGATAAAATTATTTCCGTCTTTTTCATATGAGAATGCTGAAAGGGAAAGTTTATCGCGATAAGTGAACTCTCGTGAAACTGTAAAAAGGCGTTATGTTCTCACAACGTTCTTTTCGTCATGTTTTATTAATATATAAAATTGATTTAACAGCTGAGCAATGTCACGAGGCATAGGCGTTTTTCATGTTGACTTCTAAGGATTGTTGCAAGCTCCGTCAGCCATCTTTTCTTTGGTCTTTCAATTTTTCATTTTCCTTTTGAAGTGTAAACGAGATGTGATTACCGTGTGTTGGTGGAAACTTCCTCAAGGTTGGAGAGGCGCGTTCAGAGATGTCTTGATGCTAATGCCAATCATACACAACACTACTTGGACACTATTGCACTTTTTATATACGATTGTGGTGGAATGTCATTAAAATATGTTTCTTGGCTCGGAAGTTATAACCCATAGTTACGGATCGAGAGCTGGTGAAACACTCCCCACAATAAAGTCATCTGCTTGCTCTTCGCCAAAGAATTCTTGATGATCTGACAATTTCATGACGCGTCGCTTCTCTGTTGCCTTACAAAAGTTATGATGTTTACCAATGAAGTTTTGGTTTAGCTCTCCTGTGTATCTTATTTTATGTATTCTTCCTTTCTTAATAACTTTCTTTTGCAGTTTGTTTCTTATAGCAAATACTTGCCTCTTCCTTGCTTATTTTTATAACGTTTCCTAAACATAATATATGCAGGTATGAGAAACCCTGAACGAGTCACCCTACATTCCCCTTTTTCCATTGCATGCCTTAAAACTTGCTAATTGACTTTTGCATGCTGTCCCTATTTCCCCTTAGGCAGCAGCTCTAATTTTAGCATATAAACAAAATTATATCGCATCATCAAATTATTCGGCAATGTAATTACGTTAATAATGTATTACAAATATGCACATCTGGTGGTCGGCTAGCTATGAGACGGCCCGTTTCAACAACCTTATGACTGGCATATTATCACTAGTAACAAGAGTACTTACATTGTAAAATATATTTCCAACATACAGGTAACATTGAAATTAATAAAACTACATTAAAACACCAAAATGAGTGGAAAGAATAGAACAGAATCGGTTTTAACCACTGTTACAGAAATTAATTTTGCTGATTACTTTCCTCCTATTCTACCTGTGCTTTAATACAACTTTCTTGCAGCCTATCAATAATTTTTGAAACTATTATTTTTGTTATACTTTTCCGCTCGATCAGTTTATTCCTTTGCCCGGATTTTTCAATAACTTCAAAGCATGAAAAGCCTCAAAAAATCTCAAATATTTCTAAACCCAACAGATGAGCTTTAATATATTGGGCATTGCCAAACTGCTGCGATTGTTTTCTGTTTGTGCCTCCCATGACTGACGCAAAGATTCTTACTGAAAATTCCCTGCTTTCAGTGACATTCGAAGTAGCTACAACCAAAGTGGTATGCACAGGTATGTCATAATTGTAAATGACAAATTTCTTGGTCAAGTACATACCTTCATCACCTGTTTGAGATCTTGTACCTAGATTTCTGTGAAGAAACACTCAAATAGTACCATGAATTTTTTAAAATACAGAAAGTAGGCTAAAATCAGAAATGTCGCGAAAAAAATATGAAGATAACCGCACAGTACAGAAGCCTTAGTCAAAAATTTAAACGAGCTGCTGGAAGTTTCGAAAATTTGGAAATCAAAACATCCAAACCTTGCAGTGAAGATGAATAAGTGACTTGAAAATGTTTTAAACTAAATTATAAAATAGAGTGCAACATCTACAATCTTGCTATTAAAAAACTTCCCTTCAATGCTATTTTAATATTTTTATAAAAACTGAGTTTCATATAGCTTATAGGAGAATATTTAAGGAGATTCGCATCAATAACGCTTGTTAAATACAAAGACCACATTTGGACCCGTGGCCGGCTTAACGGGCACACGGAAGCACCCTGTTTGCCAGCAGAGTCAGATATTCATAGCCCCCCTTAAATTCAAGCGAAGAGGCTTCTACGCACACCAAAAACCAATTTTTGGATCATACAATGACATTTCTTGAAAAAGATTGGGTTTTTGTGCACTCCAGTATCTATTGTTTTGTGTTGCTAAATGGTCCATGTAAATAGAATCATGCCTCGTTCGTAAAAAAAATTAAACGCGGGTCAATAAATGAACATTAACATCATCTAACGCCCAATTGCAGAAATTAACTCGACTCACATTATTGCATGGTTGTTATTCAATCAGAGTTATCTTATAGGATTTTCATTTTAAAATTTCAGTGTCTGCAAACTTCCTGATTCCTGTGTACGCTTTCCAAGAGATTTCTTTAGAATTCGGTCTAACTTTTCTCCGATGTCATCCTCCGCAAAGACACGGATGTTAGTTTCTGTTTCTTACCAAAACAGATCCCGTTTACCTAAATCTATTTATAAGATTGCGAAACGTTTTTCTGTGGGGGCACGAACAGCAGAGAATCTGTCTATAAATCACCATCTCACTTCTCTACAAGAGCTTGTTATCATATACGAATATTACATGAAGATTCTGTGTGCTGAAGTCCTGGCATTGTAACAGCACTATAACACTGAAAAGCGGAGATGCAGGAAAGTTGAGGATGGAACAGAACCGATTAGAAATAGGGCAAGCAAATATCCGTTAAGGCGGCCACGCGTCCAAATGCAGGCTTTGTAGTGTGTATCAGGGGTGGCAAGAGAGGACACCTGATCCTTGGTGCCTTTTATTTATTTCTTAAACATTACTTTTTCCTCACTCGTTTAAATTTTAGAACAGAACTTCCCTGTGAATTTATTTGCACCCCACTTTGAAAGATTAAGATCTGAATTTTTTAAAACTGTTCTATAGTTCTAGCCCTCCTTGGTGTCGCCGCTTTATGTTAGTTAGTTACGAAACACTTGGATGAATACTTTGGTATTATTTGAGCGGGGGGGGGGGTTATAAATCTTTCCTCAATACACCAGTGTACTGAGGAAAATAAAATTATGAAGAATGTGGAGAGACACTTCTTTTTTCAACAGGTACATCAATAACTTTTACCACATTTCCAACAATGTAATTTGCAAAATAGTACAATGCTGCTGGATCATACCTTTGCTCCATTGTTAGAGTAATGAGCTATAGTTTTATTGTCTTTCCGGGAGGTGACAAGCAAGCCTTCGTCGGTCAATGCCTAAAAGTTGAATAATGAACCCCGCTTATAATTAGGAATAATTTTCCATCAATGAAGGGTTCAGTTTCCATGAAATTGTATTTAATTTAATCAATGACTCTCATAAACAAATGACCTTTTCCAAGTTTCAATATGGAATATTGGCCACCTCCGTAATTTTTCGTTAGAATTTGCCTTTCTCACAGGGCCCGGGTTAGGTTTCCTGTTGGGTTAATGTCCTGATAGAAGTTGTTAGTAGCTTTTCCTTAGTTCTTAAGGCAAATGCCCAAGGAACTTATGCCACAGTGACCTCTGAGCTACTTTCATCTGGTACCTAATATACAATCTATAGTTCTCCGTACCAGGATAATAAAAAAATACAACCAGAAAGAGATTTAATATTAAGGGAACAGGGTAAAACATTTTCAAATTTAAGGTTATAAAGGCTTCGATATTACACTTTCCAGAAGGTGAATTTTATTGAAACTATAAAAACTTTCACTTTTATAATACAGACGTGCAAAAAATAGGTGGTCTTTTTATGTCCAATAATTGATTTTGTATATTCAGGATGTATGTATTACAGAAATAAATTATATTTTCCTGTATCACAACAGGTTTATGTAATATAAATCTATTCTTCTTCTTTGAAATTCTGCAATAGTATGCATCATATGTCCACATAATATATTGAAAAGGAATGCGATATATATCTGTGTTTGCATATAAAATATAGGGTATTATGCATAAAAGTCATAAACACATTAACTAAAGTCTATGTGATACATGACTATAGCGTCCACCCGCTACTACCATTGAACAAGCTCGCCCCAACTAATAACGAAAAATAAGCACTTATAGTTTGGACGCGCGCCACAGTTGCGCTAATATGTAATATACTTGAGACTCAATAAAGGAGAGAGTACCACAGGCACTGTGCGCTAATGATCTGAACCCAGCGGCAGTATTAATAAGCCGACTAACACTGTCCGGAGTTCGCATCATTAACCTGTTCTACATGGTGGAGTGAATTAAGACACCATACCGGCCCTAATTTTCGCAGATACTCTCCGTCTCTCCTATCGTCCTTACTCTTAATACCGTGAAACATCATCGCATAGCCGTACTGACCTGACGATCCCGGACAATGTTGCTGCAACGCTGCTCAAGCGGAGCCTCATCGGTATTGGCTAAACCCCATACACCCTATCGCCCGGTATGACGAACCCGGCGCACGCCCTCTGAGCCACCTCGGCAGAGGAAGAGTCGGGCTGGGCAAACGGTTCCATCACCGGAAGATTGGGCAATCTTCCTGCCTAAACCTCTCGCAGCTACGACGCTACCACAGACGACACCAGGTCCATAACAATGACATTCAAAGGAAAAAACACCAAAACCACTACTTGTGTTTACATATGTGATCAGTCAATGGAACCACCGCCACGACCGAGGTCGTTCAGGTGCGGACTCGTGAGCGGGAGATCTGGGGTTCGATTTCCACCAGAACCGTCCTCCCTGAGTGCGGTTTTTTTTTTTCAGGTTTTCTTATCCTTATAAATAGCAAATGCCGGGGAGGTACCGTAAACTTAGGCCTGGAACGCTTCCTCTCTTAAAAAATCTCCTTCTCCAATATATCATTTTATCTCATGTATCATCAGTGTCCACCGCCTGTGGTGTCTCAGTAGTAAAAATAGGCCTTAAACACTATTCAAAAAAAAAAGTCAACGGAACAGCTGTCGACTGTATGAAAAATCTTCTTGTGCATTCTAATAGAAACATTATGTTTCAGCAATAAACAGCAGTCACCCATCATAAATGTACTCCCATTTCCTCTGGCACTACCTTTCCATTTCTTTATTGGGCCTAGCAGGTTCTTTTCTTTAGCGTTGAAGCTAGTAGTTCTGAACCATTATCTAACCTAATAATAATAATATAGTTTTTATTTGCTGATAGGCTGGAGTGTGTCTTGTGTGTGTATGTGTGTGTGTGTGTGTGTGTGTGTGTGTGTGCCCAGTCAGAATCTTCATGTGACTTGACTGGCAAAGAAGCTTAATGGCTATAGAGAAGAGAGGGGAGTTGGGGAGGCTGGTGAGTTACGAAAGGGACTCGGGAACAAGGTTCATAATGCAACATCTTAAGGTTCCTAGGAGGGTTTGGCACATCAGTTTAATACTATACTTTCTACCGGACTCAAGATTCGGATAAATCATTCCCTTTTTGTTGTTTTTTGTGTTAAAACTTTGCAAATACAAAAATAAGAAACATCAAGGTGGTCTCACTATTTATTTTTGTCTCCCAGCCACATTCCTAAAAAGCAAAATAAATACTTTTAACACAGGCTACGTTCTGTCTTGAAACGTCTGCAAATATAGCAAAATGCAATTGAGCTGTTCAAACAATTCCTCTTCTGCATGGTTGTAGCACAACAAATAAACTAAAACAAACAAAATAGCCCAATGAAACAGTCTCTAGACCCGCATTGGAATTATACCTTTTGATGTACAACCTTTGATTCCACTTGTCGATCGAAGAACTTCGGGGACGCTTGTAAACACCGCCGCATTCACAAAGCGAATCAACGATTAGCACACTGCAGTGGGCGCTAAGCCCGTGAATGTAATGGTCACATCATAAAATCATCTGGACAAAGAACATTAGGGCAGAGTAGCGATGGTCTAGAGGTTTAGTACGTAAGCTCCTGGGTTCAAATCTCACAACAATTAATCTTTTATTATTGGTTTTATAAGTGTATTTGTAGAACACCATATTGCCTTAATATCATATTATATTTTAACGTATTATTTTAGTTTTATGGTATTACCTATGCGCACACAAAAACGTAATCACAAACTAACGTATTCTTTACAAATAACTAAATAAATATATGAACAGAAACATAATATATCTTCTAAAGTCAAAACACACAGAGATAAACACTAATTAATATCGGGTGTATAAATTCTCAGCATGTAAACTGCCCTGAATCTTAGGGGCATAGATGATATCAAATTTCTACAATACACGGGACAAGATTTCTTGAATTTGTGCCCATAAGCCATCTTTTATACTTCGTACATGTGCAGAAAATGCATATTCCGCTTAGAACAAACACTGACGGAAATATATAGTTATATTATTCATATATATTCATATATTATTCATTATAATATATAATTTGTATAGTCATTATAATATTTAACATGTTAAAGCTTGCTGTGTATGGGAAACAATATTACGAAACTAATTTGTCAGAATATGTTACAAGGGTTTATTAAAAACAAATGCTTCGTGCTGGGAGGCGAACAACGGTATCACTGCACACGCTGCTACAGAACTAACGGAACACACTGCGTCTTTAGTGCATGCCATGTAACACAATTGCTGCCGTGGCATATCTTGTGAATCGCGCGCTCTAAGTAGGTACGCCTAGAATCATTTTGCGTTAAAGGGAGTACTAATTATTATTGTTATTATTATTATTATTATTATTATTATTACTATTATTTATTTATTGTCAAAGGATGTACCATATTTAATGCCCGCATTACAACGATGTGATTATATATTATCATCTGGAATAACAAATACCGCCACGGGTGGCCGAGGTCGTTAAGGCGCGGACTCGTGAGCGGGAGGTCTGGGGTTCGAAACCCTCCCTGACTGAGATTTTCTCCAGGTTTTTCTCACTCCTCATAAATGGCAAATGCCGGGGAGGTATCCTAAACTAAGACCTAGAACGTTTCCTTCCTAAAATGAAAATATCCTCTCCCAATTTATTATTTCATCTCATGTATTATCAGTGCCCACCACCTGTAGTGCCTCAGTAGTAAAAACGGGCGTTAAACACTACTAAAAAAAGTGTTACAAATTAACTAATTTAAGTTAATAGTTTACTTTTAAATAAATATTTTATTTCTAATTCATTAGAGATAGCCTGTATTTTTAATATATTGTTAATTACAAATATTAAAATTATTAAAAATGATACGTACAAAAAAAACGGAAAATTTTGGATTCAGTTGAAAAAATGAAATATAAGATAAGTGTCAAAATAAAAAAAAAAGAATATCCAAGTTAATATGTATAATCAAAATGTTTTGGGCACTCCAACTCAAAATCTATCTTAACAAGTATTACAATTATTGTAGAGATTTTCCAGTTTATTTTTACAAAACCTAATAAAATATTCCCAAACATTTGCTGATTTGTATTGTTAACACTCGATTGATTACATTCAGCTGTTTTTTTACCTATGTCCTGTATATAACAAGATGTAAACATATGTTTGTTACTATTACCTGCCAATCTTTAATTTTACCGTTATACCATGCTTCTGCAAATTTTTTGTCGATCTTGCCAGGGGTCCGGTACGCGAACAATACCAGAAAGAGATTCTTTATTTCAAAGGAAACGTTGATAGCTGTCTCACATGCTACGTCAAAAGTAACGATGTCCAACTTTTTAATTAAAAAATGGGTTCGTTTTGTTCCATAATTTCTCTTCGCCATTAGCTATAATTTTGCTATAGCTCGGCCGCATTGGAATGTGTTTTCCTCAATTAAAATTCTGCATTAACGTAATTGCGTTTCTCAGCAGCGAAATGGGCTTAGAGGTCGCTGCGTCCCTCACCTCCCCGAAGGCGTCGCCATGGTTTATTTTCCATTCCATTTTCTTATGTTCTCCAGTATGGAAATTAAATTTAGTTTTTATTCCTTTCGTGCGCTTCCAGTTTGATCAATAGATGTAGGCTACACTGTGTAAAACAGCATTGGATTTTATTAATTCTCCTCTAATACGTTGGTAGAAGATATAATGTAACAGAAATACGCATATGAAGTGGGAAATGGATTATTGACATTTAGGGTACCATCAAAGTTAAGCATTAGATGAAAAACCATCTAAAGAGTGACATAGTCGAAGTACAATGTTCCTAAATGTTTAAACCGTGCTTAATGTCTCTTAGTTATTCCATTCTATAACTACAATGAAACTAATTGAAACATCCGAAAAACGCGTCACGCAACACACACACACGTAAGAGTGTGTCCATTGCAATAAAACTTAAACAGGCGCATGGAACCATCAATTTCTGTTTCTTATTTGTTTAAATGCCTCTTCTTAATAAAACTGTTAACATGAAAACCAGAGATAACTATAGTTAAAACAAAAAATTAATAGCACATTTAATACACAAGCAGTAAACTTTACTAAAACGAATTAATATAACTTATTAATTACTTATATAATACACTAGAACTGTTTCAATACGATATATTACGAAATTAAATATTACATGTTTCATACTCAAACATAACAAAAATATTTTAACAATGTAATAATTATTAAACATAAAAAATGGAGATGAAATAATTGTAGAAAAGTCACACACACACACACGGCTGGATTTACTGCATTTGTTTTGTTGCAACTATTATCATCCTATCTCAGACCTGTCTCTCCTTCCTTAGAAGTTCTCCTATTCTCATTTCCTCTGCTTTGCCTGCCAGCAGAGCGCAACAATTCCATTCCTTTCTGTTCGATTCGGTAAAGGACCGTAGCACATACTATTTCATCCATTCTTCCGTACCTTTATACTCGGCCAGAATGTGTACCCTTATCATAAATGGGGCAAACTCCCAACTCATTTTTGCGTAACATTAATTATCTAAGCCATGCGAGCCCCTGGTTAGTGACTTTGGCCCACTGTTTTAATGTAGTGCTTAGACTTTAGCCCCGATGTGTACTTTCAGCAACATATTGCGCAGTTGTCAGCTGCACATCCATATCCCTCAAGGAGTTTTAACCTTCCTCCATATGCTCTTTATATTCCCCTGGTCCATTATCCAAATAGAATCCCACCTTATCGTTTCCACACATTTTCTTCATTTATATGCCTATGTTTTATTACCTTCAACCTTTAACTGTCGTGGTAGCACAGTGCCATAATTGAAGTTGGTTGATATTAATAATTTGCAGCCGTTACTTCACCTCTGACTTTACAATTTTTACTTTCACTTGGCCCCAGAGTTTTATGCAAATGGCTACATCAGATTTTGGTACACAAAGCTGAAGAATGTCTAAACTTTATGCAATAAGTAAATATTTCATTTAGATAAATGTGTGTGTACATCCAGAAAGTTATGATATAAAAATTGAGCATTGTGTCAGTGTTTGCAGGAAGACTGAATATTGAAAGTAGTTCGGAGGGTCCAGAGCCCGCCCGGGTGCTGGAACCGGACAGGCCTCTGCGGCCTTCATTACAACAGACCACCCCCTCCACGCCACCGGTCGTGTCACTGTCTCCCAGCCCTCCTCCCATAATTGTCCGCGCGGAAGAAGCGCTGATCGTTCTGCTGGTGCTCGTTCTTTGGGTGGCAGCCATTGCACTGTTTTTCAACCGCTGGGGGAAGATCCGCATGCTTGAACCGTACCAGCCAAAGTTCCAGCAACAACACCGCCCCAGCTGTCCCATGGTAGATGGACCTATAACACTGCAGGTAATTTCATGTTGGTTAAATGGGGCTGTGTAAGCAAAACCTGCATGGCCGGATGAGATGTTTGACAGCTACAAAGTAGCAACTTATGAACGCTATCTCGCATGCGCACTGTTTTTCAGGATAAACGTCCGACAGCTTTAGCCGGCGGTCAACAGTGTCGGGATGGACCTCAAGAGACCAACATGCTGATTTGCAACTAATTGGTATTGCCTATCTCTTCATTGTAAGTGGTATATTGTAATTAAAGATGCTTTTATAAAGCTTTCGGGCGAACCTCCATTGCAGCTTTATCAAGTAGTCTGTTTGTTTGTAGATTCCATTTTATTCACAGCACCCATCTTCCAGGACTGAGGTCTGGCAGCTGCATGCAGGACAACTTTTGCTTCTTATAGAGATAGATCAAACGAAAACCTTTACAAACTGTTTTATGTTGCATGTATGGCTTCAAAGTGAAACATATGGCTCTCGTCCAAAGAATGTTGTTTTGTTTTAATCCATGGATGTAATATATTTTGTCTATTCATAGTTCATGTTCCCTAACACTTCACTGTGCAAGTAGAAAATGACGAATACAATTTTGATGAGAGTACATCAAATTAAAAGATGAATAGATATATAGTTTACAAGTTTTATCACAAAACTCTTAAGAATGTCTTATTAATGACTGCTCTCAAGCGATTATTTCTGATTTCTCACAAGCAAAATTATAATTTCTTTCAACAGTTCTATTTATTTTAAATGGGAATAGCATTAGTTATTCCTTTTCTCTTTCTCATAAAATATAAATGAAAACAGCAATAAGAAATATTAAAGATCAATAAGTACCAGGCCTGATCAGCTAAAACTCGTCCAAGCTCATCTATTAATATAAACCAACACAGGTTGCGTAGCGTCGGGTTTATAAGCCCTGGGTCCAGGGGTGCAACACAGAGGTCTGTGCCACCCGTGGGTTTTTGCATTAGGACGGTACCTTGTAACTCTAAACCGACCCGCCATTCGGCTGCAGACGATTGCGTCGCCCAGGCGCGCTAAGTTCCCTTAGCTTCCAGATTCTCACTGGTGGATAGGTCATACTAGCTTAGACCTACTCGTATTTAAGAGGTGAGTCAATGAGCTACGAACTAAACACAAACAGAAGCAGCAATATTAAAAGATAAAAAAAAAAAATCAGGTGATATCTTAAGGAAAAAATCAGCGGTCCCAGTGTTACACCAAGCTTCGAATACCGTTATTGCTGCGTAAACCAGTTTCTCATCATATCTTAAATGTATCATTGCCCTTCAGAAATATTTTGAGAGGTTTGAAGAAATTAAAGCCGCGAGTTTACCACTGCCGGGCTGTAGAGTAGTTATGCGCAGAAGGAAGTGATCACCTTGCAGACATAAAGCTATGAGCTGTTCTTAATGCACCACAATCATCTTTCGCTGAACCCATTGCGAACAGATTTTTCAATTCAAGACGTTCTTCTTCACAGGGCGTGGAAGGTCAGTCATTTGCTGACTTCTTCCTCAAAACATGCGTGCCCAAATCTTCACTGTTGTCTTCGATACACCTTATCACCAAACAAAACATTCATCCGACGAGGGAATTCACTCTGTTGACAGTCCTCCGCTGCCAAATGTTGAATTACAGCACTGTGATTCCTTTTTGATGGATTCAGAATCGCTACCATATTTGCTGATCGCCCGCACAGACAAACGACGCGACGCAAGAACTGCACATTCTAACCAGAAGCTAGTGTAGGTCACCTGGGACTTTTCCTGAGTGGAAGTCAATTGAGCAGTACCTAACCGCTCGCGGCTTTACCTGCTTGATGAACTTAGGTGATTTAAAAATGTACCAGGAATTCGGTATCATTAAAGTGGAGGGTTTACGTAGTGATTCCTGGCGGTCACCCATCCAAGTACTGGCCACGCCCGATGCTGCTGAACCTCGGTAGTCAACCGGGGTGCTCAGCTTGGTTCCCGTTGGCAAGGGTTCAGAAGGCAATTGAACAGATCAAGATTTGAAAGCTAGTTTTACTTGGGACATGGTGTATTTCGTGGTCGTACTCGAGTTGGGCGGTTGTCCTCCCCGAAGTAGCCTAAATTGAGGTGTTTAAATGTTTCACCAAAGAGGTCCCATAATATCCTTGGGGAGACTATAGGGTCTACATCTTCTAGGGGCTCTATGATCGTAGTCCCCTAGTGATCTGACCAGTTCGGGATATCATGGAGCGTTCGGGCTCTCTCCCGCATGGCGTCCATTATGTACGTGGTCATGTAGGATGTGGGCTGGGAAGTGGCGGTCGGTACCCTTCATAATTCTTAGCGCCCGGTTCTGCAGGAACTGAATTCTGTGTTCGGAGCGGTGGATTCCCAGATTTCATAGCTGTACAGAACCATCGCCGGTATTATGGGACGGTACACGCGCAGCTTTTGGGTCAGGTTCATGGATCAAGAGCTCAGGATCGGATACAGCTGTCGGAGAGCTGAATAACCTTGCTGGACTTTAGCGAGCACATGCTCCCTCAAGATCAGCGAACGATCCAGCGTCAACCCGAGGTACCTCACACTACGTACCCATGGGATCCACCGGCGATGCAGCGTAGCTTTTCTCCGAACTAGTGACCATTCGCCATTTCTTCCTCTAGGTCTCCAATTCACGGAGTTGGTTCTGGATTGGTCTTATTGCATAATTTTGGTTATTATTTTGTGTCAGAATTAGCAGGTCGTCTGCGTAGTGACAGTTCGTGGGCGTGTTGGAAAGTCGGCCATGTAAGCAGCAAAGAGCGTTGGGGACAGCACGCTCCCCTTAGGCCTCCCTGCGCACCTTCTACCGCTGAATGATTATCTATATAGTTGCCTCTTTCCCCACCCCTACCACTGCTAACTGGTGCGAACACTGGAGACCGGGCGGTTTCAGGTGACCATTTCTCATATGCATGATTTGGAACCACTGACTGTAAATTTAGTATGCAGGTATGACTCCGCCCCCTCCCAAATATTAAATGTTTTTGCAGTAATCTTTGTCCCCTATGTCCTGTTGAAAACGCTTAATTTCCATATTTCCTTTGAAAGCTCTTAGACATTAAAACACGAAGGCTGACCATGCAGATAGTTAAACTAAACCGTCTCCATTTCTTACCTAAAATAATGAGATTATTGCGACAAGTTATTCCACTGCAGTAAATTGTGAATGTTGCCTCAGTTCATAATAGATAATAAAGCCTAAGTAATGCGCTGTTTTTCTCCATTCTCCTCCAACAAAATCGTTGACTCTAGTCCGCTGATCTTGTTGGCTCAATATGTATCTGTATCATTTGAACTCTTTCTTTCTGGAATGTGCTAGCTATTCTACTGACTTTGCGCAATGTCATATTGTGTTCAAACCCGGAAAATTGCCTGCACTGATAAAAGAAAACACCAGAGTTACATTGTTATGCTCGATTTTATCGCCATGATGTTCGGAAAGTTGGAACACTTCTATTTACTGGCATTTCTACTTTATTAATGAAATTAAGGTTTTCCTTTGATCCATCTAAGTAGAGCAGTATAACAAGATATCGCTTTGATTTCTCCACAAGTGTTGCACATGATTTGCATTCAGATACCAGGGTAGGTCCATAAGTTTCCGTCCTTGTCAATAAGGATAATCGCCTTCACAAAACCCTTATCTGCTGTCATACCTTTTCTGCGAGGTAAATAATTCCAGCTGTAACTTCCGCTCCGCTATGTTCAGTTGTTCATGTATAGTTGCACAAAGAAGAATGTGTGTAGAATATTATGACATCTTCAAAATGGAGTTTCGAGCTGTTATTAAGTTCTTCACAAAAGAAGCACTTACTCCGAATGAAATTAACAGCGATTGGATCGTGTATATGGGGAAGCATCCCCCTCATATTCTACCGTAAAAGAATGAGCCAAATTTTTTCATATGGGTCAAGAAAGCATTGAAGACGAAGAGCGTTCCGGTCGGTCCTTGGAGGCGCTCACTCCTGAAAATATCGCTCTTGTGGAAGAAATTATGGCAGACCATCGGCTAAAAGTTACAGAAATAGCAGCAAGGTTCAACCTTTCTAAAACAACAATCCTTCGAATTATTCACGATCATTTAAACACGAGTAAGGTTAGTGCAAGATGGGTGCCTAGACTTCTTTCCTCAGCGCAAAAGCAGCAACGAGTCATCTAATGTCAGCCATTTTTGGAGCTCTGCCGTGGCAACGAGAGAGAGAGAGAGAAGTTCTGCAAATCATTGTTACAGGAGATGAAAATATGGTTCTCTACTATGATCCCTTGTCCAAAAGAAAGCAAATCAATGGAGAGGCGTAAACTTGGAGAAGCACCGCCTCTAAAGGCCAAGGTCACTCAGTCAACCAAGAAGATCGTGACCACAATCTTTTGGGACTGTGAAGCAATACTCTTCTCTGACTTCAAGGAGAGGAACACCGCAGTAAATGGAAAGTACTATGCTAGTCTACTGCCTATATTACGTGCTTTTATGAAAGAGAACAGGCGAGGAAAGCTGAGTACACACAGCTCTTGCTGCGAAGGAAGCTGTGAATTAGAAATGTGCTTTCAAGGAGATCGACCTCCACCCTATAGCCCAGATCTAGCTCCCAGTGACTATTTCCTCTTCTCAAAACTCAAGAAGGACCTTCGAGGAAGGAACTTTAAGCTAGATCTAGAAGTTATGGATGCTGTTTATGCCCATTTTGCAGAGAAGACTTTTGAATATTGGGGGGGGGGTGGAAATGTTAAATGAAAGATATGAGAATTGTAAAGGAATAAAGAGTAACTATATTGAAAAGTGAAATATAATTTTTGTCTTTATCATACCTAGAAAGTGGCAAGACGGGAAACTTATGCACCTACCCTCATATGTCTGTGTTGACGAACATTATTTATACCGTCAAAATACACATATTTCTAGAAGTACAATAGAAGTAGAGCATAAGGTGGCTTGGAGTTAGGTAGTAAACCTTATTTGTAGTTACTTCTATGGTAAAATATTAGAACATTTAAGGTGTATATAGCTTTCCTTGAGATTCCAGACATGTTAATTACTTACACGAAGGGAAGGAAAGTTGATGCATTAACTTACATAGTACATAGTTATATTACAATATTAATTGCAAATTACTTAAAAGTAGTTTTCTTGGTATGAATAATATTTACTGAAATAACTAACCTCTTTTGAGAACCTCTTATATTGTCTCCTGCAACATAAGAGGCTTGCAATACTTTGACATAAAGATGCTAGGAAGAAATAAGTCAGTTTTATTTCTCTGCACTCTTTAATTTTGGTAAATATTTGACTGAAAGAGCAGTAATATTATTAAGAAAGAACTAATAAATAGCACCAAGAACATAAATTTAAAATACAATTAAAAATATTGAAGGAATCAATAAAGTATGAGCACTTATTTGTTTTATTGCATTGTTGACATTTTACGTGAAATATTTCACTCCATTACTAAATGTAATTTTCAAATATACATTCCATTTAAGCAGCTACGCCGATTACACAAATAAATGTTAACTAAACTGCAAAAGCTACAAATTATATTAATGCTAATTTAAATTGTATAAATAAAAATGAGAAAGCAGTAAGCACATGAAGAGTACAGGTAAAAAACAACCAAAAGTCTACCTTTTGGTGAAATTTGAGATTTTGATGCCAATGGATTGTAAATATGTAGTGCTACATTTCAAAACATTCTTACAGGGAAAACACCACATGCTGTTCATAAAAATCAGTGAAGAAAAAATAGTGTCCAAGATGAAAAACAAGCAGAGTCTTCTGTAATAATGGAATAATCACCAGGATCCACATATATTAAATTAGTTTTGTATTACATCAGAAGAGTTTGATTTAATATTAGCCTGCTTGGTTTTTATTATTGACCTATCTATTCATTGTTGTGGCTTGTATTTTACAGCTGCTATTTGACTTGCATTGTTGTTCCGGCAAAGCTGTGGTACCGTTGTAGGACATGGAAACAAGTAATGAAAATACCACAGTAAACCAAAGTACAGATCTAAACACGGTAGACTTAGTGATGCTAGCAAAAGCATTAGATCAATGAGTGATTTTACAAGTGTAGAAAACACTTTACTAGTGAAGACCACGGAAACCAGAAGAGGGCCAGGACCTCCTACAAGGTACGTGGATAGAGGGAAGGAAAAGCTTATTGAAATTCCAGTTTGTTACAAAGCCTTTGTGAGTCTTCGTGATTTAACACATCAAAATATTATCACAATTAAAAAATCTCTTTCTACTATCGGCTATGGCCCTAGTGACAGGCGAGGTTCTCATTCTACTTGACCAATGTAATTTGAACATGTAATGGAACCTTCAAGGTCGTCCTTCTCACTGAAGCCATCGTGACTGCTCTAAAATGTATGAACCTGAACATGAAATTGTTGCATCCAGTGTGCACAGAAAAGTTTTAGAGTTTCCCGTTTCATAGCAATATGTTTCAGACAAAAATTCAATTTTGCTTTTGGGTACCCCCGGTCTGTCATTTGCTCTGAGTTCAAAGCTACAAAACAATCTCCTCTTGTTGAAAGGAAACTTCATGACACTAGTAGTACAGAAGTAGCACTTAAAGGAGTGAAGTAGTTAGAGGCTTCTTAATTTGTGACATAAAAGGAAGGCTGAAGTATTTTAAGAACGAAAGCGTAGAGCCAAAGTTAAAGCTAGGCAAACCCCTGGACATGAGGCAAAATGCGTTGACCTTCCATTGCCAAACATTAGCACAAATGATGTCTACTACAAACGGCAACTATCATTTTACATGTTTAATGTGCACTTTCTCGCTTCCGGAGAGATATACCTACAATGAGACCATAGCAAGAAAGAGAGCTGATGAAGTTGCAGCATTGTTATTTGACTTTTGTTCCGTTACCTGAACCCATCAATTCCAACTTTGCAAATTTTTTGTGATTCATGCCCCGGCGAAAAATAAAAAGTACACCATTATTCGCCTCATTCATGGTATGGATCATAAGTGCAACAGATTTGAACCAGTCAAAGTGAATTTTCTCACCAGAGGTCATAGTTATACGGAATGTACCAAAGATATGGCTTCAATAAATAAAAAAACAAACCATGCGATAGGAATGAACACATCGCGTGAACCCATCTCCCTTCAATATCATAAAGTGTTTCCAGGATGCCGTTAAATTGTGGTCTCCATTTCTTAATAAAGAACACAGAAAGACATTTTCAATTAAAATAAGAGAAAAATGAGAATTTGTAGCTGACAAAACCTCTTACTGAACTATAATCAGTCGAAAAATCTACAATGGCTCCTGGGAGTCCCATGTTATTGTAGACAGACTGATGAACAGCCTATTCAAGTTTAATTCCGCTTTCCAAGACAAAATATGATTACCTACAATGTCTGAAGAGATTATGTTCCGAAAATGTTCAGTTTTATTTTTCAGTGTTACTGATAGTGAATAATTTTGATTGAATGATTATTTTCAATAGTGTTTCAATAATGTTTATATTTTCCTCAGAAAAGTCTATGTATAATTTTGTATATTCCATTATATAGTGCACTTTGATTGTTTTTATCTACAAGTATGTACACTTGGATTTTTATTGTTAATTAACATCAACAAATTACACATTACACTAATTTCAAAAGAAGAAGCTGTTAAAAACTACCTTTATTCTATAAAAAAAAGTTCATATATTTAATGTGCTTAGTTTTGTAGCTTCAAATTACATTCCTGTAAAAAAGTATAGAGTGGAATTTGATTTTTTTTCTTGTACCCTTTATATAACCATGGTAATCAGGGAAAAAAAACACACAATTTTATTTAATTTTTCCTAGGTTGTACATTGGATTGATCAAGTACTTTTTCCCGGCCAGAATCGAAGGATTTTTTTCGGGAGTAAAAATCCTCAGTATGGCTTCCTTCGGAAGGAAAGTAAAGCCGTGGGTCCCGTGTCGTACATTTACGGCACGAAAAAGAACCTCAAGCCTGAAAGAGAGGCCTCTGAGCAAAATTTGTCGGCTGTTTCACGCCCTGAATTGAATGGGACGCTGACGACCTGAGATGTTAAAGAGCGTCCATAAATAAAACAAATTGTGAAGTACTTTTGGTTACAAGGTTGCCAGTTTCTGCAGTCATCTTTTGGAGCCGATGAGTGAATTTTACAAATTGCTTTGTAGGCAATGAACCGAGTCGTATACCTTCTATGACCAATCTAATATTAAAATATATTTATAAATAGCTTATTCTATGCTAAAGTCTATAACGATCTATGATATTTTAAAACAGTTTCATGAAAATAGTTAACTTTTAACAAATTGTGATTTTATTTCTGAAACAGTTGAATTAGCAAAAATATTTTATTAGATATTTTATCATACATACGGGATTAATACCAGATAAGAAACGTATTAAATTTCCTTACATTCTATATCGTTTTAATTCACACCGGCTTCCTTAGAAGATATGTTTTTTAAAACAATTATTCTGCTATATACACCATCTGCAGATTTCATCAGACATCACATCAATTTTTTTCAGCCGTATTACTTATGCCACAAAAAGTTACGGGTTCAGTTTTAAACCTGATATTTAGTAGCTAATCTACAATATAAATGTTAGGTAAATTCGAATAATACAAAAGCCTTAACATTACTTGCACTATGCAGTGTTTGTTGTTGTCAGCAGTACTAAATGAACTATCGGCATGTATGAAGAGCTAAAACATGCCACTAAATTAAGTAGTAGTAATGGAATTTTACTGTAGCAGTTTTTAAGTACAACTGTAGCATAGACCTTATGACCATACAGCCTAATGCCAATAACAATCAAAATATTCGTACACTATATACATATATACATATATATACATATACAGGAGGGTAGATCCATAAGTTTCCGGTCTCACCGATAAGGATCACAAAACCTTTATTTGGTGTCATACCTTATCTGTTAAGTAAATACTTGCAGCTGTATCTTCCGCTCCGCTGTGTTCACTTATTCAGATATAGCTGGATAAAGAAGGCTATGGGTAGAAGACTAAAACATGTTCAAAATATAGTATGTAGCTGTTATTAAGTTCTTCACAAAAGAAGGACTTACTCCAAAAGAAATTAAACAGCGATTGGACGGTGTATATTGGAAAACCTCCCCGTCATATTCTATTTTTTCAAATGGGTCGAGAAAGCATTAAAGATGAAGAGCGTGCAGGTCGGCCCTTGGAGGTGCTCACTCCTGAAAACATCACTCTTGTGGAAGGAGAAACTATGGAAGACCGGCGGCTCAAAGTTACAGAAATAGCAGCAAGGTTGCGCTTTTCTAAAACAATAGTCTTTCGAATTATTCATGAACATTTAAATGTGAAAAGGATAGTGTAAGGTGGGTGCCTAGACTTCTTTCCTCAGTCCAAAAGCAGCGAGTCATCTGCTGTCAGGCATTTTTGTAGCTCTGCCGTGGCAACGAGAGAGAAGTTGTGCAAACCATTGTTACAAAAAATGAAACCATGGTCCTCTATTATGATCCCCTGTCTAAAAGAGAATCAATGGAGTGGCGTAAACCTGGCGAAACGCCGCCTCTAAAGGCCAAGGCCACTCAGTCAACCAACAATATCATGGCCACGATCTTTTGGGACTGTAAAAGAATATTCCTCATTATCTTCAAGGAGAAAAACACCAAGGTAAATGGGGAATACTATACTGGCCTACTGCACAGACTACGTGCTTCCATCAAAGAGAAAAGACGAGGAAAACTGAATGGTGGTGTGCGCCTTCTTCATGACAATGCGTCTGTGCACACAGCTCTTGTTGCAAAGGAAGCTGTGAAGAAATGTGACTTTAAGGAGATCGACCATCCATCCTTCGGCCCAGATCTAACTCCCAGTGAATATTTCTTCTTTCCAAAACTCAAGAAGGATCTTCGAGGAAGGAAATTTAAGTGTGACAAAGAAGTGGTGGATGCTTTTTATGCCCATTTTGCAAACAACACTTCTGACTATTTTGGGGGATGGGGGATAGAAATGTTAATTCAAAGATGTTAGAAATATGTAGCAATAAAGGGTAACTATATTGAAAGTGAAATATAGTTTTTATCTTTATCATACCTAGAAAATCGTTAGGCCGGAAACGTATGGACTTTCTCTGATGTGCGTGCGTGCGTGCGTGCGTGAGAGTGTGTGTGTGTGTGTGTATTTCTCATGCAAAAACACTTCCAGGCAGACGTTCAAATTTCTGTTGGAATTCAGAAATTCTGGTTGCAGATACTCATTTCTTAAAATCTCCGTTTCCTTGTATTCTGCCAGGACATGCCTCCAGTATCGCTTTCTCCGCACAGTGAGCAAATTCTTTCCCCGAAAGCGTTAACTGCTCCATTTCCTCTCCATGCCCTTAATCTCAGTCATGCGAGACGTGTAAATAAAAGCAATGCATGTTTGTTTTAGTAACTACAGCAATGTACTATAATGAAATACTGAAAAACATTAAAGCCCCCACGCAATTTAGGTAGGTAAACAAGTGAATACTTGTACATATAATGTGGTTATTTTGAAAGATTTGTTCTGATACAGTAAGCGTCTGTTTCATCTGTTGGATTGAATTGCACCATTACCACTAACTATGTAAGAGCTATGCACACAAAACAGCACCGGGACGAAGTGCAATGGTTTCTCCTTATACACAGTGTATGCATTTTATGATTTCAGCACCGCACCTTCTCCAAGTTCAACGTAAACTGCATCGGCGTAGAACCACAGGCGTTGCTGCGACCACGTCAGAATTCCGTGTTTGTTGGCAGTTCTACCACCATGGTAACGTTGCCAATGAACCCCCCTCGCAAGACTAAATCAGCTATGGATATTCAGACGTTAGTTCTTTCGGAATGCGAACCAGGGCACTCCAGTTCCATGATACCCATGCACACCGCTGGCGGGAGCTCCGTAGACAACAGGCGACCCTCTTGCAGCCGCCTAGACGCAATACACATGAACGTCTGACGGCCGTCGTCCCTGTTCGTGGCTGCAGACAGTCGCCGTCCTTCCTGCAGTCGACTAGACGCCATTCGAATCTCCAACGTATGACGAATGTCGTCGCTCTGCGGCAGCGGACCTCTCTTGCCCATGGCAATAGTCCACGCTTCTGCAGAGAGTCGTCGACCATCATGCAGTCGACTTGAAACCATGACACGAGTGACTAACGTCTAATCGCCTTTATTTCCTTACTAAAGAAATATATCTATACAAGTAGATCCTTTTTAAAAGCTTTTACTAGCAAAGTCATATGAATTTGAAACACTTTATACATATATAAATCCGTTTTTTTGGTGAAAGGGTTGTCCGAAGGCATACAAACACAGTCAAATGAAAGGATATCTATTTTCTATTATTGTTATTAAAATAATTCAATAGCTTTAACTCCCTCTGTAATCTCTCACGCTGTGCTCCACTAAAATATCCTTTTTTTTTTTTTTTTTTTAATATTTTTGTTTTATTATTTCCGTTTGTTACCCACATCATTCTTGAGGAAACGTTTGGCCCCTTTTAATTTAATGTTTTATAATGTTACATGAAATCAGTGTACGTCGGTCCTGGTGGTGTAGTGGTTACCATACCTGCCTCCTAAACCCAAGATCGCGGGTTCGAACCCGGCCAGGACCGATGGATTTTTTTCGGGGCGTAAAAATCCTAAGTATGGCTTCCTTCGGAAGGGAAGTAAAGCCGTGGGTGCCGTGTCGTACATTTACGGCACGAAAAAGAACCTCATGCCTGAAAGAAGAGGCCTCTGAGCAAAATTTGTCGGCCGTTTCACGCCCTGAGTTGAATGGGACGCTGATGACCTGAGCTGTTAAAGAGCGTCCATAACTAAAAAATCATTCATCATCATTCATAAAATCAGTGTAATAACACTGACCACAGCCGTCATAATTTTTGTACTGCAGTATATCCTATATATTAATTGCATATTATCATCTTGTATATATCAATAATTGCACAGATCTACATTACGTTTTTTTCTTCTTCTTCTTCTTTTGGCTGGCTGTGTAAAATTTCTGGGAAGATAATAAATTAGTTTCATACATTTCCCAGTTATATAATATCTGACTATAGACAATAGTGTAATTTTCACCAAAGAAACATGTTTATATGATGAATTAGAGATACTAAGGGAGATTCAGCCCTAATATTTAAATGTCTCCAGTGTCAAATTTTTAATATAAGTGCTTATTATTTATGGAAAATAGCCGGTTACTGAGTCGGTATGGACAATTGATGTATTTTACAGTTCTTTATTTTATTTATTTATTTTTTTGACATTACTTATTTCGGTTTCCAGTGCGAGTGATTTTGAAATGACATGAACATTTTTAAATACCATGAAAAATAAATGAAACTTGCGTTACAAAAAAAAAAAACAGTTAAATTTAGTGTTAAAGACTAAGATAAAATAAACAGCTTTGCAATTCAGATTATAGATTTCGTCCACAGCATCACGAAGACTTCTGTGGTAATGAAATGATGCTGGGCCTCTAAATGCTGTATGGCATTAACATTTAAATGCCTGCCGTCTATAAAATAAAATATGCATTACGTCCATCAGATGACCTATTGTTTCCTTATGAAACTTAATTCTAAAGTCAATTTCTCGTCACTGTTTCACCTGCGCTGCCTTCACAACTCTATTTTTCAGTGGTGCTGTCTGCAAAAACTAAGTGAACAACTTCTTTTGAAAAGATATGGCATTACCCATTGTGACAAACTTAACTCGAGAGAGCAACAGAAGAACAAAATATAACCATCTGATAGTGCTTTTCTTATTATAATATGGTAAATCGAAATATTTTGCATGGATGTCCACATTTGCTGGTATTTGCTAGAATTACTTTTTATCTAAGAGCTGTAATCATAAAATAACATTAAATATGTTTTATTTGAGTGTTAGTTAGGATACTTTCAAGTGATATTATATTATGTACTGTGTATAACATACCCAAACATTTGTAGTGTTCATTAGATTAAAAAACATGAACACCATAAAGTTACTGTAAGAAAATAAATAAATCCAACATATGCATTGAAACACAGGCAAGATATGGCATGATGGCACATCTCTAGTTAAGGAAAAAAAGAATAGCTTTTATTAACTACTATTTGTGCTGATCCGTTAATTTTGTGACTTTTGGTTCTACTCAAAGTATGGACACTGCCCCATCTTACATGCTACATGGTCTATTTTAAAACATATTCTTTTATACCAAAATATAGCTTTATTTATTATTTTAATGGCATATTATTTTTTGTTTAATCTTTAACATAAGTTTATTTATAACAAGTGCAACATTAATTTTAATGGTAGAGCATTTATCAGTAAGTTATGACACCTAAATTTATGCCTTTATACAGACCAAGAACTTTTATAACCTGCTCGGTAACAATTATCTTATGTGGTTCTCTTCAATGCAGGTATTTATACACTTACATTGAATAATTAATTGCTAAATTTAGCAAATTGGGAACTAGGTTTAGCATAGCTTACGGAGGCGGATGGAAGATTAATAATTTCTATAAAAGTTTGTATGTAGCTAAGGGTTGAAAGGAATTAAAAAGCAGGTGTAGTATGCATTCCTTGTCACATAATTACAAATATTAATTAGCCCCTCTCAAAATAATGTCAATATCTTCGACCACTTTCCATTTAGGTACTAAGTTGGTTCACGAGCATTGGGACATATATATTTTAATTTAAGCTTTATATTGAAACCGATAAATTAATTATACTTTGAAAATATATACGGTTATTTTAATTATGGGCTTCCGAAAATTGACTCAATTGCTTTATATCAATCAGCGACTCTTTTGTTGATTTTTTTATCACTGTGTATACAGGTTTCTGTAAGATTTAAAGCTATTTTTGGTATACTTTCTGTTTTAAAAAGCCTCATATATAACATATATTTAAAATTTAAGAGAAAATTGAGAGATAAACGGAAACGATAAGCCTTGAAAGAAAAAAGACATGCACAATTTTCAATGACTTGTGATTCTTGGTAGATTCATAATCGCCCTTAAATTGCGTGAAATTTTCGTTCGCCAGAGATTTTAGTTTGTTTATTATCTAAATAGCTATTGTAAATAATATCATGTACTGAAACGTTAAATATGCTCTTAAGAGAATGCCCCTGGCCGTTAGCTTGAAATATTATTTACCATTAGTTTGCCCAAGCTCCCTTGTTAAGGCCTTAATAAGGACTATTTTCTATACTTAAGCACTAATTTCACGTAGCTTTATTTTTTTTTTCTGAATTCAGATAAATACCGGAAACAGTTCCGATTAATTCATTAATTTTTACACACGGTAGTAGTTCCGCAACAATCAGACAACGCTAGTAAAAAGTGATAAAATGAATCTGAAACATGCCTGAAAATTCACTTTAATAATACGAAATACCATATTGCAATCAGGAAGGTAAAAACAGCACAATCCTATAGTTATAAATGTGTTGCTGGAGACTTGAAACTACTAGCTATCAACTTCCTCCGACAGGCTCCTCCTACTAGTGACGATTGCGCCCTCTCCTATGCGACTATAAGGACAACTTAACTGGAATTCGAGGGGAATTTCAGCGAACAGTTTGGAAAAAATATGCAATTCGCAATTAATACATATCTTAACCTAACAAAACCGGTTGTCCCGGTGGTTTGCTGCGGTTCGCTACGGCCTGACGGTCTACGCTCGCCTAATTTTCGTAAATATAAATTGATAGTGGATCGTGTATTATTATGATTACGGATAAATTGTTGCAGTGGTGACAAATCTCCTTTAACTCCAGCAGAACCTATGTAGAGTCATCTAGCGGCAGAAATCATAAGCAACCAGTTACAATAAACGAAATAAATGAGTGCAACAAGATCCTAAGGGTATATGTAACGCTACTTCTTCCGTTTATTTATTTTTTTTAAGTTAGCCTACATATTTTATATTTTAAATGTAATAATTCTTACCATTTGTGTGGAAAGAGAAGTGACGCGATCCGGTTTTGCGCGTGAAACTCCTTTTAAATGTGTATTCAACAAAGTGGCGAGGGAAATGCTCTTCTCTCTCTTTCCTTCCTCCCAAATACTAAACTGCTGTACTTGACCGACCACCATTTATTTTCAATGGACGAAAACCGGTGTATTCTTGATGAATTCATTGCTACATTAAATTGAGAAATGTTTTTATCTCTACTTTCTAATGTGACAAGGACAGATTTTGTTGCGTCTTCTCTTTGTACACCGCCAAACGTCCACTGCCCTTCTAAGCGTCTTTCTCGTCTTAGATTTTCTGAACTTTGAATTCATCAATCTACTCCACAGTTCCTTGTCCTGTTTTTTACTGGTTTTGTAGTTTCCAGTCTATACAAGTTTAACGCCAGAAATTAGCCCAGTCTGACCGGATGTATGTACTTCCTGTCTGGGGACAAGCAACAAACACCATTAACTGCGTATCATAATAGTCTTATGTATGGGGTGTTTGGATTCTCCTACGAAGGTCTTAGTGCGTTCTGCTTTATAAAATCGTTATGTTACATTTAGTTTATTTATGGTAGATAAGAGCTCCGCAACTAGAATCCCCGAGTGTCTTTTACGCTTTTATAGCCTAACAATTTCCCATATTTTGTATTACTCCATAAGACTTGCTAAAACTTCTGCACTTCTCTAAGTGTTTCCATCAAATAGGTGTACTGTTTCAAATATTGTACACCGCCATGGGTGGCCGAGGTCGTTAAGGCGCGGACTCGTGAGCAGGAGGTCTGGGGTTCGAATCCCCCAGGACCATCTACTCTGACTTTTTTTTTTTCCAGGTAATTCTCAGTCCTTATAAATGACAAATGCCGAGGGGGTACCCTAACCCTGGGATGCTTCTTTTCTTTAAAAAATATCCTTTCCCAATATATAATTTCATGTCATGTATCATCAGTGTCCACCGCCTGTGGTGCCTCAATGGTAAAAACGGGCGTTAAACACCATTGAAAGAAAAGAAAGAGTGTCCTCACAGTTAATGCAAGACATTTCCAACAAAGAATAGATCTTGATGTGGCAGCAAATATGACATCAACATAAATGGTACCAGACTAACCAACCTCAGACTCGCGAATGATGTATTATTTTCGAGAAAACCCGAAGACCTACAAAAAATGCTTCTAGAACTAAAGAAGTACAGCAATCCCACTGGCCTAATAATGAACTATAAAACTACAATAATGACCAATACGCCAAAAAGAGCAATAGAAATAAATCTTGAACAGATTCGTATGTGGATGATCACATATATCTAGGCTAAACAGTCTCATTTGACCATAAAATGGATAGGGAGATTAAGAGGAGAGTAGCACAGGCTAGAAAGCCTTCTGATCTCTAAAATTAATAAGCACCAAAATAACATCAAGCAAGCAAATTATAGCCAGACTGGTTTACGACCCAGCCTGTGCTATGTATCTACTCGAGCAAGGGGTTTTATTTCATTGGCCTCACGATGTAAACCATTGTTTGGTATGCGATAATAAAACACTATAACTTAAAGGTAAATAATTGCATAATTATTAACAATTAAAGCTGAATTTAGCTAAAATTGTATTGCACGTTTATAACGGACATAACGAATTCCAGAAATAGAGATAAGCAGACATGTTTTATAGTGTTATATGTAATGAGGGCGTACATATATACATGAAAGTTAGAAGACATACGAAGTAATAAATATTGTGCACTGTCTCCGTTTACGATAGTTAAGAATAATAGTGGTTTACAGTTATGGGTGTTAACGTTAATATGTCTATTACGATTGCAGAACACTGGTTTCACTTGGTATATCATGACTAGATTTCGGAATTTTTGGCATGAAGAATTTGATATTTTAAACACTTAGGCACTAATTGCTAATTTTAGGCAAGGAAATAATCCTGTTTGTGCATAAAAAATTGGGACACAGAATAATTAATTAGGTACAGCTTTTTTAATTATGCAGAAAAGTAAGTATTTTTATGTGTTTGACTGTAAGTGATATAAGCATCACGTGCTATTTTGTTTTCATAATTTGAAGCAAAATATATTATCAAGATTTTCTCCTAATTTTTAATAGTTAGGTTATATATTTTGTGTGTTAAAATCATTTTAAATCACAGATGTTATAGGAGCAAACTTATATTTTGTTAAATTTTTCATGCACACTTCTGGAATTTCTCCCCCTTCTCCCATCAAAACATTTACCGCATGTACCATTACAGCATATCCGAGACCCTCCCCCTTACACCCTCTTTCTTCCATTTTACCTAGTCCCCAACTACTTCCTTAGCACTAATTTTCACTTCACTTTATTGACACCTGGTCCAACAAAGTTTTTTTTTTTTTTTTTTTTTTGTTCCAGCTTGCTTTTGTTGAAAACAAGAATGAAAAAAAAGTGTTTTTATGTAAACAAAAGCTCGCTTCAATGTTGAATTTTTCAACTGTTCACCACAAGCTGTATTCTCAGTAGGAAGCTCTTACCATAGCAGAAATGTCATCCCATTGTTCCACAAAATATACAGCTGGCTCTATCCAGTTGGCCCAGCGTGTTAAAATAGGCTGAGGAAGAAAAGGGGTTTGTGAAAGTTTTTCCTTAAACAATGCAATGCTGGATGAGCTTTGCAGAAAGATTTCTTCACATTGTAGATCAGGGCATTGACTTGCTGAAATTCATTTCTTGTGATTTCTGAGATCGGGTGAAAGGCATGGGCTAAACAGGTGACGTATATAAGTTAGGGTAGAATGTTTTCAGAAGTGAAACAGCGTCTATGCAGAGAGAATGAACCCTACTCTCTTCAAAATCATCAGGAAATAACTGTAAACTTTTATATACAATGAAGGCAATGGACTGGCCATTGACTTTATGGAGCTCTCTGGTTGCTACAAGATGTGGAGGGGAAGGCGTGTCATTGAGTTTACCAACTATTTTATTTGCAATACACGTTGAGAGCATCTGTTGTCTCATCAACATCTACCCAGATGCAGGTATCTCCTATGTCCTCACTAATTGTAGCAAGTGTTTTCTGATACTCAATATCCAAATTTGTTTTTCTGAGTGTGGACTCTGATGGAATGGATTTTGGCAGTACTTTTCTAAAAATTTTCGAAGTATCTTATTTTGCAACTGGTTCCATGGAATATTAGCTGCTACCAATGCCCTGTTAAGGTCTGAAACGTTGTTGCCAAACTCAGGAAGTTTTTTTTTTTGTTTGCTTTTTTTTTTGTTTTTTTTTTGTTTTTTTTTTTTTTTTTTGTTTCGGCAAATTCTTTTCTTTAACTCTTCCTGTGTGTCCTGCGCCAATTATATGATGCTAAATGTGAGATTTGAAAGACGTTGTATTTTGTATTTTGTAAGCATTCTTTCCGAATGAATAGTTTTAAATGATTTAATTTTCCTTAAAACTGAGCTTCGTATAGCTATATAGCTTAACTTCTTTAATAATAATAATAATAATAATAATAATAATAATAATAATAATAATAATAATAATAATAATAATAATAATAATAATAAATTAGCTACTGGCTTGCCTACTGTAACAACGGATTTTTCTAATTCGTGCCTGTTTGTTACATAAATGACAAAAAATTATTTTCCCGTCATATAAGATCATTGTAATCCACCAGACAGGAGCTAATCTTTCCAATACTTATATTTTCATACTGTTTCTCTTCGCACTGCTTTACGATACAACTGACACAATGCAGGACATGAGCACCAAACCATGCACACACAGAAGAAAACTAGAAATAAAATTGAAAACATGTATTGCGCATTACCATTGAATCATTCAACATGGTTAAAAATTAATCAGAAGTATGTCAATTGTTGGCGCGGCCAGCCGTAATGGTTAACTTTTCACTGTTGACACGAATTAGCCTGCAGACTTCTCACGACAATGTGGTGCCGTGTTCGTAATATGAGACAAATTTAAAAATAAGCGATTTCTAAGCAACTACATCAATTCTTAAAAGTGGGTGTTTAGGGCAATTTAGTTCATTTTAGGCACTAAAAAAGCGCCCATTGAGTATCATTTTCCATATGTTGCAAACATCTGCAATATTTTGCGCATTTTCCAAAAGGAATTAATTAGGCATTTGCATAAAAATCCGAGGTTTAACCATGACAAAACAATTTGTTTGCTCTTGTAGAATTTATTTACAGTTTAGCATAGTTATAGTGTTTTATTGCATGAGCAGCGTGTACATGCGCAGATATTCTAACAAAAGAGCTGCAGTGTTGCTGTTCCAAGTTATACCTTACCCTAACGCAATAAATTAGACATTAATCTAAAAACAATAGCAAATACCGAGAACGGAGGCTCAAATCATGCTTGGGGCTAAGTGGATGGTTGAAGTATTTTTCTGGTATATGTCCATAATCGAAAATAGATATCGGGTAGCTTTGCTACCTGTGATTCAAATAGTTCATCAAAATAATAAAGCTCCTATATGTTAAGTGTGACACAAAAACATATTAAGGATAATAAAATGCATGAAGGGGTTGGCAAACTTTACGATATTAAAAAGTTTGAAGATAAATAATGTAATCAATTTCCACTGATCTATGAGGCAATTCGTGCTCAATACAGGCGCTTTCCACAAATGTAAGTTATCATTATTGAAAATTACAGAATTAAATGCTAAAGGTTTCGAGAAAGGAGAGATATGTGTTTGTAGTATCTGACAGGTTTCTCTAAATTCATTTTAAAAGAAATACACTCCCTAATCATGATTAAATTAAATTCAAAAACAGGCATGCGCTATTTAATATTTAATATCGATGGTTGAATACAGATACTGCAGTAAATGAATATAATTATTGCGTCTTACAGTGAAACTCGTCCCTATTACAGAGATTGTGACTGAACTTATCTGACACGTTTTAATGTATTTTTATTAAAATTTGTTTTCAAGGTGTGCAAACTACTGTGCTATCACAATGACCACTTGTATTTTTGAGGCACTATCTAAACTTTAGACAAGAATATATTCTATTTTTAGCATATATGGTGGTTCTGTTGATTCCCTTAACGCTTTGCTAACGAAAAACCTTCACTGGATAACTCGACCTGTGGAAGATGTTCTGCCATGCAGCTTTGATGTTGCTCCTTTGTTGTTGTTTTGGTTTATGCTATATTCTACCATAAAATGAGCAATACACTGTTAAACGCTCTTGATGTTAAATATTTTTTTCTCCCTGGAAGTTTTAAGTTTCATTCCCTTACCATCTGTTTCTAAACTGTAAAACTTTCTGGATCCTGTCTTTATGAAAAAAATTTCAGTCCACACACTGAAAGGTAAATAAAATTAAACGGGAGATTATGGATTTCATATCAACATACCGGCTGGAAGAGAACTGTCTTTTATCAAAGGTTGTTAATTGAGTGTTTTCATATAAGGAACCAATGATCTCCGATAACTCATTACTTAGTACTTTCATTTGTACCATTCTTCAAACTCAACGATATTTTTGTATCATTTCACGCAGTATAGCATGTTGTCCCTCGTTTCGTGGAAGATGTGCATTTAGTTTCGACATGACTAGGTATCAACACACTTTGCAAGTGGTGTAGGGACGTCTTTGGTTTGGTACAAGATGAATTCGTTTTGGTGACATTCGCTAGGTTCATGGCTGCGCGCCAATCTCCTGGATCGCTAGAGAATGTGTCCGTGAACAGCTACTATACAGAAATGGCAAATAAAAATACGATTATCGCAAATTAATGCTGTTCTAGGGTTGTTTAACAAAGGATTTTGACTTATTTTGACCACTTATTTTAAATTAATTGGATAATTGAATTATGTACAAATGTTTCATTTATTTTTTAATTATTTCTATATTATTTTTCATTTAAAAGATTACTATAACTATAGGATTAATAATTTTTATACAAACAATCTTTATTTGCCTTATTACAGGGCCCGTATCAATAACATTTTGCAATGTCGGAAGGCGATGGATAGTGAATTTATTTTTCTTTGTATAGCATAAAAAATATGTTATAATGTACAAGAATTCATTTATTACCATCTAAGGGACATAATTTAATCTAACGCTTCAATATTCATTTACCCAGTAGTAAGTTACTGGAGATCGCGGGATTTTTAAATCAAAACACGCAGTCAAAATTCCTGAACAACCCCTGAAAATTTGTTGACAGAGTTCGCCTCCAGTCTTCATATGTTACTGTAAAATTGGTACTCATTGACAACTAAGTGTAAACTTTCTGAATTAATGCTGATATTTGATGTTGAATAAAGATCAGAAGTGGGTCAAAATGTAGCATCAAGACCTATCGAGGTGCATTATGGGGAAGGTATACTTTATCCTTAATGTAATTTCATAATATAAACATTTGATATCTTAGAATCGCTGATGGTGTTTTTACGAATAAAGAAATCAAAATTGTTGTACTTCTCGTTTGTAAATAAGGCCCAGTTCCTGATTCCTAACGTTCTATCTTATAAAGTATTTACCTATGTGGAGTATGTACAACATCGACACACTTTCAACCAAACTTACGCTGCATAAGAACCTATTCTTTTAAGTACTACGTTTAACGCCATGTGTTAAGTATATTTTCCCCCTTGAATACAGTGCGTCTTTTATACATCGCAAGTACGTTTTTGGTAGTCTCCTTCACGTGCTTGTGGCCCGATATGCCTATATCGAGTTTGCGGTTAAAACACAAGAGGTAGTAGCTTATTTCCAGCTGTCTTGTCTCTCACATGATACACTGAACGCATAGCAGAGTGCATTAATAGATTAGTTGGTCTGAATGCAGTTGCGTGTTGGGGTTGGTAGCATCGGAGATTAAATATTGTGTCCCGGAATGTTTCCTTTAAAATGATACTTTGAATAAAACCAAATATTGTAGCAGAAAAATTCTTTTCGGCGAAAATTACCCGATAGACCAGTAACATCATAAAAAATACTCCTATAGAAAGTGAATATTACGGATTTTTAATAATAAAAATGTATAAAATGAGTTAAAGCTTTACATAAGACAAATTAGACAAGATAGGCACGAGATTAGAACTCCCTCAGCAGAAATATTTCAAGCTTTTATCACAAGAAAGAAGATTGCTCAAGGGCCAGAAAAAATACAAAACTTCTTAAATGTAAACCATGCAGAATTTCGGTAATTGTGTGATCATATCAATAGACTTAATTCTTGTAATTGCATTTTCACTAATATTAGTAGCGGAGAAGTTGATCAGAAGTGCTCTTTTATTATCATCATCATCATCATCATCATCATCATCATCATCATCATCATCATTATCCTCACCACGCATGCACCCACTGATGCCATTGAAATACGAGAACAAGACGCAGCCCTATTTTTATAAAAAAAACTTCTTGTAATTTAATTATTAATTAATCATCTCACTAATACCTACTACCTATTTAGAGAAATTTTTTAACCGTAAAGAGCAGGGAAAAACGGATGGTAACACAAAAATATAAGATATACTTTCCATTTTAGCTAATGCTGAGTGTGAAAACTATTGGATGGACGCTAATTTCTGAAAGCTATGTAGTGAACAGGAATTAACAGCAATGTTTAATTAAGCTTAAGATTTCGAAGTTTTTTAATGGTGTTTAACGTCCGTTTTTACTACTGAGGCACCACAGGAGGTGGACACTGATGATACATGAGATGAAATGATATATTGGGAAAGGGTATTTTTTAAGGAAGGAAACGTTCCAGGCCTGAGTTCAGGGCACCTACATGGCATTTGCCATTTATGAGGACTGAGGAAAACCTGGAAAAAACCTCAGTAAGGCAGAACGGTCCTGGCGGGATTCGAACCCCAAACCTCCCGCTCACGAGTCCGCACCTTAACGACCTCGGTCCCGGCGTGCTTCTATCAAATGCATTGATGCAATCAAGGTAGTCTGAAGCATACGGTCTTGGAAACGACATTAAGTAAGGTAACATACAAGAAGTAAGTCAGTTAGCACGCTGAACTAAACTGTCGGTTCATAAGGGAACTGTCAGAGAGCTCATCTCGAAACATTGTCTTTAATTTTGCACGTGTATTGATAGGAAATATGAATAAAAAAGCTGGCTCAAAGATGTTAAGTAAAGATGTATTAGTTCGTCACCCAATCCTGCCACTCCGTTCAGCGTCATATAACTCGAACGCTCAAAGCTGGTAAAGGGTGAAGAACGAGAGGGGATAGAGCAGTAGTCGGCCAAATGTTAGCCGCGCCGAGACTGGACTGCATTGCAATAGAAGAGCGGCACTCCGAGGCGGAGTCAAAGTAGCCGGCAGGACAGTGGCGTACTGGAAAGTGTACAGTACATACTTGAGAACGTAAAATAAGTTAAATGCTTGTTTTCAAACATTCAAACTAGTATAAAACGCATTCTCATTTCACTTGATGTTATATATCTTTGTTCAGCTATCATAAACATAAAGTATAATAAAAAGAACAGCAATGCGTAATTACGGAAAAAATTATCTGATTAGCAAAATGGAGAATAGGCCAATGAGGAAAGAAGTTTTCAAAATAAAAGATATTACCAAAACTATTATAAATCCTCCATGCAACCAACAACTAAACCCATTCCTCCTTCATTGTAAAATATAAAAATATATGGATATGCCATTTTAATGTTTGTTTTCTTTTATTAGGGATCCAAGGTCCTCATCCACTCCACGAAGGAATATTGCCAATTAAGCTGCATAATTTATATCAGAGCTCTCGTCTAATGCCAAGGAAAATATTCACATTTCTGAATGTTTAACGCAGTGACATCAATGTGTCTGTTATTCGTCTTACTAATGTACGACTCGACATCTTCAGTCTTTTAAAATAATTGATATTTTCTGGATATATTATTCCAGCTATTTTCAAAATACATTTTTCACACATTCACCTTCTGTGAATGATTTCAACGACATGCCGATTTCCCATGCAGAGTGATTATTAGCAAATAGTACCTTATTTGCCATTTCAACATCTGAATTATTTATTATGAGCTCCGATTCCTTGATGGCTTCTTTTAATTGTTTTAAATGTCTTTCTCGTTGTAGCATTAAATAAACGACGCACATTCTGTTCAATCGTGAAAAATGTTAACATATTTAATATTCAACAACGTATTACTTTTATTGTTACAATAAATTGCTTTGCTTTAAAAATTATTTTTATTTAACTCTAAACAATGCATTTCGAAACAAACATACTTAATATAGAAACATCGTTAATGGTTGTATTCTATCTGGTATGTTCCATAGTACCATCTAATATTTGCTTTGAAAAAGCCCTTTAACATTTTGAATCATACCAAACATTTCACGTCGTCTTCTTAAGGCATAAAGAAATATTCTTCTTCCCAATCACAGCTAACTTTCTGCTATGCAGAAGTCCAACTTGTTAACCCCACTGTAAATGTATATAGACTGATTGGTTAATCCCGCACTGAGGGCGGAAGCGGCGGGTAAGTGCGGAATGCAGCATGGGCTGCCGTGTACAAGGAGTATATGCCATGAGTGTAGATCGATTCATAAATCGATGTTTGCCGACCACTGGGATAGAAGATAAGAATGCCCGTTGAGGAGGACTGTTGAACTACTGTATGCACCGTGGTTTCTAAATGAAACAATTAAAACAACATTTCACACTATTTTTAGTATTTCGGCGATGTAGTGGTAATCATACCTTGCCTCCTAAACCCAAGAGAGCGGGTTTCAATCCCGTCAGGATCGATGTATTTTTTCGGGCCTAAAAATCCTAAGTATGGCTTCCTTCGGAAGGGAAGTAAAGCCGTGGGTCCCGTGTCGTACATTTACGGCACGATAAAGAACATCAAGCCTGAAAGAAGAGGCCTCTGAGCAAAATTTGTCGACCGTTTCACGCCCTGAATAGAATGGGACGCTGACGACCTGAAATGTTAGAGAGCGTCCATAAATAAACAAAAACACACACACTTTTACTCCTAAAAGCAGCTATGTTCGGCATTTTCCATATCTCCAACCTATATCTAAATATGTGCAAAAGTTAGGATACAGTTTCAAGATGAACTATCTGACAATTCCCCTGTTAGATAAGTGAGCATCATCATTTCTTAAAGGAAGGTAAAACAGAACGTAATAAACGTAATGTACATGAATCTTTGATCACAAACCATGCACAAAGCCCACTTCTTAAGGTTATACATTTGGCTAAGAAACCCTGATAAGGAAGAAAAAGCACTGAAAGACAGAGGAAAACCATTGATTATAAATACATAAAACGCTTTTATTGTGTTACATGCTCTGCCTTCCTTGTTTTTCTTTCCTTGGTCTATTCTCTATTTGTGGTTTCTTAGTTCAGCATAGAAAATTTGTATATGACACTACAATTTAAGCAACATGCTCTGCATATAGTAATACCTGCAAATGCTGTCATCATGCCTGTCTTGATAAGCTTGTAAACAAAAAAGAAAATTATATGAGAGATAAAAATTAGTTGTTAGAATTTAGCAAATAAAATAAATATTACAGAGGAAATTTTTAGAATATCAAGAATAAAGACGAAACAATTCAAATTCAAAAATATTTTCTACGTCATAAGTTGCATGATCAAAAAAGTCGCTACAAGAACCAACATTCAAACTTAATTTAAACATTATAATATCCTTTAAAATTGTAACTCTAATTTTTGTTAATGTTACTTGTTACTAGTTCAGAAGTAAGTTATCATTTTAGTCTGTTTTCAATACTATTCTAATCTTCTCCCTATATAATTGTACTTACTTCACTGTGCTTAGATGTATTGGTAGAAATCTCATTTAACATAAAAGTACTGTACAGATGTAGTTTTGTAAACCTTAATGCGATATAAAGTGGATTGTGTTTTTCATGGAGTAATTAACATATTGTATTGCAAATACCGCTCTTTAGAAAATATGTATAAAATTATATATGCCTTTTATAGATGTAACATTGATGTAGTCTTCAAAAATGTTTCACAGTAATGAAGAAAGTTTGTTTAATGATGACTCTTGTATCTGTCCATGCAACGAAGATGGACAGAGATCTTGGACATTTTATCTTACAGAACAAGAAAAGAGAGTGTTGTGTACTTTAACTGTAATCAATTTAAATATACATAGTTTATCTGTATATATTCAGAGCAATTAATCTTATAACTGCAATTTATTTTTCTATATGTAAACATATATACCTATTATAAGCATACATAATTATTGCCAATTAATATAGTTTATACATAATAACTGTAATATCAAGGAGGGCAAATATTTCACAGTTCGTTTTAAGAAAATCTGCTTTATAATATCTCTCTCTATAATTTCATTGCGGACTTTCTGAATTACGTTACCGAAATTCATGAAAGTAGTATTAAAATACAAACTTTATACTAAATATATAATTATTTGTGTACGAAATAGATGCTACAGCTGTCACTTTAGCAAATATATTAATTTTCAACAGTTTTTTTACTGTACTTGCTTATAAAATAATAAGGCCACGAAAATAACATTGATAAACACTTTAGCAGGAAATTGAAATCAATAATATCTATTGTTATTAATGAAAAATAAAAAGAAGAAGGAAAGAGAGAAAAGAAAAATGGAGGGAATTTATAATAATATAAATATCTCTGTATACTGCGGGATTAGTGATCTAATTGTTAACTTTTTTAATTTTTGTATTAATTAGCATAGACATAAAGTAGCCCATTTATGTACTAGATACCTAATATTTATGACGTTCTATTCCAATATTGCGAACAATATAACCCATGCTTTTTTTTAAGATCTTAACATTAAATGTCTGCCAAATTTCAATAATTCGTAACAAATTAATGTCATAACCCAAAGTGTTGAAAACAATGTGAAATATTTTTATTTGCAGTCCTGCTTTGTGAGTAAACTTAAATCTGTTAATATATTGTATCTCACACCGCAATGAATTTTAAATCAAAGAAACAAAGTCGGGAGGTCCATGGTTCAAGACCGATTTTGTTTGACATCCTTGCCTCCACCCGGTTTCTTTGGTCACTTTGTCCAATGATACTATAGTTCTTTCCATTCACCCGTTTTACCTCATTTCATTCCGTTGGTTCTGCTACAAGGAAGAAATTGCCAGGCGAGGCGAGTTGGGGGTTTGAGCATTGCTTAGGTCTCTGGTGATTAAACGATCCTTCTGAGGTGTTCAAATTCCCTGCAAGGATGATTCTGTGTCTCACCGCCTATGGATGTGTATCTCTCACCCCATTCCTTCCCCCATTGGAGACGTAGGCACAAACAGCCAAACCTTGAGCACGGCTTAAATACCAAAACTACACCCTTGTCCCTTATCAATCTAATTCATTGCAACACAAATTATTTTAGAGTCGGCGAGCAACACACTTCTCTTTTGAGCTGTGCGTTGTTGAAATGTATTTAGGAAAGAAAATGTGTTTATTTCACACATATCTTTCCTTAGTATGGGTATCGAGATTAGAGAAATTCCCGTCATTTTATAAAATGCTCCTCTATTGAAGCAGTCACCTATCATTCGTTTCTTGAAGTCCACTAAAGCAGTAGTTTCGTAGTTTCAAAATACGCTCTTTACTGTAACCGTTATCAGTGGCATTTTAGGCGTATTATCAGCATTAATACATGTTTTGAAATTCTTCTAAAAATTCCCGGTCAACTGCATTTGTCAAGAAAAGTTTTTAATTGGTACTTTATTGTTCCATGTTGCATCTAAAGAGTCTGTAATTACCGTATGCATTTCTTTCTTCGTCTTTTCCAACCATTTCCTAATCGCAGTTCGTATACACTAATGGAAACCGATTGACCTTCAGTGGACGCGTAATTCCTGGTAAGACTGGTGCTAAAATTTTACCGACGCAGGAAATTGAGCTTGTTCAGTCGTGTTTGTCACGTTAACTATATTATTTCCACTTATATAAGAAGTGCGTGCTATACATTCTATTAAATTTGTGTGTGCCAACAGTAAAATATACGCCAGAACAAATAATATTTATTGTTATGTAGAAAAATAATCGAAAATGCATTGTAAGATAAAATTTCATGCTGAATCTCCGGCAGTATTGGAAAGTGCAATTTTCAGACTGATGAACGAAGCTCAAATGCAATGAGGTTTAATTCACCAGAATCCAAGATTAAAAGCCAGGTTTTAACAGAGGAAAAGCTTGCTGAAATAGGCTGTCGACTAGAAAGTATTTAACACGATTGGCCCAGCAAGTTGGTGTATCTGTCGATAGTGCGTATAAAGTCTCTCAGCTGCTTCATCTTCCTCCCCATAAAACTACTGCTGTACCAAAAATAAAGCTGAAACCAAAATATTCGCAAAGCAGTTTACAATTTTCCCTAGGATGAACTGTGGCGAGTGTCTCAATTTTTTTTCTAAAAAATTCGGGCATAATCTCACAATAAAGGGCAGGCACTTCGAACATATACTTTGATAGTGTGTTGAATGTGAATTATTACTTACAACAAATAAAGAACGAAAGAAGCAAAAAAAAAAATGCACTCTAAGTGTTCCGAACGCGCAACACGATTTCCCTTGGCAGGTGGTGAGGCTGTTAAATAGTAATTTCTTGTCAGCAAAAGCCATTGCGGATTACCTAGCATAAGGATTACCCCGTAAAAGAACAAGCGTCTAAAATATTGATGTATTTCAAAATGTTCAGTCTTAATTTCGTTATTTTTGAAGTTATTTGCTGCAGCTAGGAAAGTAAATATGAAGAGTTTTAATAAATAGAAACAATTTGGTATTTCTTAGAGCAAGAATCTGATAGCATTTATCAGCCATGACTTAATGAAACAAAACTATAAAAATTTAATTATCAAATGTCAAATGCTGACTTTTGATAATTTAATTTATATTTCGAGGAACACTGTCTCTCTTAAAAAAAAAAAAAAAAAAAAAAACTCTAAAAATATTATATGGAAGGAATGGACAAAAATGTTGGAAAATCGCAATAAAACATTTATATGTTCTCCCCCCCCCCCTAACTGTCTGAGATGCTAACTTCTGTGTCAAATATTTGCCCTTCATGAAAAAATACTAGAAAATAAAATAATAACTGTACAGTAAATCGATCATGCATGTGCTTAGTATATTTAAATCGTAATGCTATTTTCAATGAGATGGTTACATTGTTGACACTGGGAAATAAAATCTGTGACTTTGTTCAATAACTTTTATTTGTGAGAAATGTTTATTAAACTGTTCTAAAGCAGTTATTTGTTTTCTCGTCTTATGACAACTCATCGCAACCTGCATAAAATATAACAACACATCTGCAAAATACATTTACTAGTTTTTCACCTGCATTTTGATAAAAATGTGAAATTGCAAACAAAATAGTGAATATGGAGGGAAGTTGGCAAAGAAGTGATCACAAAGTAATAATTAAAAAGGACTTTAATGTAAGAGATTGCGCGTTCTCAGCAATTGCTTTAGTTCTAACAGGTAGTATATGCCTTTGCGTTACAACGCATGCTCGTAAAGTCGACGCCACACTACTTTTTTATCACCAATGTGCCTCCTTGCGACATAGTTTAAGTTCCTACATAATTGTACTTCTCTTCTAAGCTACCAAGGTTGTGCCACCTGTTACAATAAACTCTTTCCTTGAATAAAATGTTACAAAATATAATCAGGACTGGTAAAGTAAAACGATCGTTAATTAGTACTCTGTAAAAATTCCGCAATTGCCCTTATTGATAGTTTTGATATGTGAAAGGTTGTTCCATCTTTCTGGAAGTAGCCCTTTGACTTTAAGTTGCCGAAAAATTGAGCTGTGTTTGATATTCCCCTAAAGAAAAGTGTCTAATGATACCCAAACAAGACACAATGTACCATCTACTCATTACAATGGCGGTTCATGAAATTAATATTTTCTCTCGCCCACGTCCTACAATTTTGTGAATTTAAACAACTAAACACAAAATAGTCGATACCACGTCATTAATTATTGGGTGAAGATGCCTTGTTACGCCTTCTTATATGTAGAACAGTGAATATTGTAGTAATAATAATAGCACAGGCTTTTCAACATAGCATTGATGATCGATTTATTTTTAATGCAGTTTAAAGGCCGTTTTTACTGCTGAGGTATCTCAGGCGGTTGACGCTGGTGATAGATGAGATGGAATTAAAAATTGGGAAAGCATTTTATTTTATTAAAGGATGGAGCGTTCCAAGCCTTAAGTTAGGGTACCACCCTGACATTTCCCATTGAGAAATGAGAGAAAAAAATAATAAATTATGGAAAACAACCTCAGTCAAGGAGGGCGTTCTTGCGGTAATCGAATCTCAGACCTGCCTGTGGTTCCTAAGAGTAAATACGGGCGTTAAGCGCTAATAAAAAAAAAAGTTCAAACCTCCCGTTCAAAAGTCCAGCATTAGCGACCTCGGCCATTAGTGTAGATGTAAGTAAATCAGACTGCTTTAAAAATGTTACATCTAATGAACAGTACTCGTTCCTGATAAGTGGGTCTTATTAATGGATATTTTAACTAATAAAATAAATAACCGACAATTTGTTCTCAGATATAATGTTAAATTAAATACTTTATTATACATTAAAATCCCTAAGGAATTACAGACGTATTTCGCTATCAAGCTACTTGAATACATAACATAACTTTTTCTTTATTTTTTTTTTTTTGGGGGGGGGGAAGACTGAGAGAATAATAGAAAACAACGTGCTTTCGTGAAGGAATAGCAGTAGCACATATTCTGAGGGATTTTTTTTTTTTGAATGATTTATTTATGGACGCTCTTTAACAGCTCAGGTCATCAGCGTCCCATTCAACTCGGGGCGTGAAACGGCCGACAAATTTTGCTCAAGAGGCCTCTCTTTCAGGCTTGAGGTTCTCCGTAAATGTACGACAGGGGACCCACGGCTTTACTTCCCTTCTAAAGGAAGCCATACTTAGGATTTTTACGCCCCGAAAAAATCCATCGGTCCTGGCCGGGTTCGAACCCGCGATCTTGGGTTTAGGAGGCAAGTATGGTAACCACTACAACACCAGGACCGACATTCTGAGGGATGTTTATGAGACAAGTAATAAGGGAGAAATTGGTTTGAGTCTGTTTTTATACTTGTTCAATGCTTTCGATTTAGTAGATCACAATATTCTACTGAACAAATTACAAGCAATAGAAATTCGAGATATTGCAATATGAGAAGAATGGGAGACAAATGGTGCATGTTTTATCTAGAAATAATGAAATCGATGTAATAAGCTCAAAGTATTTAGAATAAAACATTATCAAACAGTTTATTTAAGAAGAAGAAGAAGAAGAAGAAGAAGAAGAAGAAGAAGAAAATAAGATTAAATGTTTAGATTTTCGGACTCTTACAAATAATCATTTCATTGTGCTCTGCGCCAACTTTTAATTCCTATAAAAGTCAACGCGTCATTTAAGAGTGCCCATTTTATAGCTAGTTTAGTTAAAAATTCAGGTTTACATAGTATTGAAAACATAAAATGAAAGTTAGGCAAAGCCTAATGAATGTGAAACCAATAAAAACAATCGCTGTAAACCTGAGAGAACTCCCGTTTCCAATAACACTGCGACAGTGTGGCCCATAAATGTACATCTTGTTAAAGCTATGTTCATAATTAGAGCGTACATCCCTAAGCCTTTCTGTTTAGAGAGGAAGCCTGCCTGCCTGCCTGCACTATTGACTACTTTGTTAACAAATATGGAACAGCGTCCAACTACTCACTTATATGGCTTCTGTTCTCATGGTTAATTACCCTCTTTTTCCGAAGCGCTTCTATAAAGATGTACGAGGGTAGGTCCAGTATCCGGCCTCGGTGGTAAGGATTATCGCCTTCACAACACCCTTATCTAGTGTTATACCTTATGTGTTAAGTAAATAATTGCACTCCGCTGTGTTCACTTGTACACATATAGTTGCATAAAGAAAAATATGTGTAGAAGATTGTGACATATTCAAAATGGAGTTTCAAGCTATTATTAAGTTCTTTACCAAAGAACGATTTACTCCAAATGAAATTAAACAACGATTGTACGGTGTATATGGAGAAGTACCCCCCTCATATTCTACTGTAAAAGAATGGGTCAAACCTTTTCGAATAGATCGAGAAAGCAATGAAGACAAAGAGTGTGCAGGTCGGCCCTTGGAGGTGCTCACTTCTGAAAGATTTTGTGGAAGGAGAAATTATGGAAGACCGGCGGTTCAAAGTTACAGAAATAGCAGCAAGGTTGGACCTTTCTAAAACAACAGTCCTTCGAATTATTCATCAACATTTAAACATGAATAAGGTTAGTGCAAGGTGGGGGCCTAGACTTCTTTCCCCAGTCCAAAAGCAGCAATGAGTCTTCTGTTGTCAGGCATTTTTGGAGCTCTGTCGTGGCAATGAGAGAGAAGTTCTGCAAACCATTGTTACAGGAGATGAAACTGTGGTCGTCTACTATGATCCCTTGTCCTAAAGAGAATCAATGGAGTGGTGTAAACCTGGCTCAGCACCGCCTAAAAGGCCAAGGTCACTCAGTCAACCAAGAAGATCATAGCCACAATCTTTTGGGACTGTGAAGGAATACTCTTCATCGACTTCAAGGAGAGGAACAGCACAGTAAATGGGGAGTACTATGCTGGCCTAATGCACAGTCTACATGCTTATATAAAAAAGAAAAGAAAATGAAAGCTGAGTGGTTTTGTGCGCCTTCTTCACGAAAACGCGCTGTGCACATAGCTCTTGTTGCAAAGAAAGGTGTGAAGAAATGTGACTTCAAGGAGTTCGACCATCCACCTTACTGCCCATATCTAGCTCCCAGTGACTATTTCCTCTTTTCAAAAGTCAAGAAGGAAATTTGATTATTTTGGCGGAGAGGGGGTTGGAGTGTTAATTCAAAGGTGTGAGAAGTGTAATACGATAAAGGGTAATTATATTGAAAAGTGAAATACAGTTTTTGTCTCTGTCATACATAGAAAATGGTTAGGCCGGAAACCTATGTACCTATCTTCATAACTGGATAGTACTGAAACTAAAAAGTGGCAATAGATAAACTGGTTTAGTGGTGAACACTTTATTGCATGAAAAATATTGATGACGATGTTTGTTTCTAGTTTAGACATACATTCAATACTAGAGCTCAATAGTTTTCTGCTATTCTTTAAAATGTCCAACCTTATATGGGTTCAGTTTGGGATATTTAGTGTTGGAATACCGAGTTATATATTGTCTAAAAATTGTTCACGCATTATAAAATATAATTTGGTGTTATATTGTTTCAATGTTTTATATTATTTGAATAAATAACGTTAGTAGCATAAATATTATTGTATATTTTAAGACATAACAGAGATAAATTAATTTTCTCAGCATAAAATCATATTTTGGACTATGCTGCAACGTGATTGGGATAAATTAGGTACCATGCGTTCTAGGGGGCTAAGGATTAAACAGTTAGTTACTGCTTATCAGCTGTGAGCAATGGATTCGGCTAAACTGTGTTTCGATGTTTGCAGTACTCTTGTTGTAGCACAATAGGAAAAATTAAATAATGTAACAATGCTCATTCGTGTCAGTGCATAAATGAATTTAAGGATGTGATCACTGTTTTTATAAGGTGTGTGAAAATAATACAGTTGTAAGCCTATGTTCTCAAGCGGTGCAACACTTGAGTGGATATAAACTTAACCTAGCGTCCTTCGGAAGGAAAGTAAAGCCTTAGATTTAGAGCACATAAAAGAACCTCAAGCCTGAAAGAAGAGGCTTCTGAGCAAAATTTATCGGCCGTTTCATGCCTAAATTGAATGGGACGCTGATGACCTGAGATATTAATGAGCATCCGTAAATAAAAAAATCAATAAAATAGTTTAGTGACAACCAAAAAGGCTCAATTCACATCGGCAACCATCAATAGCCATGTGGTAAGCCCAAATACATTCCAAAAGCAATAGCACGGCGGATTCCATGCAAAATAGATACAATGTGGAGGCCTGGCAACTAAAGGATGGTCTGGCAGGCCACAGTATAAACAATTAAGTGCAAGGAAGAAGATTCACGGCAGTCTGTGATGAATGAAGCTGCAAATTACGGTTTGGTGTGAAAGTTACAAGATGTCGGGCTGCGCAACCCCGACGGTTGCCAAGAATTCTGTTCTTTGCACTCCTAACAAAGAGTAACGGGCATATTTGCACTGCAGCAACAACTAACTCCTCATGTCTAGGTATTGGGGTGATGCAAGACGCCAATTAAGATATTGGCAACGTGACGCACGTTGATTTGATTTGACGCACTGTTTATTTTAGTTTACTATCAGAACGTAGTACAATCATTGCGGCTGAGCCTGTGAAGATTTCTCCAAAAATGAGATGCACAGAATACGTCACATCCTCATCTCAAGAGTCCGAACAGTCTACCCGGAAGTTCCTTGCGCAAATGCCAAGAGACGAGAACATTTTGTTCAGCACCCATGGCCTCCTAAGTTCGCAGATTTGAAAATGTGGGACACACACACAGCAAGCGTTGAGTACATGGTAGAAAGAGGGCTTCTCGTTGACCGCTGTATCTGTGTTTGAAAGATTCACGCCAGAATTTTTGTTACTTCAACCTGTGCCTGGCGCCTTAATCAAGGAATTGACCCAGACGGTTTAGGATGTTTTGTACTTTCTGTCTTCTCTTGCATCTTTCACTCTGTTTTCCTTCCATGTTTATTTAATAGAAGATTGATGTTGTAATTTCACTTAATATGTCAGTCATGTACTCATTGTTCGTTTAATGGGGTAAATATATTTCCTGAAATGTATTTCCTCCCAGGCATTCAAAATGAGCCAGTTTGCATTCATCATTTGTTTACACTCTAGAAACGTTATCAGACACATGAGAGAGATGTTTCGGTTTATATTACCCGCTATTAAACTTGCTTATAGTAAGTACACCTTCCTCTTCAGTTTGTGTAGCCTCTATAAGTTAATGAACGATCAGCATCAAAAGCAATTTACAACCAACACATGCAAACTTTGGGAAGTATATCGATCGTGTAAGGCAGCACTATGACAAAAAGTGTGTTGCTTATATAGTTACAGAATTTTTGCGTGCAATAAAATACCCATCAAACCTGACTTGCATTAAAGTGGGAAACTTACTCTTAATGATCACTATATTGAAAACGATGGAAATAGGCGTAGTGAAACACACTCAAAAATTAACTATAGTAAGCAAACATAGATCAACTTTATGCATAGAAACTAATGTAATTGCATAACTGAATTTACACAGTAAGCTGCAAAGTAATTAACGAAAACTCCAGCAAATAAGCATCTTGAATATTAGCTAAACGTTAAAGTTATAAAACTCTTCTCAACAAAACGAGATACATAAAATCGCCCAGAATCACGATAAAACCCACAGCATCACAAAATTATCACAAGTAATATCACGAGAGAGTCTGAGGTCGCCGATAAATTCACGAAAATGGTAAGTGAATTTATCTGGAAAGTTCATACGCTCGAGTGATATTTATTAAGAGTATTTGACAAATAAAATAAGAATTTAAATATAATTCCTCTAAACTTGGCCTACAAAATTGTAATCATTGTGTATTTACTCATAACCTTTTCAAGTCATCTTGCGACAGAAGAATGTCGTTTGTCAGTAGTGCCAATAGAGAAGAGCAAAATACGGGTTTGGGATTATTTCATGAATAGAATAAGAATAAAAGTTATATATATTTTAAATTCGCGCATAGAATATTTAACACTTGTATAAAATGTTATGCTTATGAGTATCTCAAGACCCATCCATTTTGCGTTATGTTTTCGATTATTTATGCCTTTGTTGCTATCAATAGCTCCCCACTGCCTGCTAGCATTAAGTGGTCAGTGATGCGTGTTCAGGAATTATATAGCGGAGATGTAGGGTTGGTTACACCGACCACAAGACAAATGCACGTTGCGTATAAAAAGATTTGATAATTTCACTGCGATATCGGGCTGTGATTGGTCAAAATTCTAAATTTTGTTTTGTAAAATGTCATTCAGATTCCTAGCACAACATGCACACTTTTCAAATGGTTTCATGAGAGCGCGGTCCGCCTGACCGCTATATACATAACTTTAATTCAAGTGCATAGATTTCTCGTGAAAATTCGTTACAATAACCACTTACCTTTGTCATAGAAGATGTTGAAAAGTATGTCCTTGTACCGCCATACATCTCTCACACCTTTTAAGAAAGTTTGCTTTAACACGAACTAGTTCTTCCACAGCACGGGCTCCATTTTTCTTGGGGATATATGGAACACTTCTTAGAGACGTTCAACACACATTTCATATTCCATCTGCGTTCGTATGAGCAAAAATACTCTTCAACATACACCTTCTAACGAATAGGAACTGAACAATACGTTCAATCTCTTCCAGCAAAAGATTTCACTGCAGGCTCATCGCTTTATAGCATTATTTCCTATCTTACTGTATTTTTGCCATGTCTGCAACAAAAAGTAAATGCGAATTTTTGTTATTTAAAGCATTAAAATGGAAATCTTAAACTTTTAATCATTATTATTACTATTATTATTGTCGCATAAAAACTACCTGAAGTACTGTAACACTTTTAGATGTCAATGAAGAGAAGAATGCATCCAAGACTATAGCAAAAAATAAAAGTTACATTTCAAGAAAGAAACTAAATCGAAAGATAAAATTATTTTCGAAGGAAATGTGCAAGGCTCTCTAACATAGCAATAAAAAGTAGTTAGCCAGATTTCTCGAGAATTTGTAGGGTAACGTTACAAAATTAAAATTCTTGACGCATCTATTTATCTAATCTACTTATGTTTAAAACCTTTTGGAGAATATAAAAGTAGATAATGGCGAATTCTGCTTTTGGATATCGAGTATGTGTAACGTAAAAATGAAAAGTTACTGCGGAGGAGTGATTAATTTGAACTTGGCAATTATTAAATTGTAGCAACAGACAAAATGACCAACTCTTTCCAGAGTTGTTCTGGGTGCACAAAAACTGCTATGGCCTCTGAAAGAAATAACTTTTGATTATACAAATGGATGTTGCATGTTCAAGAAAGGTGAAACTTTGAATGCGTTTATTTTGTGCAAGGTTTGTTGGGCCTACGGACCGCAAAGAGTAGCAGAAGAAATATGTCCGTAGTTTGTAAAAGTTGAAGCTCCTTTTAATCTGTGAAAAAAGTTTTCATGGAAGCATTTTTCAAAGTTAAAAACTTTTCAAAGAGATGCGTCTCTATCGTGAATCTGTCTCGACTAGAAGGGGTGCGTGGATAGCAGCGCTATAGCACCTTGACTACTTGCTATAAGTAAGAATAATACCGAATGCTCTTGACAAAAAGATAATAACAGTATCCCTGGCGCAATCTAGGAAAATAAGATGACAAGTCTTCAGGAAGAGTTAACTTACTTCAAGACTTATTTCCGTAAATTCTATATATATTTGAAATTCGCACACAGAACATTAACGCTTGTATAAAATATTGTACTTATGAATATCTATTATATTCAGAAACCGTGAGACTGAAATAGACAAATTTCGACTGCTACAATCGCTACCGTTCGATTTTCTAATACCAACTGATAAAAAAAAAGATAAAATACGGTGTCTCTATTTTTCTTTGTATTCTGTGGTTTGGAATTTTTAATGATAAGATCAATTTGCATATTCACGCATCACCAAAACGCTTTGAAGAACGCTCATTTTGCGTTATGATTGTCGATTGCCCATCCTTTTGTTGCTATCAATAGCTCCCCACCGCCTCTAGCAAAAGTGGTCACTGCTGCGTGTTCAGGAATTATATAGTGGAGATAGAAATGGCTACTCTATGTCAAATGCACGTCGCGTGATAAAACGGATTGGATAATTTTTTCGATAAATATGACTCCGTAATCCAGCTGTGATTGGTCAAAATTCAAAATTTTGTTTCGTTTCATTAGTCGATTTTAAGATGACGTCACATGAGTAAAATAGTCATTAACTATATCCGGCTCAAAGAAATGAAAAAAACTGCTGAAATAATTTCTTTATATTCTGCAGTATTTATTTGCAGTAGCAAGTGGTGTATAGCACCCTGTGATGTTAAAAAAAGCTTTACTGTTCGATAATGTGCAGTTTGTTGCAACTCAAAATAAATTAATAAAATTATAATAAAAGTGTCAACAATATCTAACAAAATGCACAGTGCTGTATACTTTCTTCAATACAAATTAAAAACACCTATTTTTAAGTTTACTTATGTTAATTAAACATATAATATCTAATACATAAATATAAAAATTAATATTATATTACAGTAAAATTTTATTAAATGAAATAAAATTTCCAACGTTAACAATGCATATTCTGTTGTTTTTTTACCACATATATCCTGGTATAAGTGCATAAGTGCAAGCATATCTTTAGTTTTCATTGCATATGACCTCTATTTACTAATATCACCGTGCAAGGAAGGGCATTTTAGGTTCTTTGTTGCGTTTGAGTTTTGTAGGTAGAGTAAGCTTGAATAATATTCAACACTTTCAAGAGCTCTTGTTATGGGATTACAGAAGATGCTGTCGGTCCTGGTGATCTGGTGATAACCATACTTGCCTTCTAAACCCAATATCGCGGGCTCAATCCCTGCCAGTGTTGATGAATTTTTTGCGACGTAAAAATTCTAAGTATGGCTTCCTTCGGAAGGGAAGTAAAGCCGTGAGTCCCGTGTCGTATATTTACGGCACGAAAGAGAACCTCAAGCCTGAAAGAACAGGCCTCTGAGAAAAATTTGTCCAACCTTTCATTTCCAAATTTGAATGGGACGCTGATGACTTGAGATGTTAATTTTTTTTTATTTGTTTTATTTATGGACGCTCTTTAACATCTCAGGTCATCAGCGTCCCATTCAACTCGGCGTGAAACGGCCGACAAATTTTGCTCAGAGGCCTCTCTTTCAGGCTTGAGGTTCTTTATCGTGCCGTAAATGTACGACACGGGACCCACGGCTTTACTTCCCTTCCGAAGGAAGTCATACTTAGGATTTTTACGCCCTGAAAAAAATCCATCGGTCCTGCCCTGTACGAACCCGCGATCTTGGGTTTAGAAGGCAAGTATGGTAACCACTACACCACCAGGACCGACTGAGATGTTAAAGAGCATCCCTAAGGCCCAGTATTACAGTTCAGGCTTAAAGCATTTTACACCAAGTTGAATGACATACTTCGCTTAGTTGGCCCCTTGGCTTAAACTGAGGAGGTGCGTGGTTTAAGCTAGGTTATTATTGTATGTCAGAATGTTTTCGGGAGAAGAAGATATAAGTGACTAAGGAATTCAGTTTCTTCTACCTCAAACTGAAAGGATAAGGAGAGCAAGAACATTTAGAACACGTTCAGATCATTTTAATTTACGAAACGATTCTGAATTCTACGAGAGATTTAGGTTAAGTAAACAGTCAGCAAACATGATATCGGAAATCATTGCAGATAAAATAAAACACGCACACGCCGGTAATAGTATTTAGTAATGCATAATTCATATACGTATTTTAGAAAAGAATTAAAATGTTTAATAGCGATCTTAAGTATTTCATGAATAACGCTTTATATGCGGAAATAATGCTTCTTTTTACTTTGAGGTTATACGCAACAGACTGTATGCTGATAACAGGCGTATCAAAATCAACAGCGAACAGAGTGGTGAAGGTTTCGCATCATATAACACTGTTGTTGAGAGAGATTTATAAAATGTCCTTCAGCACATGAAGAGAGAGTTAAAAATAGAAATTCTGCAGAGTAGGAAAATTTCCCCCTGTCATAGGATCACTAGGCAGAAAGAACGTGAAAATTGCATAACCAGGGGCAGAAAATGCATAGGTTTATTATTTTTTACAAGCTTTATTTATTTTTTATTTAATGCACAGACTTTGTGCGACTCAGAATGGAAGATTCCTGATATTGCGGTTCGTGGCCAGGGTCAAGCCACAATTCCACTATCTTTAATAATTCTGAATTAAGAGCACGTTTTAAAAATGGTGAAATTGATTATGGTAGCCTAATCATTGCTGATAGTGGTTATCCAAACAAACCCTATTTAATGACGCCACTAGCCAACCCCAATTCTCCTAAAGAGCATTTATTTATTCAACAAAGCACCGATTAGAACAGGAATAGCGTTAAAAGGATTTACGGAAGAGATTTCCATGCTCTCCACAGGCACCCGGCTCCATATTAGCAAAATTCATAGCGTAGTAGTCGCCACAGCTGTTCTGTACAACATATGCTGTATTAATAAAGGAATTATCTTACCAGCACTAGAATACATGCAGAAAATGCAGTAAAAGGAATACGTACCCCTGGAAGAGAAACCCTGCACTATAACAACAATGTACGAAATGCACTCATCACTGATTACTTCGGAAACCTACGATAACTTCACGACCAATAAATACTACCACTCAGGCTGTAAATTTATTATTAACTTAAAGAATACACAAATTTGTACCTGTTTCCTCAATAATTCAATTTCCAGTTTCAGTTAAATACATTCATTTAGTGCAGTTCATTTATATGTTGTATATCAACTTAGCAAAATGATAAACAATAAACAACAAAAAAAAAAAAAAAAGGACAAACGCTGAACTAATTACGCATGCCCATGCATTGCCAACTTCAGCTGTTTCAAACATGGCGAACGTTCAAGATTTGCGCCACTTTCATTGCTTTTATTAAAACTGTGCGTCTTCGCGTATGTTTCTTATTTTGCACAGAATTAGTAATAGCAGATCTATTATGCTGATCTGGAAGGAGGCATTTGCGCACGGAACTTCCGAATAAATACCTCGCGAACGCGAAGAGGTGATTCGTATATTTTATAATAATTACACAAAAAACTGCATTGCTTTAAAGTCAGCTATCTTCGCGAAAAAATGCACACTGGTGACTGGTCGGAGTTCAAGGACATGCAAACGGTCGGAGTTCAAGGACATGCAAACAGACAGGAGGCTGTGAGTAGGGAGGGAAATCGGCCTTGGGTGAAATGCAAAACCCCGTGCGAGAGGTGAGGACATATTCTGGAAGGCCGGTAGTGTGAAACCCGAAAGAAATTAAACAATAATGATCAAAACGCTGAACACCAAGATCAGATAATGTCTAATATAGTTAGGATTTTATTTGTATAAACGGTTAAATAACAATAAAAGTTAAAAGTTTAGCATTTGAATACATTATTTTTGACGACTCTGCTGATTCGCCGTGTATATCCTATGACTTTGTTTTAAAGTGTCTGCAAAGTGAGCAAAACGAAAGTAAAATGGAATTGTAAATGCTTTATATGTATAGGAAGAAAAAAAACACATGCAAGCATATTCTTATATGTTTCAAGGACCATAACACAAATGACCTTAAATGTGGTGTACATATTACATAAAAATTAAAATTTTATTCCCTTCATTTGTGCTAATTCTTTCATTAAGCTTGCACTGCAACATCACCTTCTTTCGTTTCTGGGACGGTCTATCTTTCTCTTTCCTTTTAGTTTGCAGTTTAAAGCTAGTTTAGATACTCTTAATATGCACAAATAATCTATTCAGTTGATATTTCCAAATGTCTATATTGTAGAGTATTATCGTTAATTTTATCCATTTTTGTACATCTTTTATTAATGGTGTTTAACGCCCGTTTTTACTACTGAGGCACCACAGGCGGTAGACACTGATGAGACATGAGATGAAATGATATATTGGGAAAGGATTTTTTTTTAAGGAAGGAAACGTTCCAGTCTTAACTTTAGGGTATCTCCCCGGCATATGCCATTTATGACTGAGGAAAACCTGGAAACAACTTCAGTCAGGGAAGATGGTACTAGCGGGATTTGAACACCAGACCTCCCGCTCACGAGGCCGCGCCTTAACGACCTCGGACTCCCGTGATGGTTTTTGTACATCGTTTAATTGACCTCTCAAATTTAATCTTTGCGGTCTTAATATGTTTAACATCTTAATAACAAATTACCCAGGATTCTCAACCGAATAAAAATAAGAAAATAGTTACTATTTTGTAAAGCCTGGGTATATACCTTTCTGTTTCTTTCTTTCCGAGTTTTCATACACCACATCGTTATTGTATATTTTTTCACGCAAAAAAATGAAAAAATGAATAGTGTTTAACGCCCGTTGTTGCTACAGAGGCACCACAGGTGATGGACACTGATGATACACGAGATGAAATGATATATTGGGAAAGGATTTATTTTTACGGAAGGAAACGTTTCAGTCCTACTTTTAGGGTAGCTCTCCGGCATTTGCCATTTAAGAGGACTGAGGAAAAACCTCAGTCAGAGAGGACGGTCCTGGCGGGATTCGAACCCTGGACCTCCCGCTCTCGAGTTCGCGCCTTAACGAACTCGGCCACCCGTGGAGGTTTCAAGCTATGACATATACAGAATGTTAATGAACAACCAGCAAACGTGTCAGAGCTTGTGGAGAGGTCTTAGACAAGTTATTTGAGATATAACTGCATATTTAAATTTCACATTTATGGCATTAAGTTTCTAAAGTATTGGAATGGATTGCTGCAAAGGCAGAGGATATTTCGATACTTCAGCCTTAATCATGGCTGGCCGTTAATGCCTTTATCCCCAGTGGGAGTATCCCCAGCACGAAAGGAAGCCGTTGACAGTTGTGTACTATGATTAGAGGTACATTTTTTTTAAACCCTCATCTGATTAACACTAAGATCATAATTCGGGAATGATGGTAGCACTGGTAACTTTGACAAGTTAGTTCGTTCTAAAAATCTGACAAACATAATAAACAAAGAAAAGGAACATTCAAAGTAATCACTGTACACCACAATGATCTTGACATTTGCAAGGGTGTGTTATGTTAAAGTTGAGGATTTTGTTATCAGAACCAGGTAGATAAAATATGTATATGATGTAACTGCACTGAGCTGTTAGGATCGAGGGGGAATATTTCCGTACTTTCATTGGGAACACATCTGAGAGGAAGGGATACATCTGGCGGGCAGGATCCATGGGCGCGGTAAGACACGAACTTAAACGGAACTTTCAGCACCGTTTCCAAATAAAATGAACCTATGCCTCCAAACAGATCGCGCCCCTCACAAGAGCCGATTCCATAAAACACACCGGAGCGAAATCTTTCTAAAGCGCAAGTCACCTCAGACCACACCAGCCCAAATCGCCTGGCACTTTAAATTAACGGAATGAAACGATGAAATTGGACAGCGGGAAACTTGTGGAGAGAGAATTTCTAAAGAAGTAGTGCCCACTAATGAACGAATGAGGCACACAGCCGATGTTAACGTGAGATGAAACGATAAATTGGGAAAGGATTATTTTAAGGAAGCAAACATTCCAGGCCTAAGTTTAGGGTACCTGCCCGGGATTTGCCACTTATGAGGACTGAGGAAAACTTGGGGAAAAAAACCTCAGTGAGGGAGGATGGTCCTGGCGGGATTCGAACCCCATACCTCCCGCTCACGAGTCCGTGCCTTAACCACCGCGGCCACGCTTCCATTCGAAATAATACTACACAATTTCGAATTGCTGTTGAGGAGCAGGTTTCCTTGACGTAGTCGGCGTGATAGTGACGCCAAATAAAAGGGGATAGTTATATTTGAGTCTCATTGGTTGCTTTCAACTTTTTTATTTGATTATTCATTTTATATTTATTGATTATATTTTATTTTTGTTTTTATTCTTATTTTGTTTTTATTATTTTTATACTTTTACGTCTTAAATATGGGCTTATTTCATTAGAAATAAAAAAAATATTATTCCGCACGACCCAAACCTTCATTTACAAAATCTCAATCTGTAGCCTTATTCTTCAGGACACATTATCAGGCGAGTGCTCGCTGTAAATCAAGACTTATCAAACTTCTTGTGTACAGGACTCCATTTCAGAGAAGGAAATTATTGGTCACCCCACTTCGCTGCTTAATAGTAATTAATTTGCAGATTTTCGCGCGAGCTTCAACAATATGACATGTATTCACTCACAATCCATTGTTGCGCTGTTAATAACTGGTGAAAATAATTATAATGCAACAGGTCGTTAAACATTCTTAATTAGAATGAATGTGAAAAGGGATAAGTTCTTAAATAAAAGTACTCTCCCCACATCCACCACGACCCCCCACATAGAATCCAGCTACCCACCAGGGAACTGTTATATGACTAGTGCGATTGTTAGCACTAAATCTTTAAATAATGACGATGAATTATGGGAAATACACATTTCTTCATTGACAAAGCACACTCAAAGACAATGACTTGTCACTATATGATTTCAACACTTTATCATCACATAACAGCATTTTATTCGTGGACCTTTCATGTTGCTTGTCTAAGAGCCCGATCTGCAACCTCTGAAACCATTCAGATCATTAGCTCATCATTCAGATAAACAATATGGCGACAGCAAGAACGTTTCAGGTGAATATGGAAAGCATTCATGTTTGAAAATAACGTAGCAAATATTAATTCATTCATGAAAAATAAATTTGTATGCTAGGCCATTATTTGCAGAAATTAATCCGTCTTCAACACTTTAATGCTATAAGTTGCAGTGTAAGAAACTGATTAAAACATACCTTAAATATTATTAGTTTTAAAAGATAAATTTTGGAAATAATTAATAAGGCATATTCAAACTACCAGGTATGTTCAAACAAAGAACACGAACTAAGCCACAGCCCGGCAAGTATGAGGTGCAGTGCATATCATGACTTGTTACACCCCTCCTACCTATTGTGTACAGTAGTACCAACATAACTTCATTCCGCTTTATTCCAGACTTACCGCTTAGAAATTCTGACTCGTACTTATGAATTGCGAGTAGCAGAGACATTCCCGTCAGGAAGAGTAATGGAAGCTTTGAAGATCAAAATTCGCATATATTCTTTCTTATTTCTTTTAAATGAACCCACGTCCTTCTTCTCTATAGTTCGTTTCTATAACCACTGTAAATATATTTTGTTGTATGCATGTAATGTAGATTACGAGGGTAGGTCCATTAGTTTCCGGCCTAACCATTTTCTAGTTATGATAAAGACTAAACTATATTTCACTTTTCAGTATAGTTACCTTTATTGCAATACACTTCTCACATCTTTGAATTAACATTTCAATTCCCTCCCCCTTCCAAAAATGTTCCGAAGTCTTCCATACAAAATGGGCATAAACAACATCAATCACTTTTTCGTCACACTTAAATTTCCTTCCTCGAAGGTCCTTCTTGAGTTTTGAGAAGAGGAAATAGCCTCTGGAAGCTAGATCTTGGCTGTAGGGTGGATGGTCGATCTCCTTGAAGCCACATTTCTTCACAGCTTTCTTTGTAACAAGAGCTGGGTGCACAGGCGCATTGTCGTGGAGAAGGCGCACACCCCACTTAGCTTTCCTCGCCTTTTCTCTATGATGGAAGCACGTAGTCTGTGTAGTAGGCCAGCATAGTACTCCCCGTTTACTGTGGTGTTCCTCTCCTTGAAGTCAATGAAAGTATTCCTTCACAGTTCCAAAAGATTGTGGCTATGATCTTCTTGGTTGACTGAGTGACCTTGGCCTTTAGAGGCCGTGCTTCGCCAGGTTTACGCCACTCCATTGATTCTCTTTTAGACAAGGGATCATAGTAGAGAGCCATATTTTCATCTCCTGTAGCAATGGTTTGCAGAACTTCTGTCTCATTACCACGGCAGAGTTCCAAAAATGCCTGACAACAGATGACACGTTGCTGCTTTTGGACTCAGGAAAGAAGTCTAGATACCCATCTTGCACTAACCTTATTCATGTTTAAGTGTTCATGAATAATTCAAAGGACTGTTGTTTTAGAAAGGATCAACCTTGCTGCTATTTCTGTAACTTTGAGCCGCCGGTCTTCCCTAATATCTCCTTCCAAAAGAACGTTTTTTTTTTTTTTTTTTTTTTTTCCGGAGTGAGCATCTCCAAGGGCCGACTTGCACGCTCTTTACCTTCAATGCTTTCTCGATCCATTCGAAAAAGTTTGGCCCATTCTTTTACGGTAGAATATGAGGGGGATGCTTCCCCATATACAGCCGTCCTTTTGCTGTTTAATTTCATTTGGAGTAAGTGCTTCTTTTATGAAGAAGTTAATAACAGCTCGAAAGTCCATTTCGAACATGTCACATTCTTCGACACATAGCCTTCTTTATGCAACTATATCTGAACAAGTGAACACAAGTTACAACTGCAATTTTTTACTTAACAGATAAGGTATGACACCAGATAAGGGTTTTGTGAAGGCAATAATTCTTATCGGCGAGGCTGTAAAATTATGTGCCTACCCCCGTATATAGGCATATCAGTATCATATTTTGTCAATGATTTACAAAGTGTTATGTGCCTGTACTTGTGAAACTTAAGCCTATCACAGTGAGTGAAGTAATTTCATTTTTTTCTTAACAGATAGGCTGCAATAAACCCTAAACTGGGATGCACTTATCCTCCAAAACAAAGAACTGGAGCCGAAAACTGTGTAAGAACATGGAATTTACGTATTTATTCTTACCGAGTCTAGCTTATCCCAGAAGCATATGTTATTGGCAATAGTACTCGCATTCGCTAAATTTCAAGCACTGTAAGGAGAACTGGAATCATCAAAGAATAACTGCTCTTGTACAAAAAAGTAGCACCTCTTGCCTAGCACCGAAAAGGGCAACTTCCACAGACTCTAGCTGACACAGGATTCAGATGATGTTTTAGTGTGTGACATTGCAAAGTCCGTTGCAATGTTAATAATGCAAATGTGTTCCCTTGAGAGAAGCAAGTAAGCACTCACTTCAGAGTCCTATGTGCTATGCAAAAGCTCATTTACTCCTGCCGGAAAGACTCACTACATCCCCTTTGCAGCTTCAGAAGCCTTCCATAAGGGAATTACAAACGCCAAAAAGGGGAGTTTTTTGTTGCGCTTTTGGACAGCAATGAATTTTAATTATTATTCATGCAGAGGTAATGAATATCATACCCCCTCGTATTTGCATCTCCTGTACCTGAGATATGAAATGTCATTATTTTAATTTTAATTTTTTACGTTGCAGCTCTATCCATATGTAATGTTTACGTACTTATTTATCTCAGAAATGTACCTATATCGAATGTTTTCTTAGAAATTAGGTAGGCATAGTGACAATTTACGAAAATGATATAAACTAGCGTGACAATTAATTTTGAACAATCATAGCCCGATTACGAACTGAAATTATCCACAAAAAAAAATCAACTCCGTTTTATTACGCATTTGTCTTGCGGTCAGGGTAGACAACTCACTACCTCCACTATATAATTCCTGAACACACATCAATGACCACTTTTGCTAGATTTTTTTTTGATTGATTGATTTATTTATGGACGCTCTTTAACATGTCAGGTCATCAGCGTCCCATTCAACTCAGGGCGTGAAACGGCCGACAAATTTTGCTCAGAGGCCTCTCTTTCAGGCTTGAGGTTCTTTATCGTGCCGTACATGTACGACACGGGACCCACGGCTTTACTTCCCTTCCGAAGGAAGCCATAGTTAGCTTTTGCTAGAGGAGGAGATAGGGGGATAGTAGTGTTTAACGCCTATTTTTTACTACTGAGGCGGTGAACATTGATGATACATGAAATGAAGTTATATATTGGGAAAGGATATTTTTAAGGAAGGAAGTGTTCCATGCATAAGTTTTAGGGTACCTCCCAGCATTTGCCAGCTATGAGGACTGAGGAAAACCTGGAAAAACACCTCAGTCATGGAGGACGGTCCTGGGGGGGATTCGAACCCCAGACATCCCGCTCACGGGTCCGCGCCTTAACGACCTCGGCCACCCGTGGCCGTGAAGAGGAGGCGGGGAGCATGGATAATCGACAATTATAACGGAAAATGAAACAGCTTTTTGGTGATGCGTCAAATGAGTAAATTGGTCTTATCTTAGAAAACTACAGAATACAAAGAAAAATATAGTGTATGTTATCTTTTTTTTTTTCTCTCTCTCTCATTTGGTATTAGAAAATCGAACGGTAGCGATTGTAACAGTTGACTTTTGCCCATTTCAGTCTCACGGTTTCTGGATAACATAAATATTCACAAGTATAACAAGTGTTAATATTCTGTGCGCGAATTTCATATATATATATATATATATATATATATATATATATATAATTTTTATTCTTATTCTATTTATAAAATAGTCCTAAACCCGTATTTTGTTCTCTATTGGCATTACTGACAATGGACATTCTTCTGTCGCAAGATTGCTTGAAAAGGCTAAGTACAAATACACAATTTTGTAAGCCAAATTTAGAGAAATTGCATTTAAATTCTTATTTTATTCGTGAAATAATTCTAATAAACATGCTTGTGATAATTTATGAAAGTGCAAATTCAGTATTTAAAGTTACTGGGCAATTACGTTGTACTATACTTGATCTTTGAAGAATGAATGGTGTTAAACGCCCGTTTTTACTGCTGAGGCACCACTGTAGCGGTAGACACTGATGATACATGAGATGGAATGATATAATGGGAAAGAATTTATTTTTAAAGAAGGAAACGTTCCAGGCCCAAGTTTAGAGTATCTCCCCGGCATTTGCCATTTATGAGGACTGAGGAAAACCTGGAAAAAACCTCAGTCAGAGAGGACAGTTCAGGCGGGATTCGAACCTCACACTTCCCGCTGACGAGTCCGCGCCTTAACGACCTGCGGTTTGGTCTTTGATGTATCCGCTAAGTTTCTGTATTTAGGATAGGAGAGTTTCGACTTTGCCTTCATGGGCAATTGAACTCAGATTTCCAGTTGGCAAACGTACTTTTAAGCATATAAGGTTTAAACGAGAACAGATACACAATGAACATTAAATAAAGAAAATGTAATAAAATACATACGGCCTTAAGATATATGGTAGCTCTAATTAAATTTTAGTCTGCCCTTAATTTAATTTAAATTGTTCTGTAACACATTAATTTTGTAAAAGGTATGCTAGATTCTTAAAATTGCTTCAAATTCATTATACACGTTCGTATACAATGTCTTTGACGTACTCCCAGAGATACAAAATCACTATGTGGTAATAACAGGGTAATAACAGGGAAAAGTAAAGGCCAGGGGATTGAACCAAATACAACGATTAGAGAAATCTTGTCTAAAATGAAAGACGATATAATCCAGTGAAAAAGTACCGTTGGTTGTAAGGGTGGTATTTGGGAAGGAGAAAGCTTCAAACATTTCCATGTATGTCACTCTAATTATGGCACTTTTGGAGGGAGAAAAATACTTCAGCGCTTATTCACTTCAGTGTTATTTTTGCTTATATACTTGGACTTTGCAAACCCTCCTAATTCGTTCGCAATACTGACCCATTATCTTCAAAATACCAGCATGAAACAATGCCTTTCTGCGTACGGTAAGAGAGATAAAAATGTTTTCTATCATCAATGCCATTCAAGCATAATTGAAAAATATAGTTGCTTTGGCACGTCGTTAGGTTGGAATTCGTGTACAGTCTTAAACAAATGAAGTCGAGTAGCTGGAAGTTATTCCATTTCGGAATATTCCCTGCTTGTCTGATTCGCTTCCGGCCACTTCTTTCAGAATGATATTCGTTTATTTTCTTTAGTTTCTTATACAGACATGCTCTGTACATACATTCGTAGCCAAAAAGTATCGCACTCACTCCTTCAACTCCGTCGATACCCCAAGATGATTACACCCGGCATTTTCTCCTAACATCTTTGTAAGTACCATCAACATTATTTTTACGTCATTTATTACCGCAGGCGCTCCTTCAATTCCGTTGCTATCCTAAGGTGCCCTTTGACGATTACACCCTGGAATCTTCGTAACTACTCTATGTAACGAGGCGCACAGTTAATGCTTTTCTGGGCCTTATTAAATAATCGTTTACATTTCGATCAATTTATCTCTTGACCATCTATCAAATTTTTTTCGGCGTTCATTTTATTTGGCCCCGCAAAACTTCAATTGAGCGCCGCGGGACATATACTACTAATATCATTAGATGTTTATTGTTATCTTTACGATAGTGATTAATTTTGAACTTTTAAATAAGCAAGGGAATTTTATATGAATTAATTTATTATCAAATAATTTAACATCATCTCTCTGATTCTTTACATAAGAAATATAATATATCAGGTCCAAAAGGAAATAAATTCAGAGTACTGTGCATAGTTTGGCTGTACTCTGGCATCTGTGGCAAGCTGAAATAACATTTTAATGTGTAAGGAAAGATTTATTTATTAATTCAGTTACGGATTAATAAACAATGTTTCCTTTACTAATAGAATGAAATGAATAATCATATGTTTCGTAAAACGAAGTAGTTAGTTTGAGTTCATTTTGTGCACGAGGGAAATATATATATTAAGATATTTGTAGAGAACGTAGAAAGCGGACACAAATTTTGCACTTCACAAGAATGTGTTTTCCAATAGGTTACAGTTTATTACAAAAAAAAAATCGTTTTGCACATGCAGAAGTTTCCTGCCTGTTCTACTGATAAAAGAATTAACCAATCATACTTCCCACTCGCCCTCCACTGTTAACACATTTGCACAATTGAAGGAAGCCAATGCATACCTGTATATTTCATATATGTGTCTCGTTTATTAACCGTCATAGCGGATACAAATATTAATCGTAGAATAAGATAGGAGAGCTGGAGAAAGATATCTAGGGAAATTGAGAGAAAGGTGGGCGGTAAAATGAGTAGCCTGATTAAAGCTGAATTGGGAAATCTGAAAAACCTTTCATCCATTTTAAAGCTAAAGTTAAATCCACTAAATAAAGTTTAAAGTTTGTTTTCTGTTACAATCATAAAGTGTGGTGAAAACCGCAATGTTGTAATAATGTATGCAACAACAACGCAAACTGATACATTCGTTTCAAGTTAAACTGGAGAGAGACTGGCGCGCGCAAACTTGGCAACAATCACTCCTGTTACACCCTGTTGTAAATATAAAAATAAATGCTAAGCCTCAGAGTGGCGGTGTTCTAGAAAAGATTACAACATTGATCACGTGTTATTGTAACGAGTTATGGCAAACTTCCCGAGCTATTACAGAAATGTGTTCATTGTCACAGAGCCCGCTTCAAAAAATGTGATTTTAAAATAATAAGTTCAGATTATTAAATTGCATTCTGCTACTTGTACTTTGAAAAAAAGTATTTTTATTTAATTCTATACGAGTATCCCACCGTCATATTCCATTGGGTCATCCTGTATAAACAGTTTCGATCTTAAACTCGCCTTTAAAAACATTACACTCTGCCGAAATTCAGTCACTCCTTAACATCTTTGATGCTACAGTCTCTTGGAGTAGCTTGCCAACTTAATCATGGAAGGCATAAATAAAATAATAAGTGTTGTTTCTAGCTTTAGGTCTCTCAGATTGAGAAACTTATTACAATAATAACAACAGCAATAATAACCAATGCACATTTGTTATTCCGTTATACCATTAAATTATACCCATAATACAATGCATTTATAGTACTATCGTAAAATTAAAATGCAGTTGCAAAAACATTTTTTGTGAGAAAATGCATGTTCCATCCTTAGCCTAAATATTTTTATGTGCGGCTTCGCCCCATTTATGTCTACTGACATTAAACCTGTTTTGTAAGTTAAGAATTTTAAATCAGAAACAATCCTTTAACTAATTATGTTTTTCCTTCTTCGAAACTAATAGAAGACGGAAGTAGTTAGGAAAAGAAAGAAATTTGTCCTTGTTACAGATAGAAATGTAAGGAAAGAAAGAAGAAAAATAACGCGGAAATAGCAGTGAGGAGATGGCGAAATTAAATTAATGTTTCTTTACTTTTTCCTTCTTAATTCATTCTTCTTTATCTTTCCTTGCTTACTTCATAAAAACTCAGGGAAAAATATCATTTTCCACTCTTCGTGAGGTGCTGGGACGTTGAACATTCGTCTTTGACTCAGAAATAATAAATATTTAGAAAATATGTGTTATAATTGCTGCTGTTATTATGTTCAAAACAATGAATTCTTCCTTCTATTTTTCCTTTAGCAATTTTCTCTTTATTTGAAACTTAGAAATCAGAAGGAAGAAGAACAATCAGGAAACGAGAAAATGTTTGTGTTTAAAGATGATTAAATAGGCCCAAGTAAAGAAAATCAAAGCAAATGGGATATTAAAATAAGGCATGTGAAGAAAAAAAAAGGTTTCTCGACTTTTTTCTTTTATCTTCTGTTGCATTTTTTTTTGTTACTTAGTTTTTTAAGCACAAAGGAAAAGCAGAGTTTTCGTTACTAATTAAGTAGAGGTATAATGTATTTTTATTAGATTTCATTTTCAACAAAAAGAGAAAATTAAAAGAATTATTAAAGATGCTATCTTGATCTACTTCATTCATTTCCCCTCTAAAGTTTTACACGACTTAAACTAACACTAGCGTATTTTTTGTCCAAGTCCGGATGCTGAATATTTTTTCTCGTCTTCTTTCGTCTTATCATTATCAGCTATAGGGACTAAGCCTAAAAGTAGATTTTGTGAACCACACAATACTTGGGATAGATGATAGGGGTTCATGGCACTGTGGTCAATACCAGCATGGTTACCCATATTAGACAACAAGCAGACAAATTTATTAAAACCGACTCTTGCCCAAGGTGGGACTTGAAAAACCGCGACCCCCAGTTCAATAACTGTATCGCCTCAAAGATCATGTCAACGTTTTCATTTCATGTAAATATAAATATAATATATAAATATAAATATTAAATATAAATATGCAAAACATTAACCAGCGAGAATTAACATTTCCAATATTGAGGATTCGACTATTTGAGCATCATAATGAAAAGGATATGATCGTTTTTCAAGTTCATTTAGGATGATAGACCAGGCCAATCTGAGACAATTTTGGAAACAAATGTCTATATCTAATATCGAAAACAGTATAATATATACAAATAAAACGAAATTTAGAATATGCAATAGAAAAAATATCAATAATAAATATGTGAACGCTATCTTTCATATAATAAAATTTGTTTGATCTTCTGGGGAATATTTAAGATTGCCAACCCTAATAGCTGCTTGTGTGATATGAAGATTGTTTTCTTAACACGTGAAACTGAAATTTTCCACGTGTTTCAATAATATCAGATCTACCTTTGCTGGCTTTAAAATATTAGCATAACGCTATTGATTAAGTGTTTAACAGTAACAATATGATTACTAAAATTATGCTTTTAGGATCCTTTGGCCGAGTATTTTGAAAAGTGATAAAACACTGCGTGCGTTAACTCGAACAATAGATCATTTGCGATTGAACGTTTTTTTAGTATTCTAAGATAATGTAACATACCACGTGATTAGTTTTGTTTTCCCCCGGAGTGTTTTGCCTACGGGCTAACGCGCCGCTCATTAGCCGGTTAGCCGGCCAGCCGGGTCTTGGTGTTTGGCGGGCGGGTAAAGCAATAAAACGAACCAACCATACAACAATAGACAAACCAAATTAACAGGCTCATTAAACCGCCACGGGTGGCAGAGGTCGTTAAGGCGCGGACTCGTGAGCGGGATGTCTGTGGTTCGAATCCCTCAAGGACCGTCCTCCATGACTGTTTTTTTTTCGGGTTTTCCTCAGTCCTCATAAATGGTAAATGCCGGGGAGGTACCCTAAACTTAGGCATGGAACGTTTCCTTCCTTAAAAAAAAATCCTTTCCCAATATATCATTTCATCTCATGCATCATCAGTGTCCATCGCATGTGGTGCCTCAGTAGTAAAAACAGGCGTTAAACACTACTCAAAAAAAAGAGGCTCATTACTTCAAAAGTAACGAATGACGTGTTGAAAATCACCGCCTTCATTCTCCACATATATATTTTTTTTTTAAATTGGCATCTTTAGGTAATAATGTCACTCGCTTAGTTCATTTTGAGAAATCCGGGCTATTTCCTAACATTATGTTTGAGCTCTTGTATGGTGGGCGGACTTGCCTTGTATACGTCATTTTTTAATTTTCACAACAAATAATAATCGCAGACTGTTAAATCGGGGAACCAAGTGGGTCACAAATCCCTATTAATAAATCTGTCTTGCTGAAACATATTATCACATGCTCTCGTGGAATCATTCGCACTGCGAGCAATGGCAAGGCCTGTTGAAAAAAACAAATGTATGATCTCGCTCCCTGTTGGTTAATTCTCTGAAAAATATGGTTAATATGGTATGCATATAAGTAACAGAATCAATTCTAAGCTAAAAAAATGATCGTACGATTCTTTCACCATTAAGTTAACATATATGAGTCGTACATTAAGACACCCTGTGCCATTGTAAACACACGGGGAATAATACACTGCATATATGTTGTTGAATTAAGAAACGAACAAAACAACTGCGGCAGTCAGCAAGGTCAACATGTAAGCAAGCAGGCTTATTACTCCCTCCACGGTGCGGCTAAAGAGTGGGAGCTCGCTCATAGTAAAAACCTTCCGCCGCGGGGGAAAGCATCACTGATTGCAATGTATAATTACGCACAAACTTTTATTACTTTCATTTTTAATATAGCATAAACCTATTCAGTTTAAATTGCTTTGGAATAGTAGAAACAGAGGAGAAATTTTCAGTAGTTCAGCCAATAGGAGCATCTTCGGTAGGAAGGGATGAGAAAAGGGAGACACCGGGCAGCCAAGATTCATAGGCATTGAGGCAGTGATGCAGACGAGGTACCTAATATTGTTTCAAAGTAGAGCATACTGACCGGATGTAATCGTCCTGCAAGGAATACGAGATCCTCAGAACGGCTGCTTCTATGCCTGATTCCTGGGCAGGAACCCTTCCAATAGTCACCTGAACACGACACCAGCACCAGAGCACCCCACTTGGCACTTTCAACTGAACCGACGGAATGAAATAAAGTGAAATGGGAGAGGGGAGAGTTCGCGAAAAAAAAAAAAAATCTCTCCTAGCATTCGCCTAAGCGACCAGAGGAAATCACGAATAAAACAGCCCCCCCCCAGGGATACGAACCTGGGATCTTCAGAATTCACATCCCAAGCGTTAACGCCTGAGTCACCCCGCTGGGTCTTGTTTTTATTACTTAGTTATACACCTGGGCTGTCCACAAGGCGGCCCCCCGACCCACAGGGAACTTTCTGAGCCAAAGTAAAGTAGAATAAAAAAAAATTCCGCACCCTCCTTTAAAATTACGATTGACTTATTAATTACTTAACAATTGTTTCTGCACTACAATAGTGATACTGCAGTATAACAATTTCACAGTTGTGCATTTCTGCAGTATAAATAACTACTGCGCATAACAGTTTCATTCAACAAACACCTGCAACAATGGTTGTTAAAATAAATAATTGATTTTATAAGGTTCATATTACTAGGTTATTTCTCATTAGAATTAACCATAAAAGACATAGAGATCTTTTCCTTCAAAATAGGAAGGTAAAGAGACTGCATTTCTTCAGACTTGTTTCCAATGAACGTTTTCCTGATGTGTGTGAGGGCGGGAAATTGCATCAATGTTTGGAAGCACCTACTTATGTGAAAGTAAATTCTCCATTATGAAGTTCATTAAGCAATGGTGCTGAAGGCTGTTGTCTTCTGAATAATTTCTGTTTTGCAACGACAGGGATTGATGTAGATATCCCAACCCTTGTAGCTATCCCTTTAGCCCAGACGAACAAAATCAAATCATTCTTACCGAGTTACATTATTGCTGATTAATTTTCAAAAGTTTTATTAACTCGTTTTCTTGTCTGTTCAGGTGGAATTTTGTAATTAATTTTTCATGCACTTCTAAATGAGATAGATACTTGAAAATTTGCACATAGGTCAGAAATTGATGACAATACAATAATACGATAATTGTCGTGGTTCAATGGTTCCACGGTTCAAAAATATGGTTCCGCAGTTTTGAAAGTAAAGCAGCGCAATATCAAACACGAAGGTTTTAAAAAATGTAAGATTGAATAATAAGAACGCATTTCTGCAGTTTCGTTAATAACGCATAAAAATATAAAATTTATAATAATCTTTATTTAAAAATAAGAACAATTGCTATGATAACTGTATTATATTTATTAATACAATAAATAAATTATAGTGTAACTTGATTTATATTTAATTTCAACGTTTTATTTGAATTTAAAAAGATTAGAATTCTTTTTGTTATATTTTGATAACAATACAGTCGCCATGGCAACTATTCAAATAAACAGCGCGATGTCGAACGCGCAAATTCCAAGAAACGTATGGATCAACTGAGACGATGGAAAAACGTTCTTCTCGACCCGCTAATGACACGCAAAGACATGCTAAATATTTTGATAACAATACAGTCGCCATGGCAACTTTTCAAATAAAACATCAAATTTAAATCCTCACAATTAAATCCTTACAAATAACATTTAATAAATCTGATTTCTATTACATAAATTCTATTGCACTAGTGTTAATGTGAACATGCGTATTAATTTCAACTGTGTAAATAAGTAGTGAATGAATATTATATTTAATATAATGTAATGAGTTACATATATTATAAAAGATTTCGACTTCTCTATTGAGGATCTGGTTCAAATGTATTTACTACTGAAATAACTTTTTTTCAAAATTAACTTTGTGTTTCTGTATTTTGTTTTTAATTAAAAAAACATTAATTTATCAACTGTTTCGATATATCAATGGAGTAGATAAAACAATTTTCTATTTTAGATGTGATTAAGAGAAAACAAAATGAAGTAAATCTGAAAGATGCTCAATTTTTGTCATTATTTAATCGAGATGTCTAATACTGATTGCAAAATTACGTGCACACATGAGTAAAGAGCAGAAAATAATTTAAATAAAAAGTTTTAAAAAGCAGTTTTTTTCTTAATTATAAATGAACTAAAAAGTATAAAATAATTCATCCTAGCCAAATGCAGATTTATAACCCCATGCCAATTCATAATCTCATAAACGTTTTTAGAAAAATTCTTCCAAACGAAAAACGTGGGGCGCATGCAATACATAAAATTAATAATTGTTTAGGGTATTTATAGTTTAAATTAATCACACAAAAGGTTCAGACAAACTACTGCATGCACCCCATGTTTTTCGTTTGGAAGAATTTTTCTAAAAAGGTTTATGTGATTATGAATTTGCATGGGGTTATAAATCTGCATTTGACTAGGATGAATAGCTTTATACTTTTTATTTCATTTATAATTAAGAAAATAAAAACAAGTTTTTTTTTAAAAAAAATATTTAAATTATTTTTTCTTGTACACCTTGCGTACGAGTAAATATGTAAGAAGGGGAAATTCGAAAAAGCCAATGGAAATGTTTGCAAATGTTCATATTTTTTCAATCTGTTTAGAACACGTCAGAAAATATCCTACAAAAGCAGTTTTTATATGACTTTCTGTGTGTATAGAGGAGTAGTAATGAAATAAAATATAAAACTAATTGCAGTCATGTATTCCATTCCAAGTTGTGTATACAGGTGATTAGGTAAGAAGGAGAACTATTTGAGTTAACGTGATTATCAATACAATTGCAGTACAAAGGAATTGTACTGTATCAAATAATTTATTTACATTTTTACTATTTATAAAAAGAGAAATACCTAAATAAATATTTATGATTTACCATTGCATATAAATCTTCCCCAAGAAAAATATAACCATTTCTGCCTTCAAAAGAACATATTGGAAAGATTTTGAAAATTTCCAAATTTCATTCCTTATTGCTTAATAAAGAGGAAAAAACAATCAACTTATTCCAAAAAAAAACTAACGTACTATCTTTGAGACCACGTGCTCTAGTGTTATTTGTCAGACCAAGCATTGAGATGATTATCTCTCTCCATACTAAGTAAATAGTTAACCGTTGGTCACTGCCATACTATCATTGTATTAATTCCACATTATGGAGACTTTTATGTTACACTAACCTTTTAAAACGGTGAAGATAAGCAGTTAAACATTGTGTTCCCAAAGGAGGCTTGCCTTCTAATCCAAATTTGCTTTAACATTAATTAATTAGCATCTAATTTTAACTTCTTTTTCACCACATAAATATTTCTGTTGTTGATCATAGCACCTTATTCTCAAATTGTTTACGATGTAACTCATTTAATCCCTGCATATTTAATTGTATTATCCTGTAAATTTATACATTTCCGTCATTCCTGAAACTGCATAAAAGCATAACTAAAGACAGTGATTAAGTTTTTATTGAGTAACAAACAAATACTAAAATCAGTAGATCGGGACATGCCGCTCCGTATTATTTCCTGAATTTTGAATGCCGCAGCTATAAAGTAACTCAATCCTCATGCCGTCGTTGTGTATTTCAAACCTGATAAATTTATTTCAGTAACAGGAAAGGCTGGGTTAGAATAATTCGACAAGGTGTCTGATGAAAAGTGCTCTTACACGTATAAACAGTAGCGCTAGCTGAAAATAATATCAATACCAAACATTATTTGCGTTTGGGGGCGATATCTGATAACCTATGCCTGACGGACTTGGACAAAAACCAAACCAAACCAAACCAAACCAAACAAAGGATGATTTCACAACAAAAAATCGCAGGTATTAAAATTCTGTATCCCGTTACCCCTGTGACAACAACCCCTGTCCTGTGAGTGACAGTTTGGATAGTATTTCTACACTCTCAAAATACCTTATAGCACGCCCTGATTGATGCATGGGTATCTGTAAAATTTCCGCCACGAGTGGCCGAGGTCGTTAAGGCGCAGACTCATAAGCGGGAGGTCTGGGGTTCGATTCTCACCAGGACCGTCCTTCCTGACTGGTTTTTTACAGGTTTTCCTCAGTCATCATAAATGCCAAATGCAGGGGAGGTGCTCTAAACTTAAAGGCCTGGAAGGCTTTCTTCATTAAAAAAAAAAGTATATATATATATATATATATATATATATATATATATTGTCACGGATGCTATTTTCGGGAGGTAAATATTGGTGAATTTATGTCATTTAATTTGAAATTGAAACGTCTCGGAAAGAACATAGTTTTTGGTTTATTCATATTTTTTACTATTTTGTATTAGCATGAGATACTTAGTAAATTATTGTGCAACAGGAAAGGTTTGGTTTGTCACTTCCTGTGACAAACCCAAGGGTTTTCACCATGACATCAGCTTCCTTTGAGGAATCTGCTAAAGTCACGTAGGCCTCAGGATGTCATGTGTCAATCAGGATGTTAGAGAACTTTCATGTGTTGCTCTGTGATTGGCTACTTTAATTCAAACCTAGGGCGGTGGCACACCATATTTGGTAATGCCTCTGGCCCCCTCCCTGGGGTACGGGATTATATTTAAGAGCCTGCAGGTTCCTGCAGAGAGAGAGACAGGGAGAAAGAGAGCCTAGAAGCTAGGCTGAGGACCGCGAGACCGACCGAGAAGTGATAGCATTCCGAGACACATCTTCCAAGGTAAGCCCTGACTGGGGGCACAAGCAGCAGAATGGGTAACAGGACGCTGTCTTGCTATTGTAACATTAACTTGAAAGGTCATACACATTAGTTTGTATTTGGTATCATTCAGAGTGATTATAATAAAAGATAACTAACTTTAGCTCTACCATCTTATTGTAGCTTAGCTCCCCCTGTCATCTCCTAAAATCCTGGGGTGTGACAATATATATACTGCGTTTTCAATTTATCACTTCATCTCATGTGTCATCAATGCCCATCGCCTGTGGTGCCTCAGTAGTAATAACGGGCGTTAAACACCATTCACAAACATGTCTTTGAAATTCATAGCTTGTGAAAGAAGGTTGCAAAGTATCCCTGCCTGAAGAAAATAACTTTTATTACTTTTTTCACTCAAAGACATATTTTTTTCCTTAGATAGTTTGCGCCACCTCCTTCAGCTGCAGGTCCTTCCTAAGCTACAACCCCGTTAAACAGGTGGTCAGTCATAAATAACACACTTGGAAGCATCCTATGACTCTAACGACATGTAATTAAATTAACAATCTTGAAGGCATTGCAGTGTAACTCCGACCGAGCAATAATGAATTATTTTAAGCAAACTGGTGATGATATTAACAAGTTAGAACAAGCACCACGAACCTCACAATAAGGAAAATATTAAGTGTTTTTCTCTTTAATGGACGGCCGTTAAACCAGAAGACACTAAAGTAAAACTTGTCCGCGTACCCAAAAAATAAAAACTCAAAACGTAATGCATTAAGGAAGTGTTATTTTTTATTATTATTTTAATGGCGGTTAACGCCCATTTTTACTACTGAGGCACCAAGGCAGGGACACTGGATGAAATGATAAATTGGGAAAGGATTTTTTTTTTAAGGAAGGAAACGTTCCAGGCCTAAGTTTAGGGTACCTCTCCGACATTTGTCATTTATGACAACTGAGGAAACCTGGATAAAACCTCAGTCAGAGAGGACAGTCCTGGCGGGATCCGAACCCCTGACCTTCCGCTCACAATTCTGCGCCATAACGACCTTGGCGGTCAAGCAAGTGTTATGAACCAGGCTCCTCTGTACATAAGGGATTAATTATCTTGAACAGAAGTGAGCGGAATTCGGATATTCAAACAAATGTTACAATTTCAAAGTCAAAAAATTATCTCTCGTCCGCATCAAGCAACCTTTTTTTTTTTATTTGTTTATTTAAGGACGCTCTTTAACATCTCAGGTCATCAGCGTCCCATTCTATTTAGGGCGTGAAACGGCCAACAAATTTTGCTCAGAGGCCTCTTCTTTCAGGCTTGAGGTTCTTTTTCGTGCCGTAAATGTACGACACGGGACCCACGGCTTTACTTCCGCTCCGAAGGAAGCCATACTTAGGATTTTTACGCATCGATTCTGGCCGGGTTCGAACCCGCGACCTTGGGTTTACAAGGCAAGTATGGTTACCACTACACCACCAGGACCGACACATCAAGTAACCTGAGCAGAAGTTTCCAATGAGCAGAAAATTAGTTGAACCGTCTCTGAAGCGGGGTGAGGGGGGGGGGGGGTGAAACCACAAATAGGTACTTCAAGTAGCACGAGATGGTACATCTCCAGACCATCATTAGCGCTACTGTAGCAGCTACACGATTGGTTGGTTTCAAATTAACAGCCGAGCGAACTTTCCTCCATTGTGGTTTTAGCTTGAATGGGTTTTATACCCTCAATATATGAAAAGCCACCAAGTGCATCATTAGGATGGGAATTACACATTCAGCTGCAATCAATTTTATGTAACGGAATAGAACATTTGTTAATTGTATTTATCTCACTTTTCTTTAGGAAAATGCCCCCTGTTTCTCCCATTCTTTAAAGTGGATTCGTCATTTTAAATGCAGCAACAGAAATAATATGGACATAATTACCCAAGTTTGTCTTTAAAGAACAGAAAACATTTAACTTGTTAAATAATTAATGCTTCAATTAAAACGCCATGACAAAATCTACACACGCCACGTAATATACAGTCGGGTGGGCGTATATGACGGAGAGATACTATGATTCAGTAAGACGCTAAACTTAAAATGTTTTAGATTGGTGCCAGATCACCACGAACTTCAATTACTTTTAGTTCTCCGCTCCGAAGGCATGCTGTAACCTTTTGATTGTAGTTAAAACCGGAGTTGCAGTCGCGAGAGCGAGGTCAGGCAGTAATTGTGTGACTTAAAGAGTAACCAGGCTCCGGTATCTACGGATAATGTTTCAGTCTTGCAAGCACTGTCATAAATTCCAAGCATAGTTAGGTTGGGATATCCCAGCTGCTCGCCAATTTGCTCATATGGCAACTTTGATGTAGAAGTTGTAGGTGTTTAAAGTGAGAAAACTTGATCCTTGTTTTGAGAAAGGAACGTCTATGCCATGGATGACAGGAATAACTCCGCTGCTGAAGACGAAAAAAAAAGGAAAGAAACAGTTATGTAAAGTGTAGAATAGGGAGAGGGAAGAATATAGCCACCTCGTTGGTGGGCCTTTTGTGCCTACGGCTTTCTTAACGTTTCTTTAGATGGTAAGCCCCAGGTGCCGACTGGTCTGCAGGAACTAAAACTGTATCGCTCGATTTTACCCGAGAGGGCCCTCAAGCAGAGCTCGCTAAATGTCAGGACAGGAACTTCTGCAAAAAAAAAAAAAAAAATCCAAAAATCCACCGCCACACCGCACAGCACCCTCAACCACTTTCTATCCTGCAATGGGGAAACTGGAACTATGGAATGACAGTGAAATGGGATACAGGAAAATTTGTGGAAAGAAAATCTCCAGCTCACTTCGCCTAAGAGACCAAGGGCAACCACGAAAAGAATCCATGACCTCCAAGGGAAATGATCCGGGATTTCCATTCCAAGACCACCGCTTGAGACACATCGCTCGGTAATACAAATGAATATATATTATATGTTCCATCAACCACAACGGCCCAAGTTCCGACAAGTTCTCTGGCACTGTAATAGCGCGGAAGATCTGGGGCTCGAATCTCGCCAGGACCGTCCTCCCTGACTGAGGTTTTATCCAGGTTTTCCTCAGTCCTCATAAATGGCAAATGCCGGGGAGGTACCCTAAAATTAGGCCTGGAACGTTTTCTTCCTTAAAAAAATCCTTTCCCAATGTATCATCAGTGCTCACCGCCTGTGGTGCCTCAGTAGTAAAAAGAGGCGTTAAACACCATTAAAAAAACTGTAATAGCGAACACCAGATAGTTTGCATGTTATAATTCCTTAAAATAGGCATAGGATGAAAACACGAATAACATGTTTAGAAAATATCTGTTTCTTATTAACTGGGTACAAACTATATATAATATAACTACATTTAGTCGGTCCTGGTGGTGTAGTGGTAACTATATTTGTCTTCTAAACCCAAGATCGCGGATACAAACCCGGCCAGGACCGATGGCTTTTTTCGGGCGTAAAAATCCTAAGTATGGCTTCCTTCGGAAGGGAAGTAAAGCCGTGGGTCCCGTGTCGTACATTTACGGCACGATAAAGAACCTGAAAGAAGAGGCCTCTGAGCAAAATTTGTCGGCCGTTTCACACCCTGAATTGAATGGGACACTGGTGACCTGAGATGTTAAAGAGCGTTCGTAAATAAAACAAATCAAACAAAAACAAACTATATTTCACTATTATTGATTCTTAATTAGACACCTACAGAATTAAAATATAACAAATTTTAAAATACTATAGTTATTTTTTGTGCAGAAAGTATTTTAGCTATTATAGACGGATTCATTCACTGAGTGGTTGGACTGGGTTTTATGAGCTTTGGGATGCAAATGGACAAATAAATAAATCAATCAATAAATCAATCAATAAAATCTGTATACGCCACCCTGGTACCTGGTTTCCTAAACCAGGGCGTGTTATCAAATTTTTCATTTATCATTATTATTATTATTATTATTATTATTATACCTATACAATTCAATTATATTTTCAATACATTATTTTACAGATTTGCCTAATAAATAGATTAATATAATATAATAAAACAGTAAGAAAAAACTGAAAATAATTAAATTGAACGAAAATATAAATTTACTTAACTACTTCTCAAATTAATCTTCTAAAATCTACAAAAACTACAAAATTAACAATTTAATAATATTACTGGGAGCCAGTAGGAATTATAGCTGGTAGCCAGCTATAATTCCTTTAAATTTATTCCATAACAGTACAACTACACTACTACTAACCACTGGTTACCATGCAAATAAACAAATTAAAATATCTTAACAACTTCTTTAGTGAGATAAATTTTTATTCATTTGGAAATTAATATAAGTGCTCCAATGATAAAGTTGGCGATTTATTTTCATAGCATTCCTCCTATTGTCTTAAGTGCATTTCATTCCGAATGTTAAATAAAGGCTGGATGTTCTTTAGTTAAATTACGGGCGAGAAACGAAAGCGGACTTTTTCCGATTTCGCCTAAAATAAACAACATGTCCTGAAGTGGACATACTTCAGGTTTCAATATCCATCGCAGGCCGAAATGCATGCTATTGTATAATACGCTTCCATTTGAAGTACTCAATGATTTGCAGAACAATTCCCCACAGATTCCAAAGCCCTGTTAGACTTGAAAGTTCCATTCGCTTTAGTGGTTAAAAGATTCCAGAACTTGTTTGAACTTGAATATGTTTCTATACTCAGGAATTAATATTTTACTACATTCAGTGAATGCATAATCTCTGTAACTGATTATGAAGTGATATTAAACTCATCCAACTGTAGCCAACGGTTTATTTTCTGTTTCCTTTACTCCTAAGCTATAAATATCTCTTTACTGCTTAACGGGATCAGATATGATGATAGGTGCATAAAAATGCAAGAGCTTACTATGAAGTGTGTGCTATGAATTTTATCTCCCCCGAGCAAAATTTCAACAAAACAATTTTTCGATATATCGATTAGCAGAGGAGGAATAGGCCATGCGGTGGTGAATATTGGATTTCAATATATCAGGTTTATGAGAAATATACTGCGCAGGTAAGAAAGTGGAGGCTGTATAGGGCTGGAAACTGTTAACGATAGTTTAGAGGAGCCTTTGCATAGAGAAAAATTACCAAATTATTTTTTTTTTTTTATTTCTACAAAGTTTAAATCCCGTATAAACCCATAGGCTTTGTTACATTATTTCATCAAGTTCAGTTTTCTAACGGAAACCAAACGATTTGGTAATACGGAGTTAAATTACATATCAGTTTTTATTCTGGAAATTCTAACTCTTGAAAATAGAAAACTTCGAGTGGGTTGGCTTAGAGCTAACACTTGTTTGTTACTACTCGTATTCTGCAAATCCTAAAGTCAAATTCGTGGTTTTCCGCAGTTCATTTTAGAAAGAGCAAATACTGGTTTAGTATTTCTCTACCACAGATCATCATCATATTCATCATACCTTTTCAGACCCATATTTCAGCACGTGAAAAACAAAGCAGAATTTTTTTCTTGACCACATAATACATCAAAGGCCAGAATGATATTATAAAAAGATTTACATTTATGACACGAAATCATCTCATAAATTAGAGTTAGCTCTCATACTGTATATGTATGTGATGTTTTAATTTTAATTACGAATGTATTAAAACACCTTTGTTTTTAACACTGATAATGAAATGTTTGTATTATTTAGGACATTAACGAGAAATTTAATATTTTATTCCATTCTAATTTGAGCGTTTGTTAGAGCTGACGTTTATGTGAAGACCCAACTTTGTCTATTAAACATATTGTTTGCGTATATATGACTATATTTATTCGTCGATCTATAATACATAAAGTATTCCATTAAAATAATTTAAACTTATCTGTGGCTGTTAGCGACTTGTGTATTTCTGATATCATCAAAGCGGCCCTGACATAAGATTGATCATTCATTCAAGAAGCCCTTTAGAGTGCATGTGTACTCTATTAGCGTCCACAGTAAATATATCCTCTATAGGCGACTGACTATCTTATGATTGTCAGCTTTAACGCCCGAGATAGAACAAAGTAGTTTTGAATGAAAGAAATTTAAAAACACTTTTTTTTCTTCTCTCCCCCCCCCCCCATAGGTGTGACTACCCGAAAAACTCTGTTGTGATACTTCAGAAGCCGGAGGCACTTGTACAACTAAGTCGTCAGCATCAAGATAACAAAAGCGCTATTCTGTTGTTACTTCCTGCAGTCGAATGAGCTTAATATTGGAACGTTACATGTCTGTTGGGGGCAATCTTCTTAATAAAGATAAGTCAACAAAGTAACAAGACATATGAGCAGTCAATTTTACAGTTCATATCTGCAGAAATCACGGTAGCTAAGTTTATATTCGATGTAGATAAATTCTATCGTACGCAGAACACCAGAGGACGCGACAGATTTTAAGCATAATAAATTAACATATATATTATGTCTCATCATGTGGTTATTTACACTACTGGTCTCCTCTCCCAGTCCTGTGAGTACGAATTAACATAACAGCCGACGGAAATTTTTATTAATTGTATGTACCGTGTGGAACTTGAGTTCGAACTGACAGCATTAGTTCAAACAAAGTGTGCCAAAGTATTGACAACCATTACAGATAAAATTACTGGATTTGCATTGACGTGAACCTTCATGGGTTTCCGCACGAAATATTGTTTGCGCGCAAGTAATATAGGAAATAACCCTTCCACAGCGGAAAGTTCAATTCCTGTACTAGGCAAGAATTTAAGGCGGTGTAGCGATTTGATAGCCAAGATTCATTTCTTCAGTAACCTTGATATTCCTTCAACAGTTGTGCCTAAAGTAGTTTAGTCCATATTGTCATTGATCAGCAGAGTGCCTTTGCCCTCATGAGGCATATTTATTTATTTAAGAAACCTTTTTATTAAGGCGAGAGAAAGGCCCGACCCTCGTTGAAAGTAGCCGTGAGTCCAGTTACTATCCTGTTCGTTGAATTTGTTGCTCTTTGAAATGTGGATTTGTTCGTTTGGTTTATTTATGGACGTTCTTTAAGATCTCGGGTCATGAGCGTCCCATTCAATAATTCCGGGCGTGAAACATCAGATAAATTTTGCTCAGAGTTCTCTTCTTTCTGGACAAATCTACGACACGGGTCCCACAGCTTTACTTCCCTTCCGAAAGGAGTAAAAAACCCGTCGACCCTGACCGGGATTGAACCCGCGATCTTGGGTTTACAAGGCAAATATGGTTTCCACTAGACCACTAGTCGGTCCTAGTGGTGTAGTGGCAACATACTTGCCTTCTAAACCCCAATATCGCGGATACAAACCCGGCCAGGACCGATGGCTTTTTTCGGGCGTAAAAATCCAAAGTATGGCTTCCTTCGGAAGGCAATTAAAGCCGTGGGTCCCGTGTCGTACATTTGCGGCACGAAAAAGAACCTCAAGCCTGAAAGAGAGGCCTCTGAGCAAAATTTGTCGGTCATTTCACACCCTGAATTGAATGGGACGCTGATGACCTGAGATGTTAAAAGCGTCCGAAAATAAAACAAATAAAAAAATAATTAGACCACCAGAACCGACTTGACATGTGGAGTGGGAGCACTCCGTCTCCTGAGATAAACGAAGTAATGATTTTGAAGAGGTTGTTGACAATGGATTCCGATGTACTCTATCATGTTTGTTAAACAAACTCCTCGCTCACAACTTCTCTCTACTTAGAGGTGTGTCCACACTGCACTGTCTCTGGAATTCTCTTTGCGTCGCAACGATGCAATTCAGTACTAATTTATCCACTAAAATATGCTGAGGCACTTGTTAACAAAGTCAACAATAAATAAAAGAGAGGGAAAATTATTCCAATACGTGTTTTTTTAATGGTGTTTAACGCTCGTTTTAACTACTGAGGTATCATAGGCGGTAAACACTGATGATACATGTGATGAAATGATATATTGGGAAAGATTTTTTTTTTAAAGAAGGAAATGTTCCAGGCCTAAGTTTAGGATACCATTTGCCAGTTATGAGGACTGAGGAAAACCTGGAAAAAACCTCAGTCAGGGAGAATGGTCCTGGCGGGATTCGAACCCCAGAACTCCCGCTCATGAGCCCGCGCCTTAACGGCCTCGGCCACCCGTGGCTGTTAATCGAATACGATAACATCAATGAAACACAAATCCTGTGTCGTTTTAATGAAAACCCGTATAAAATGCTTCAATAAACACAACGTTATGCTGTTTTACGAGTAGCTCATTTTATATCAATTGCCCTTTTAAAAGTGTAAGCAAAACAGCTCGGGTTCTCTCTCCCTTGTTTATTTATTACCATAAATTTTAACTTTGTTCATCATTTACTAGTTCTATGGTATTTTCTTAGTAATGTATCACCTGTAGTGCCTCAGTAGTAAGAACGGGCGTTAAACACTATTAAAAAACACCATAATGTATATTTATTTTTATATTGCAAGAGCTAGTTGATGTAACAAACTGTGATTTATCACAAATTTAAATAATAGCCACACCAGTGAAGGATTTATTATATGTTAGAAACTTTTTCTTGTCTTTATAGTGCTTGATCTCCCAAGAGAGTCGTTTGAATTTCCAACTACAAACGAACTCATGTCACCGCAAATCGACAAAACGTGTCTTCCAGTCTTAGCCGAAGTTGGGGATGAATACTTCGTTTTATAGCCGAGAGCTCTGTGCACATCCATGTAAATCAGCCCATCTGTATTATTCCTTTCTCTCGCAAACCGTTAAGGGATAAATTATGAAATTATAGCTCAAGTACTGTAGCGTATATCTCCCGTTTGCAGTTACGGTTATTGCCTCTTTACATTCGAAATGCAATAATGTTTTACGGTTTTAGTTTTGAAATTACATTAGAAGCTAAAACTAACAAACCAGTCAGATTCACATACGGCATTGCTTGTAATATAGTTTCATTTTATCCGAAATGTATATATTCACAAGAAAGGAATAAGATAAATTAACAAAATATAATAAAAAGTCTTGCATACATTAATTTTATAAAAGTAATGTGAACTTTTCAAACCAATTTGACTATTTGCACTCTTAAGTACGATACATTCCATTTACAGCCGGGCCATAGATCGCGTATATGCTTAGTTCGCTTACATTAGTGGCCTCGGTATTATTCCAGCAGCGCACTAGAGGTGAATGACCCGCTCAAGGTTACGTTTATCAGCTGTTTTATACTGTGTCAGTCGCTGCCTTCTGTTCGAGCTGTGAAGACTAGATTTTGTTTATTGTGCATCTTAAAAAGGGAAAGTTTATTCAAAATATCTGTGTTGTGTGTGAGATACATTAGGTTATTCATATTTATCCACTTAAATTCCTACCGAAAGATTCACGCTTGAACAAAGAATTTTTATATACGATACATACGCCAAAACCGAATCATGTGGACAGGTGTGTAGACAATTTCAGGGAGAAACTGTTAAATGCCTGGCTAATACTTTAGGACAGCGGGATCGCTAAACGTGAAACCTAAGAACCTCTTGACGATGAAAAACGAGTAAATATCTATAACTGAATTTTACAAAATATGTTGACCCACATTTAATAATTATCTCAGACGAGACCGCGATTTCATTTAAATATAAAAACAATCACCACACCATAGACGAACTTAAGGGCAATATAAGAAAAGAAATTATTAATATTGCGCAAGAACTTATGCGTATGAATGGTAATTTCATCCAAAGATGTCAGGAATGTCTGAATGCGTATGTACACCACTTTCAACACCATTTATAACAATGTTAGTAGTCCTTAGGTGCATGTTACTAAACTCATGGGTAAGTAACGCGGGAGTTTTAGAACGGAAACCAAAACCCCCATGCGATCCGCAGCGCAGCATTGTAAGGAATGCTCTATGTATTTAAATAGTATTTGATAAAAATATCCACAGTAATAGCAAAAACATTAAATACACGAAGTTAACAAATTGTGAAATTAATGAAACATTACTAGGTTTAGAAACCTTTAAAAGGTACCGCCAAGGGTGCCCGAGGTTGTTAAGGCGCGGATTCGTGAGAGGGAGGTCTGGGATTCGAAACCCGCCAGGACCGTCCTCCCTGACAGGTTTTTTCCAGGTTTTCCTCAGTCCTCAATGGCAAATACCGGGGCGGTACCCTTAACTTAGGCCTGGAACGTCAATTCCCACCTACTTAGGAATTTTTCTAAGATGGGGGTCCATCCAGCCTGAGGGGGTAATCGGGAAGCTGTCTGATGGAGAGGTGGCGATCTCCGATCCAGTAAGCCGTGATATAATCAGCGGGATGTGGTGTGCTGATCACGTGCACTCTACCAATGATATCACGTGATGGAGGTAGAAGACGCAGCGGTCGTCGCGGTAAGCTAAGGCCTACATGGGGCTGTAAAAAGACTTCACAGAGAATATCTAGTATAGGGCATATTTAGCTTGCATTGCATGTTAGACGTTATCCTCTTCATAGATTTAGGCATATATATTTATATTTAATAACACATATATGAATATACCCATCTTGCCCTTTTGGTGATTATTTTTATCGTTTTTCTTCGTAATGGGCTGCTCGCCTACATGTTTAAATGTATAATAAAATATTATAGTATTGAGTAATAAATAATTCATTTAGTAAATGCTAGCTGCAATATTTACTTTACAAAATAAACGTTTTTCTTTCGTATGACATTTTTGTCTCATGGTCTCTTCATGCTTTTACCTTGTTCAATTTGTGGCTCGTTTTTAATTCAAAGTAATAAGAATTTTCATTCTTATTCCATACTCTGACAGGGGGGAAATGGCCCAAATGCGATCTCTAATCCAAACACGTTGTGAAGTCATTTGTACTGATGTCAGAGAAAACTTTTGAGATAAAAAAGACCATAAAATATGTTGCAAGTAAGCCTTTAAAACTGGTCGGTTAAGCTTCGTTTGCTAGAGCTGCCTAGCGTGACAATGACTTGGCCATGTTCATATTTTTTTCCTTTCCGTAGCTTAGAGACATGGGCAGTCCATTAAGAAGTGAGGAAGGGGTTCATGCTGTACCATTAGTTGGAGACATTGATCTGGTCGATAGCTGACCACAGAGCTGCCGGCCACAGTAAAAAGCTCCGCAGAATGGTTATCCCTCATATAACACCCCCGTCAACCGTAAATTTCCCTAACGTGGTTATCCTCTGTGTCTGGTACCTATTTCCCTCGTGAGGAACTACTCTAATATCAGTTTAGTAATAAGAAAATTATGAATCTGTTGAGCGATCTGTGTAGACATGAGCATATTTCTAACAACTCTTTTAAGATTTAAATATACCCGGACTACTATTCAACGCAATTAAACCGTTAACTATCTAACTTTAGTTATAAAGCAGAACATTCCATATTTTTGGGATATTTATCAGCTATTGCTCAGGAAACATGTCCAAAAACTAGTATTATGTCCTTTGCTAAATCCCAAAAAATACAGCGTGTCCGTTAGTTAAGGCGCAGTTTTGAACATCATACAAAAGCAACGAAACAGGACAGAACTGTGAAATCTTCACCAAATGAAAGAAAATCTCTGCAAGTTTGCGTGCCTGTTCAGTCCAGTTCGATATGGTTTCCGTTTGTTGCCCTACACACATCTAAACGACATTCTAATTATTTCTACACATCAGATGCAACAGAATGAATAGGGTCTCTAAATGGTCAATGTCGTTGATACGAACGCTGTACACAAGTTGTTTGACACGGCCCCACAAGAAAGGCGTTAGGTCCGGCGATCGTGATGGCCATGCCTTCCATCCACCCCTTCCTATCCACCTCTGGGGAAATGTTGAATCTAGAAACTCGCAAACAGTTTTGGCATCATCATTAAACACACTCTTCTGTAAGAATTGTTCATCATTGTCCATCCCATCAAGCATCTGAACAGCAAACTCTAAACAGTCGGACGGATAGCGTGTAACAACTTGCAGTTTGTAAATTGGAGACGTTTCTTTAAAACTTTATGAACTGTAGTCTTCTTCAGGCCTAGATTTCGAGTACAGGTACGCACCGACTTCTTTGGGCTCCTTATGTAGCTATTCCTTACAGCTTCAACAGACTCATCACGAACCGAAGGTCTACCTGAAAGTTTTTGGTCCCACATGCTTCCAATTTCCTCCGCTGTTTATCTCACCGGTGAATGTTATTCCTATGTGACGGCTCTTCATTGTACACACCGATTTAAACTTTGCAAGCCACAGGACGCAATGAACTTTCCTTTGCATCGTCCACATCTCGACTAAATGGCGTGATTCACTTCACTGTTGTGTTGCTCATTACCTACCCGCACAGAAAATTTAAAGTTATGTTTCAGAAACTCTTTGGTATACTCTTCAATGTATCTTAGGTTTCGTCCTCTGGTTTCGTTTCATTATACATAACCTTTGAATTTAACTGATTACTCAAATAATAATGCTCTTTGTAATAGACACAAGACGTCATCTTCTAATGTGTGCAGGTTCTGATAAACTAATAATCTAATTTGTTGTATATTTACTAAATGAATAAACCAAGCTAATGGTGGAATCACGCCATTTACCTTCGTCTAGCCGTGGGGCCGTGTCGTACATTTACGGCACGAAAAAGAACCTCAAGCCTGAAAGAAGAGGTCTCTCAGCAAAATGTGTCGGCCGTTTCATTCCCTGAATTGAATGGGACGCTGATGACCTGAGCTGTTAAAGAGCGTCCGTAAATAAATCAAATCAACAACCGTTGTCTAGGATGTGTAGCATTTATAGTCAATATTTATTATCCTCGGGTCTACTACGTCTTCTGATTTTCGTGTTGCACACTTTGAAAACATGCGGCTGTATCACAAAAACGTAGCCAGCAAGAAATGCTTTCCTTATTGATATACGATACATACAGGAGGACCAAGGGGGGGAGGTACTGAAGGATATTTGGAATAATTTTTGAAAAACTTAAGTCTCTAACATAATGCATTAGTTACTTATAATAGAATAAAATGCTTCTTTGCTCAGCAGTAGTGTAGAACAGCGATAGTCAAACGAGTCTATGCTTTAGTTTTAAAGGATTTCTTGTGAAGTTTCAACGAAAAGTGTGGAGCAATTAACTTCTTTATACTAGGACTATTTAATAATGGATACAAGTACTAAAACGCGTAGTTCAGATAAAGAGGCTTAGAGTGTTTTCAACTATTTCTAAACACAAACGTTAGCAAGATATTTAAAGAAAAATTTATAGCTACTAAATGTTCAAAAGAAAAATTAGAACAGGGAACGTTATAAACCAGAGATTAAATAACGCTGGGGGAAAAAGCTCGGAAAAACTACGTCATTGTACAAAGTTGAGTGTATTCTTTGCTCTAAAGAAATCTAGATACTCCAAACGTCGCTTTGAGGAGAGTAAAGAGAAGTTATATGGTAGAAAATTGTTCAAAGACCACCTCGAGGAGATTTCTCCATTGTTTGGAGTTTATATATATGCAAACAGAAGAAATTAACAAGAGCTATGTCAACAGATGGCGAAATAAGTACCATCAAATGAGAAACAACTTTATGAACTGGGTGATCAATTGCTAGTACAGACGAGTCTTCAGGCAATATACACCACTCTGGCAAAAACGAATGAGTCACTAACAGATGATTGAAGGGTTGGGATAATGGGTTTAGGGGTTTGTCTTAACTTTAGCACGGAATAAATATGGATAGATAAAAAACACTGTTCATTCTTCTTTTAAATCGTCAAATTGTTAATACCTACAAATTAAATGTTTTATACACAGATCAACATTAATTAATCATATTTTTATTTAATATTCTTACTCTCAGCATTTTTTTTTTTTTCCTCAGTTTTGAGCTGCAAATTATTTAGTACAGGCCCATATCACAACATCGTTGAACCGCCACGGGTGTAAGAGGTCATTAAGGCGCGAATTCGTGAGCGGAAGATCTGGGATTCGAATCCCACCAGGACTGTCCTCCATGATTGAGGTTTTTCCAGGTTTTCCTCAGTTCTCAAAAATAGCAAATGCCGGGGATGTATCCTAAACTTAGGCCTGGAACGTTTCCTTCCTTTAAAAAAATCCATCCCCAAGATATTTCATCTCATGCATCATCAGTGTCCACCGCCTGTTGTGCCTCAGTAGTAAAAAAGAACGTTAAACAATACTCAAAAAAAATTCTTTGAAATATAAACTTAAATAATATAAAGCATAAGCAAACATTGTAAGCATTCGGTTTCATATAGGGAAAAGATAAATACTGAACCAGTTGCTCATTTGAAAAGTATAAATATATCTTTACCAGCAACTTATAGAGTATGTCGTGCGATAAATTACGATCATTTAAATTTTTTCAGATGAAACATTTACTTAAATATAATCAACCAGAGAAAAAACACGTAGCAAATTTTAAAAACAACTACGAGCCGAGGAAAAAAAAAATATAATATAATAAATTAGTTAAGAGGTTGTTAATTATGGCCATTTAAGAATAAATTATCACAACTTAAAATGTTGTTAGTTTTAAAATAAATTAGCAGGTTAGAGAAAGAAATAGTAGTTTAGAAAACATATTTTTTTAAGTAGTGTTTAACGCTCGTTTTAACCCGCCACGGGTGGCCGAGGTCGTTAAATACCGGACTCGTGAGCGGGCGGTCCGGGGTTCGAATCCCACTAGGACAGCACTCCCTGACTGGGGTTTTTTCCAGGTTTTCCTCAGTCCTCATAACTGGCAAATGCCGGGGAGGTACCCTAAACTTAGGCCTGGAACGTTTCTTTCCTTTAAAAAAAAAAACATCCTTCCTAATTTATCATTTCATCTCATGTATCATCAGTGTCCACCGCCTGTGGTGCCTCAAAGTAAAAATGGGCGTTAAAACACTACTAGAAAAAAGGCGGTGAACACTGATGATATATGAGATGAAATGGTAACTTGGGAAAGCCTTTTGTTTTAAGGAAGGAAACCTTCCAGATCAGGTAGGACGGTCCTGGCGGGATTCGAACCCCAGACCTCCCGCTCACGAGTTCGCGCCTTCACGACCTCGGCCACCCCTGGCGATGGGAGTATTTGGGAAGGTATGCTATAGTATGTTAATATGTTAAAAGAAATGCCTGTGTTATGAACAGAACATAATTATATATATATTCCTAGATTTTGTTTCAGCACCTGTTATATGCGTATATATTCATTATGTGCACACACGGGGCGGACCAGGGAAATATTAATCAATCAAGCATATTAATTGTAATATCTCGATCAATCATCACGACCATGTGACCAGGTATGCGATCGTTACATTTAACATGGTTTCCATAGAAGCGGCATAAATAATGGCAATCGTATCGAGGTTTCCAGATGAGTTTTAATCAATTTTGTGAGCATGTTCAGTCGCTTGAAAATATCAGTAACGGGGCATTGTTCATAACTGGCGAATAGGAGCAGGAGGAAAGGGCAAAATTTATTATTTTTTTCCTCGTAAATGCATGACTGGCCATATCCGTAGCTTCTCAGCTCAGAGCACTGGAATGGAGGTGTTGCAACACAATAGGAAAATGATTTCATTTTATTTATTTACGATTATTAAAGCAATACGCGTTGTATTAACCTTGGGAAATCAGGAATTAAAATACGCACATCTGCATACATTAGAAAAGAAATATCTGGTTCTCGATTCTTTTTTACAAATCAGTAAAGGCATTAAAACATAGTGCAGCAGGAGCTTAGCAAAGCCGTATGGAAAATGACCTGTGCTGAATTAAAACTAAGGATGAATGGTATATTCTGAAGAGGCATCAACGCCAGCGAATGCCTTAGAATGCTGTACAAACTAAAGCTCTCTATTATATAAGTAATGGACACGCTTTGCAGCGGAATTTGCCGACAACCGAGCTCCGTGATTGGTTCGCCAGCATCAGCCGCCATTTTTGGCCTGATGTCTGTGTGTTGTACCATATGCTTATATTGGAAGATTTTAAAAATTTTATTTTAATTTAGTTATGTCTGGGTGTTGTGCATTTGGTTGTACAACTCAAGAAAAGAAAGGTGTTACGTTATATCACATTCAAGGTTTAATTTGACATGTAAACTGCATTCAAAACAAATTATGTAATGTAATAAAACATTTGTCAACATGGCTACGTTGTATTTAGCAGTGATTATTACTAAGTGTATTATACTTACAATATGCTTACTGTATTACAATATACTGTGCATTTATTCTCGAATACATTTGCCATTATCTTTCAAAAATTAGATGAATGCATGTTTGGAAATTTTTTACATAAAAATAGTTTGCCACAGTCGTGTAGTTTATTTGCAATGCCACTATTGCAGAAAAAATAATTTAAAAAATGCAACATACTACTGTAAGATAGCTAAATGCACACTCATAATTTGAAGAAAAGAAATATAAAATGCAGACCTATGGCTTATGAATAGTTTAAATTTTCAGGCATATCATTTAGTTTATTTACCTCTTGTTTTCACACACCAATTAAAACTATGACAACCAGAAACCTGGTTGTCATAGCCGTACTCATTGAACCAATTTAGAGCAGAGAAATGTTAAACTACATAAAGTTTTTGTTCTAAAGTGAATTTGGTAGGAAGCTCTCTAAGCCCTATAATTCTTATAATTCATTCTCAACTGACAGGTTAATTGTATGCCTTATACAGTTTATATCAACATTGTCATAATAAATGCATTACATCAAATAATTTAAATAATGAATAGCAAAATAAAAGGGCAAATTCTTATTTCAAGTTTCACGTGTTAAAGGATGTAATTAATAAAGCCTATGTTTAATATTGCGATTTCTGTTTAAACTGATGACAGCCTTTTCCTCTGCCGGCAAATGATCCGTCACTGGCCGCTGTGTTCGGATGCGGTACTATGCGAAAGTGCCGTAACTATAACTGACACAGTCTCAAAATTATGCATTTTCTGTCTGACCTAGGCCTTCTAATGCAAAGAGTGGAACATGAGCAGACGTAGAAGGTATCGTTCAACAGTATAACACAAATATTTTAGGAACTAACTGTATGACAATCGAGTAAAACGACAGAAACTTAACACGTGGTCTTGTGGGAGTTAGAGACGGTTATGCACAAAATGGAGCGTGTCCATACTTGTATAATAGAGGGCTTTAGTACAGACCACCTACTTATGTGTGTGCCAAGCAGTGAATGTGACCAGTGTATGAAACAAGAGATCAGATGAACAGTGAAGTTGGCACGGACAACAATTTTGGAGTTTGAAAGGCATTACAATACGTTTGTGATATTCAAACACGATCGAATATCCTACAAATGTTTAATGTAAAGATAAATAATTGGAGGATAAAACATATCCTCTGAAATTGAGCTGTACAAGGACAGATAGACCACACCGTTGTAATCTAAGAATAGAAGTGAGAAGAAAATAACGTCTGGGTCTCAGATAACCTAATGCGTTTAATACAAAGCAATACGAAAGGGACTAGCATAGTACAGAGGTACCTAGTACTATGGACACAAAGTTAGTGTGAATCCTATCAATAACAAACTATTAGAAATTAAATGAGAAATAATAATTAACGTAAGTAAAATGCATTTGTTTGTAATATAAGCCAAAATAAGAGCTCATGGAAAACGGGGTCTTCTTGTGAGATGTTGTTACACCACCCCTACCATTAATAGCGTAGTAGTATTTGGTTTATTTACAGACTCTCTTTAATATCTCACGTAATCAGCGTCCCATTCAATTCAGTGCGTGAATTAGCCGATACATTTTGCTTAGAGGTCCCAAAAATCCAATCCAAAGAATGCTAAACATGATAAAAATTACATGTTTAAATGTTTCACAGCTTGCGTTCCAGCCCTAACTAACCTACTTTAATACTCACTAAAATGGATTCAAAAAGTGCCCTATTCACTTTTTAAAACTTAAAATAACTGTATGTTTTCTTTTCTTTTTCTTTCTTTCTTTCAATTCTGGGTTAAGTATACATTATTTTTGATAAGGGGAAATCCTTATATTGAATAAAAAAAAAAGTAAATTAAGTAAAATATATTCAAAACAATAAATAAATAAATCTGGCACTCTAATATACTATATTTTGGAGATATTTTGTGACCCTTCCTAAACTCGGCAAGAGTCCTTGAGCTTCCCTCAAATACTTCTATGTCCATTTTAAATTTTTCATGGTAAATAAGGATAACAAGGCATTACTAAGGTGTCGGCAATCCAAGCATAAATTTAACTGCGTGAGTGTGTTTTGAGCCCGGACTCTGGGCTATACAACTTTGCACAACCTTCATTTTACCGTCTACTACAGTAGTTCTTAAAAAGCCATTCGAAGCATTGAATTGAAGAAATCTAGAATGAATGTAAAGTCAATCAACATATTCAAAGTTGCCTTTTTATTAAATTAAGAAAAAATTACAAAAAATCTAAAACTTTCCAAGTTAAATGCTATGAACCATCTGATAGAAAGCAATAATCTCTCTAATAAAAATGAAGTTAGAATCAAGGCATATTCACTTTGTAAAGGCACCAAAAATTCATTTTTAAAATTATATTTCAGACGGCAAAAAGACTATTGATATATTTATATTTAATAGTAATCAAAGCTTTAAATGCTTTTGCGTCGTTTGAAAATTAATTGCGATTTTGTGATTTAAACTTCAATAAAATATCAATTAATAACAATATTGAATTTATTAATCAAAATATCACCATCGGCATCTATACATTCTTCCAATTAGTAGCAAGTTTATTATTTATGCCGACTTCTAGAGACAATGCTTTATGTAAATATCGTCTCAGCTACTTCATAGATATTGAAGACTTTATTCTTCACAAACTGTCCAGGTGTTTGATAAGTGAAAGCCAATTGCTGAGGACCGCGAGCTGTACGAGGTAAAATTTAGTAGCCCAGTTCATTGTGCAGTGATCTTTATGAGATAAATGGCTGCGAGCTATCACTGTGACAGGGACATTAAGCTGTTTTGACTGTCTGTCGATAGTGTCACAGTCGATATACCCTCTTCTCAGTCATCCAATTTCTGCCACGCTGCGCGAGAGACGAAGAGGTGCATCGCATAGTTTTGTCCCAATAAAGATAAAGATAGCCTATTGTGTCCCTTAAAGGCAAAGGCCTCCTAGCAAGTAGGGAAAGTTCACTTTTTCCTAACGTGGTGAGCTATTCCACGCTAGTTGTTCGTATGCTGTTTAAGACAACGACTGATTTGTTCTTTGGTTACTCCATTTCTCACTGCACTAGTTGCTTCTCGAGAGATTTCCATTTTTCTCTTCCTCTTGCTACTCTTGACCTCCATGTTCCTTGAAGAGGTCTATCTTCCTTTGGGTCTGCTTTGTGTCGTTTTTCCTATCCCACATGGAGATCTTGTAGGTCCTGCTTTCTTGCGATGTGACCGCCCCATTGCCATTTGCTTCCGATAGCTATGTCTGTTGTCTGAGATAACTTATTTATTAATACTGTAAGTATTTTTTCCTTCAAAGTTATTCCCAGGATTTTGCGTTGCATTTTTCTTTGGCACATTTGAATTTTGTTCTTTTGTTTTTCTGTTAGTGACCATGTCTGGCACCCATATAGTAATACAGGGTATACACAGGTTTCGAGCGTCGGGAATCTGATTTTCTTAGTTAGTGTTTGATCTAAATATAAACTTAAGGGACCAAAATGCTCTCCAGGTTAGTGAGATCCTTCTTTGTACTTCTTTTTCTATTTTATCATGGAAGGAAATCTGTTATCCTGGGTATGTATATTCGCTCACATATGTGAGGACTGTTCCATCTATTTTTATTGGCGGTTTCAGGTCCGTTTGAAATTAACTGCGTCTTCAGTTTGTTTAGTGACAGCCCTGCATTTTTGCTATGTTCACATAATTGTTCCAGCATAGTTTGTAGTGCTTTCGGTGTTTTGGCGAATAAGACCAAATCGTCGGTGAATCTTAGATTTGTTAGTCGATTGCCGTTTATATTGATTCTGAAATTATTATGCCAATTCATTTTCCCTGAATATATGCTCCATTACGCAAGTGCAGAAGAGTTTAGGAGAGATTGGATCGCCTTGGCGAACTCCTCTTTTTAGTTGGAATGGTTGTTCTTCTTCTTCTTCTGTTTTTACTTCGGCGAAACTTTGACTATAGATTTTGTGTAATATACAAATGTACTTCTTGAGCTGCCAGAGCGTGTAATATGCTTGTATGATCGACTGAGTTAAAGACCTTGCTATAGTCAATAAAGGTGAGTGTTAGATGGAATTCCTCTGCTTTCTCTATCAGCTGGTTTATAGTTTGGAGATGGTCCATTGCGCTGTTTTGGTGGTTGATTTTCATCCAGAATCTTCGTTATTCTTCTAGTTAAGATTTTGTAAACAGTTTGTATATATTTTACATCAGGCTTATAGATCTGTAGTTGCCTATATAATCTGTAGTGTCTTTTTGGTGTAGATGATCAATTGTGCTAGTTTTCCATTGTTTGGTATGTCTTCTGTTTCTAGAATTGCATTGACGATTTTGGAGATGTTGGGTATTAGCTGGTCTTCTGCAAGCTTTAGCAATTCGTTTTGTATTCCATCTTCTCCTGGGGCCTTTCCGTTTTTATTCCAATAAAGGCGGACAAAAATCCATTTCGAATTGGGGGGGGGGGGAATTGTATCCCGGTTTCTGAGATATAATAATGCTAAAGGGACATAAGTCTTCATTTATAAATTCCGCTTTCTATAAATGCACTTTAAAATAACTTTCTCCTTTCAAAAGGGAATAGCAAGTCTATAATATTGTATATGAAGGTTTGCTACAATTTGGTTAATTCATTCATAGCAGGTTTGGTATTTTCATCGCTTATAAGGAATTTCATATTTCTTTTAATAGCGTTTGATTTTTATCAAGAAATACAAACATTGCTTGTCTTATAAAAATATTTATATATGAAATTTATGTAAATATTATAATAAAATCTGGAGAACGTTTCTAATGGTTTCATTGTGAGAACACATCAGATGCGTACAGTCTACCACAATGTCAGTAGAAAAAAGCCTTATCTTTCATAATTAATGCATAGTTGTACAAGCATCAATATATTACAATAATACAAGTAGCTATTAAACATAAATATCATTTATGTCCTTGCTCTGAATATAAACAGGTTACTTAGCCCCAGAATATCGGAATAAAAGGAAATGAATATGAAATGAAAATACCGCCCCCAGAATTTTAAGAATGTTACGCGATGAGAGAAATGGACATAAACTTTTATGATAGCTCCGGCAAATTTCCAATATTAACAAACATGGGTTGAGTTTGGAAGTAGTGACCAGAGTTTATTTTTGTTGTCTCTTGTGCCTGTGCGCCTTGTAGACAGTAAAGCAGAAATTAATGTCTGGAAAAATCCACTATCCACTTCTAAAAAATTCTGCAGGCCTATTCGACTGCAATGGGCTCAGAAATATCTGAAATTGCCCGAAATTGTATAAATAATTAAATTGAATATTTAAATAGTTTTATTATAAATTCAATTGAATGCACGTGCCTTGATTTGTGTAAATTTTGCAAAGTTTTAGCAGAGTCTTCAAACATAAAATGTTACACTTGTACAGCAAAATTTCAGAAATGAATAATATACAAAGAATTATACAAAATCTCATCGAAGTTTTACATTATGTGTTTAATAAACAGGCGAGTAATAAATTTCCTAGTTCATTATATAAATGGATTTAATTGTTTTACAGCTTTAGTTTGTATTCCCAGTTCTGTAGGCCACATCTGTTTTTATCAAGGCCTCCTTCATATTTCAAGCTGTCTAGATTAAAAAAAAAAATTGAAAGCGAGTGTTATTTAAAACAAATTAGGCTTAATAGTTGACATTCCATAGCTCGGATATTGATCCAGGAATAATGGGAACCCTAATCGAGAAAATTTTTGAAAATCCTAGAGTACCTTCTGAAATAACTGGAATAGATTTTGATTTAATAACTCAATTGGGAATAATTTTAAAAGCACTTTCATCTAGTCACAAAGTTTACTGATCATTGGTCAACATATACTGCAGTGAAATAACAAGTTTATATGTAAGCCAATATACATGATGTTACATGCCACCAACTCTCATAAAATACACGCCCATGGATCTTCCATTATAGAAGCAGCTATTTTGCCAATTGCAGAACTTTTAGACGAAACCTCAGAATCAAAGTACAGGGAAATGAGAAAATGCAGGGATCAACATACCAAAACATATTCAAGAATTTCTCATAATTTTGAACTACTTCATGGACTAATAAGGAGCTCTGATCCGGTACTTTCATACGCAAGAGGTCTTCCTAAGGGAAAAAAAGACAACTTCTCAGGAAGTTTGTGTGTTACATTATTTGTATCCGAGGACGAAATAAAGCATCAAGGGGAGGAAGTAGAAGGAGGGGAGGGGAGGGGGAGGAGGAGGAGAAGGAGAAGGAGGGGGCGCATCCAAATCAGAAGATGAATAAATACAGAGGGTGCCAAAAAATGTACACAAACTTCAAGCAAAGAAAAAACTGCGTTAACATAACAAAACTGAATATGCACAAACAGAAAATGATGAGCACTAATCATCTTAGACTTTTAAAGTTACAACAGTTGCTCAAAATGCCCACCATCGATGTCTATACACTTCAGAGTACGTTGATTTGTTGATTTGATTTATTTATGGACGTTCTTTAGCATCTCAGGTCATCAACATCCCATTCAAATGAGAGCGTGAAACGGCCGACAAATTTTGCTCAGAGGCTTCTTCTTTCAGGCTTGAGGTTCTTTTTCGTGCCGTAAATGTACGACACGGGACCCACGGCTTTACTTCCCTTCAGAAGGAAGCCATACTTAGAATTTTTACGCCCCGAAAAAATCCATCGATCCTGGCCTGGTTCGAACCCGCGATCTTGAGTTTAGAAGGCAAGTATGGTTACCACTACACCATCAGGACCGACTTCTGAGTACGTTGAACTACTGATTGAGCAACGTTTGCGAAAGTGTCCTCAGCGATCGCAGCATACGCCGTTCCAATTTCTTTCCGAGTGATGCCAGTGTAGCTGGTTTACCCAGATCTACCCTTGGAACATCGCATACGGTACCACGAGTTTGAAATTTTTCTCGAATGTGTGCAATTGTTACTCGCGTTGGCGGTTCTGTTTTGTCTCCATTGCCTTTGAGCTTCAACAAAATTCTCGGTTTTCCAATACCACTTCAAAATTGCTTTTCACTGCTCAAACGATAATCTTGGCTGCATTTTGTTGTAGCAACGCTAACATAACGTAATGAGAGTGGAATCTGTTCATCATACGATAATCTTAGCTTCATTTGTTCATTGTTGATTTACCTGTCACGTAGCGACGTTATCATAATATATGTGCGTCACATCTGTTTACAGAACATCATACTACACATTACTGTTGTTTTTCGGTTCAACTTTGAAATATTTGAAATAGATATCTACTGTGAAAGTGTGTATACATTTTTTGGCACACTCCGCATTTATCTGTAAGTCGTTTTAGAAATTAAATAACAAATAAACTTCAAATCAACATTCAATTTAAGATTATGTATTGGAAAATTATTGTATAAATGGAAACATATAGGTGATTGCAGTCCTCTAAACGGAAAAAATCTTAAATACATTTATATATACATAATATATATATAATATTCTATTCTGTAAAAATTTAATTCCGTTTGGTACAAAATAATCTAGACCTACTTTTTAATAATCGTATTACGAGATGTAAGTTATTTAAAACAGCAATTCTGCCTGCCGCTGTTATTTCTATTCCTAATGCAAACTTAAAAAGCTAAAATACATTTATATTCTTATGAAGTCACCAAAGCGCCGAAGGCTGGGATGTTGTTTGATATAGCCAAAGGGAAATCAAGAAAAATTAGCATATAAAGCTAATATTTTTTTATACAGAGAAGCTTCGGCCAGTTTACTTTGTACAAGCAACAGAACAGAAAAGTAATTATTAGAAATACCAATATTTCTCTCTGCTGGAGATAAAACCTTGTAGTCCAGTCACGTAATTCGATTGCACAACTTTCAACTCTATTTTCTTTTCCCGTTCGATGTCTGTTTTACAACTTCATTCCAAAAGTTAAAGAAAAGTAAGTAGAGAGGAGAAGACTGCGAGTCCATTAGCCAGAAGTATCTGTAATAAAACTTTCCAAGCAGTAATGAAATAACTCCCAAGTCCATTCTAAAACTTAACTAAATGCACTCCATTTCAGAAACTTAATGTGTGTTACAGCGTATAAACAAAGAAGATCCCTAACAACATCAAACCCTGAAATCAGCTGAACATTACGTTTCTTTATAGGAAACACAATAAAGTACCTAATGTTCTATCTAAAGAACACTTTATTTGTTGTGCGCATTAACAAACTTTTCGCTTGCTGTTGCTAGCATTTTACCGTTAGTAGTTAATGATGTGACTATCCCAACTTGAATATTTTACTTCACGGTTAAACCTTAGTAGGTTCCGAAATTTTATTCCTCCTTGATCGATCCACGCTCTGTTTCACACGAAATCAGCATTACAAGATTTTCGCTGATATTGCGGACTACGAGGTGGTCTCCACAATATTCCGGACTGGTGCTGCCATCTCGACAGTAGTTGCAGTAGAGTTTTGTATCGCTAAATGGCAACACTAGCACATCTGATGAGTGAATGTTTAAAGTTTCATGCAGCTGGGTAGATGTGTTGAGATGCTATAGTACTTTTCATGATACTCTGTGTGTAGTATGTGGCAATTTTACGATGGATCTAAGATTAGAACAGAGAGCGTGCATCAAATTCTGTACAAATCTCGGGAAATATGCTACAGAGACCCTCGCAATGATTCAACAAGTATTTGGGGACAAAGCATGAGCCGTACACGTGATCGGTTCAGGGCCTGCCGTACAGCTATTGAAGACGATGCTCACACCGGTAGGTCTGTCAGTTGCACGACGCCTGACATTGTTGCCCAAGTGAAGAGCAAAGTCAAGAGCATGCTCCTCGTTTTCTTTTATACCAAGGGGATTGTGCACAAGGAATTCGTTCCACCAAATCAAACAGGTAATTCCACGTACTGCTGTGACGTTTTGCGACGGCTCCGTGAAAATGTGCGGAGACAACGGCCCATACTTTGGCGACAAGGGAACTGGTTGTTGCATCACGATAATGCGCCCTGTCACGATTCCTTGTTCACCAGGAGCTTTTTGACGAAAAACTACATGACGGTTGTCCCCCACCCACCGTACTCACCTGATTTGGCACCCTGCGACTTCGGTCGATTCCCCAAACTGAAAAGCAATTGGAAAGGACGTCGGTTCGACACAATTGAGCGGATTCAAGAAGAAACGCTGTCTGTGCTAAACACCCTCAAAGAACATGACTTCCAAGATGCGCTTGGAAAATGGCAGAATCGCTGGGACCGGTGAGTATGTATGGAAGGGAACAACTTTGAGGGTGACGGCGGTCATTAGTCTCAAAGTAGTTTTTGACTAGATGGCAGCACCAGTCCAGAATATTCTGGATACCACCTCACATTGCATCGTGTTAGAAATGTAGTGGTAACTTTACTTGCTTTCTAAACCAAAGATCGCGGGTTAAATCTTGACCAGGATCGATGGACTTTAGGGGTGTAAAACATTATAATTATGGCTTCCTTCGGAAGGGAAGTAGATTTACGGCACGATAAAGAAGAGGCTCTCAAGCCTGAAAGAAGAGGCCTCTGAGCAAAGTTTGTCGGTCGTTTCACGTTCTGAATTGAATGGGATGCTGAAGACCTGAGATGTTAAAGAGCACCCGTAAATAAAACAAAGAAAAAAAAGTCTTGGAAGACCAACGGCTTTGGTTCATACAAGTCCAGAATACCTCAGCTCAATAGCTTACGGATTTATTTCTATAATTGTCTCATTACCACTTTATTTTAATTTAATTAATATCATTTTAAATATAACTAAAGCACATTTAAAATTACAATAATTCGAAAATCCGCTTTAAAATTTGCGATTTTCTTCCCTTTAAAACTCTTCATTTCTGAAAGTAAGTACATAATATAATTACGTGGTGTTGTTAACTCCAAGGATTTCTGGTTTTTTATTATTTTATTATTATTATTGATTGCATTGATACTCCTGTACTTATATTAGGGCAAAGTCATCGGATTCTCTCCCGGTTGACTATCAGTGGAAAGGTTATCTTGTCTACCAGCCGGAACTTCAAGTTCTTAAATATCTGCTGGGACACAGAAGCTGGGATGTCCAGGCCGATATCTACAGAGACATGTACTAAATCATGTAAATACGCCGAAATAAGATTCTGTTGAGTTATAGAGATAATACATCTGTTGTAAATTTACATATGTTGTAAACTCGGTGGTAGGTAAATGGGTATTACGTGATTATGTGCTGCTAATAAACCCATGTCCATGTTTACTTGCTAGAGTGTCTGAAATGAGGGCGTAGGCAGTACGGATCACAAAAACTAAGAAGAATTTGGACCTAATAAATACACAATTATATATTATGTCACATCGTGTACTCATTTACGCCGCTAAATTCCTCTCCCGGTCCTGTTCAGTTCCAATCAACTAAATAGCGGAGTCGCCCTGCGATACTGTTGCCTTTGAAGCGCAGGCAACAACACTGAAGCGACCAATAATCGATGTGCAAAACCTCTTCAAAATTGGCATCACGAGTCCACTCAACGTCAATAACAGGTCGTTTCAAGACTGATGACCAACCTGGGGCACAGAGCTGGAGTCATAACAAACCATCTTAAAATTGGAGCCAACAACAACATCCCGCCACAAAATCTCTTTCACATAGTCGACCTCTCCCCATTTCGGAGGCTCTAGTGCGTAAACAAAGTGTTTCTGAACACGGATCTATTAACAGCATATGACCGCCTAATCTACCTATCACCGAGCTTGTAACATATTTTTTTAAATCCTGTAGATATACTACTTACCCAACTGGCTGGTTGACTGATTGACTGACTAATCTGTGGTTGCGAGTTCTACCAGGCTCTAGGTCCAGGGGTGCAACACAGAGGTCTGTGCCACCCGTGGTATTTTGCGTTAGGACGGCTGCAGACGATTGCGTCGCCCAGGCGCGCTAAGTTCCCTTAGCTACCAGATTCTCACTGATGGATAGGTCATACTGGCTTAGACCTACTCGTATTTAAGAGGTGAGTCACCCCAGCATTAAGGTAGCCACCACCCTCCCTACAAACAACGGCGATTCCGGCGCACCGGCCCCCAGGGTACACGCCTGCGGCACTCCCCTGGGACACGCCGCCATCGTAGGTCCTCAATTCCCCGTGAGTGACGGGTCCACTGCCAAGCCGAGTCCAACCCAATCCGGACAACTCCCTTTCGGGAGGGGCTCGAATCAAGTCCGGCCCGGCTCCCTCTAGTACGTCAGAGGTATCACGGGCACTCAGGGTCCGCAGAGCCCGTACCTGGAGCATCTGAAGAGCAACGGTCAGACCGCGCCCCCTGACTGACTAATCTACTAATATTTTGATAATTTTTTTCATGTGGATCGCATTGCCTTAGCTTACCGACAAAGGATATTTGCAAAACATGCCAAATGCTTGCTGCAATGAAAGACGGTATTTAAAAACATATTGATTACATTATGGCATTTTAAAAATGAACTTGATGTAACAAACGACGCAGAATTTAGTTATATTTCACAATATAGCACATCATTGTTGTTACAAACGAAAATGGGCAATTCTTCAATAGTTTCTAATTTTTTTTTTTTTTTTATATTTCCTTCCCCAAGGTAAAATTATGATTTTTTAATGTTGTTTAACGCCCGGTTTACTACTGAGGCACCGCAGGCCGTGAACACTGGTGACACATGAAATGAAATAATATATTGGGAAAGGATTTCTTAAGGAAGAAAACGTTCCCGGCGTAAGTTTAGGGTACCTCTCCGGCATTTGCCAGCTATGAGGACTGTGGAAAACCCGGCAAAAACCAAAGTCAGGGAGGACGGTCCTGGCGGGATTCGAACCCCAGACCTTCCGCTCACGAGTCCGCGCTTTAACGACCTCGGCCACCCGTGGCGGTAAAATTATCATATTACTTTAATGTTGCATTCAATATTGGAATGCATCTATTAACAAATTATTGGTTCTGTTTATAATACCGCGACTGAACATTATTTTGGTATAGGAAAAAGTTCTTGAAGTTATTTATGAGTGTATGACAAGCCCTGGGTTGGTGCACAGACTGAAAATTCTGAGTTACAGCAATAAAAAGGCAGATAACTTGATCCTTTTTACCTTAAGAAAATAGAGGACATTCTGTTTTAGAAATCGAGTCGTTTCTTAGCTCACTAATTGTCTGTGCAAATTTCAATAGAATCTTCTTGCTTGGGAACGAACGGTTTTACATCTTTGCAAGAACTTCTATTCAATGTGGGAGACGCCGACGCCACTAATCTGGATGACAATAGCTTGGAATTTCATTTAACGGCGGTGTTCCACCCTAGTTGCCATCAATGGAATGATAATATTGCAGGTGCTTGCTATTCCCACGCAGGTAAGGGGAGAGGCACAGTAGAGGCTTCATCAACAACCGTATTCATTGCGAAATCATGCTGTCGTTAGTACAAATTTAATGATCAAAATTATCTCGTTATTTTTATTCCGGAATCAGCTAATTGCAATTTTCTCCAATTTAAAATGTTCAAATGTAATTTCGGCTTAATTCATGATATAATATAGTGCATGCTTAAAATATGTACACAGAGTTATACTGAATTATTCATTATTATTTAACAGGGTAAAAAATACTGCAGATAGACGCATCTAATGGAATAAATTTTCACCTTCCCCAGATCCTTCTGCAAGAAAATGCAAGGTCACTTTGAATTTGACGAGTTTGGTGTAAATTGAGGTCACATATTCGCCGGGTGATAGGTCAAGTTCACATATGGGAGTACCCAAAACTTCTCTGTAACTGTAAAGGCCTAAAGAGTTATCTACTCAGTCACTATGGTCTGCACAGTATCAAAAGCGTTTTTATTTTGTTTCCTGAGAGGGAAAAGTTGTCAGACTTTCAACAATGACATTTTCTAACACGATGGTACATCAATTACCCAACTTGGTCCGATTACGCTAGTGACAACTTCCAGAATGAATATATTCCGAAAATCGGCAATCTGTGCATTGCAGATTTTGGAGGAAATGCAGCGTACCAAGCCTGCAATGTAAGTCTGGAGTTTGAATAGGACCCCTGCCTACAAAAGAAACAGAAATTTACACAAAATAGGCTGTTACAACAAAAAGGTCACTCTGGGAGAAGACATGCATTCAAAATGAGTCAGTAATTTTAAAACCGATTGATTATTCCCTTTTTAAATTATTAAACACCGATTTACACCAAAGTGTAATTACCCATAACATAAATATTTAGTGCAGCATTATATTATATGAAGTACTTTTATATTATTAAAAAAATTAGATCATATCGTGGCGGATATAGGCGGTTATAATGCATTGACAATGCTACAGCATCACAGCATTGTCAATGCATTATTACAACATATCACCCTAGACAGTTGGGTAGGGAGCTCAGAGTTGCATGATAAGATAAGCAAGGTAGAGAGGGGGAAGGTTGGAATTACTGATGAGGGATAGCATGACGTGAATTCCTTACCGTTAACCGGAGAACTATTCTCCGAGCTGCTAAGAGCTCCAATCCCGAGTCAGCGGAGAGAGGCGAACTCCTCAGTCCAGAAAGGAAGATAGCATACTTTTCTCTGTTTAAGTGACCGCTTGAAAAGTGTAAGTATTGCATATATTGTTAAAGGTAATGTAACCTATGCTTTGTCCTACGTAACTTTCTGACTGCAATATGTTGTTCCTTATTACAAAACCGAGTTTTTCACTTTTCACCCTGCATTTTATTGGAACCAGCAATTAATTCATATATATATATATATGCACACACTACACATGAACCTTAACTCTATCCTCGAGTAAATCTTAGAAATCGGTGGATCCAGTAGTTTACTGCGGCTCACTACCACGCTCGTCTCCTTTTCGTAAATATAAGTTAACAGGCACGGGTAAATCTATGTAATGGTGCCAACTCTGCTTTGATTCCAGCAGGAAAAAAATCGTAAACATCAATTTATAGCGTATTCTATAGTAATATAGGTACTATATTAAAGAGTAAATGATTGTAATGGCGGGTTTTCTCTTTTAACTTCAGCAGAAAAAACATCAGTAAATGAGGATTCTAACTACTACCTCCAACATTAAGGCATGGCACTGTAACCGTATGAACTATTATGCCGCTATGCCTCCAGAGCCTTTATATTTAGCTATATCTGTGAAAGTTTCGTCACTTTCGGCTTTCTCCGCCATTGTTCGGGAGTTGCTCGGGATTGGAGCTCTAGTAGCTCCGAGAACAGGTTTACGGTTAAGGAAAAGTCATCAGTCAGGAGAATGAAGCGTGAAGGGAAGGAATGGATGTGAACGACACATAGCTCCAGGAAGTCACATCAAAATCAGATGTAACTGGTAATTTAATAAAAAAATGTGTAATAATTATCAGTATGATTCCGTAAGTCTTATCTGTTAGGGTTTTGTTTTTTTTTTTTTTGTTTTTTTTTGTTGTTGTTGTTGTTGTTGTTGTTGTTGTTGTTGTTTTTTTGCTGATTTAATAAGGAATAGTGTTAGCATCGCAACCCCCTTCCACTGTAGGTAGTTAGGAAGTTTTGGGAAATGTAGTGAGTCAATTCTACTGGATTGTGACAATATTCATATAAACAAAACAGTTTCCTTTTATTTGAAGAATTTTCTCGTTTGATTGTTAAACTTTATGCAACAGAATTCCATTTAGTGATTATATATTTATTTATCTGGTGGACCCTTACGAAAATAGGGGTCAATTGCGCATAATACATTTTTATATAAAGAACAACTCACAAAAGAAGGTGGCATTTAATACCAGATAGGTGCCTCATATAGCTGTTACAAGCATAATTGTTTTATCCTAGTATAATTACCTTACATGCTTGATAAGACCTTCTTCCTGAGCAGTTACCTAAAGACTCTCGGAAATTGCCTTCGGTTCTATTTGTTGATCAAATCGGAACATTACTTGCGATCTGGGAGACAATTTTTATCTTGGAACCCATAATTCGCGATCTCTGCTTGTTGCTATGCTGCACAAACCTCCAGGTCGAGGTATACGGTTTGTTTTTTGTTAGCGTGGAAGAAAGTTAGCCATGTTCGTTAAATAATTTGAATAAAGTTATTGCACACCGCCTCCTGTGGTGTCTCAGTGATAAAAACGAGCGTTAAACACTATTAAAAAAACTTGTAACAAATGCAGTATTTTTCTAAAAAGGAGAAAAAATTAAAAATATATCTTTCGAGGATAGATGTTGAGCCACAGATTTCGTTTTAAATGGCGCTTTCGTGCTCTGCTTTAAACTTCTCACAGATAATATAGATCTTGGTTGCGCGGTTCGTGCAATTACATTTGTAAAATGCTTTCGCCGTTTCTTTTACAATTCCATAAAATATAGGTGCCCTGATTACCATATATCCAAAGTATTTTAACTTGTGGACATAATTACAGAAACAATCACTTTTTAAAATTAGGAGTTAGTAATTTGAACACTTTTGGTAAGTTTGAACAACATGCATCAGGAGCAACCTATCAGAAAACAATACTTTCTTGTGCTAAATATTTTCAGCATTGTATCACGTTACTTCCTGCGTTAAATACTTTTGATTTTCTCAACATCAACGGAACTTTACTCTCTTCTGCATATGAACTGACGCACTGACGGGGAATTCCCACGTGTAGCAATAAGGGTCAGTTATTCCATTTTTTTTTTCTACGCTAGTTGCAAAAGCTAATATTTATTTTATATTAAATGGTAATACAGATCAACTAATTGTGGCATTAACAGTTATTTATTTGATTAATTTATTACTTTAGTCAGCAAGAACCGTGGTTGACGTTTTAAACTTACACAATTTATTTTCTGTATGAAAGTGAAGATCGCTCGTCATAGAACTATTATAACTAAAAGGTATTAATTTAAATGCTTGAGCTCAACTTAATGTACCTCTAAAATATTAATCCTCCTGCCGTTTAACAAATCATATACGAGGGTCATACTGAAAGTAGGGGGCAACAATTTTTAAATATCTTAATATTTATTTTTTAGATAAACCAAGTACATCATCGTCATCTAAAGGTTTTTCTCTCAATTTGGAACACAGTCTCCATTTTTTTCCACACATTTTTCAAATCGTTCAGCAAATATGAAAATACCCCTACGATAGAACTCCGTTCCAGTGCACGAAGACACTGACACACTGCTTTCCGAATATCCACCACCGTCCCGTAGTATTGACCTCGCATCTGTTCCTTAACAGAACCAAAAAGATGATAGTCGGAGGGTGCCAAGTTGTGACTGTAGGGAGAATGTATAAGAGTTTCCCACCCAAAAGTTCTGGTCTTCTCCAATGTGACGCGAGCAGTGTGAGGACGCGCATTATTCTGTTGCAGGATGATCTTTCCAGGTCGCTTATCATGCAATGCACGACGGAGATTCCGAAGTGTCTGCATATAGCGGGCAGCATTTATGGTTTGTGCAGCTTCAAGAAAATCAACCAGAATGCAACCATGTGTATCTCAGAAGACGCTACCCACAACTTTCTCAACAGATCGCATGTCTTCGCTTTCTTCTTCAATGGCGAATCCAAATGGTGCCATTCCATACTCTGGCGTTTTGTTTCAGACCTGTAATGATGGAACCGGCTTTCATCGCTTGTCACAATACTCGTCAAAAAATTATCACCTTCATTTTGAAATCTCTGAAGATGGTTTTGGCTGATGGTATTCTCTGAAGTTTGTGGTCTTCCGTCAATAAACGTGGAATCCAACGGGCACAAACTTTTCGATAACCTGAGCTTTTTGTCATTTCTTGCACTGCACTGTGTCCTACTGCAAGTTTTGCAGCGATTTCATCCACAGTGATACGCCTACCTTTTCTAATGAGCTCATCAGCTCTTTCCTTGTTGCATTTTGTGGAGACAGTTCGCGGACCACCCTCAAGGCTCATCTTGGATACTCGTTTTACCCATCTTTGAATTGTTTCACCCATCTTCTAACACTGCTAGTATCGATGCAGACATCTCCATAGGCACGTTGAAGTCTGAGGTGAATTTCAGCAGCAGATTTTCCCTCTTTAACAAGGAATTCAATGACAATACGCTGTCGAAACGAAACACTGATGTCCGCCATTTTGAAAATATTGCCTGTGGTTACGTGATAGAAGCTAATGACTTCACAATATGGCAATATGTGGTATCAGGTTTGTAGATTACGATCCTGCAGTTCTTTTTGTTACATTGTTGGAATTTCAATTTTAACAATGGGTTGCTAACGACTTTCAGTTTGACCCTCGCAGATAGAGAATAGCAATACTAATTGAAAAGAATTATACATTATATTTTAATAGATAATCAGAAACCCAGTGCAGTTCCTCATGTGCTTAGCGGTAATTTTGCCAGCCGTTTAAGGAGGTGATTAAAGAACACCATGTTCAGGAGCAGAAATATTACTGTTAGCATTCTTGGGGAAGTGAAAGGTTGTCACCACGAGAGACTGCCTATAGGGTTGGGGAGTTATTTTTGCCCTTCTGCAGTCTCGTGGTGGAATGTGTACTCCAGGATATGGCTCAGGATATACAAGACTATGCGGGCGAAATAGCATTGATTACTTTGCCAACATTTCCCAATACAGTCTCAGACACCATGAATTGTATGCTGAGAAACTTCACACCTGGTGCATGCAGAAGGGTATTTCTGTTAATCCCAGAAAAACAGTTATTGTCACTTTTACTAATAGGAGAGGTCTTAAAGACCTAGGAAATTTTGAACTGGGCTCTTCAATCCTGGAATATTCCCAATCAGTTAAATATCTCGGCCTTATACTGGACAACTGACCTGGATCAATTATATTGACAATACTTTCCGTAGAACCAGGTGGTTACTTGTAACCATCAACGCAATATGGGATCTACCCGGGGCGTAAAACCACATATAAGCCATTGGTATATGTTGCTATGGTTAGGTGCCAGATATGGTACAGCGATATTGTTTGGTAGCGGAAAAAAGTATAAACTACTGTACTAACCTACAGAGATTAATGTGTGTTACTGGAGCCTTCAGAAATACCTAAAGATTGCACTAAAAACTCTGTTGGGTCTCTCTTCCAAGCAGAGGTTACCCTAACTGCATATTGTTTGTTACAAACAGAGCACTGGTAAAGCAATTATACCGCAACTGGACACCTCCATTCTAAATTTCCTACCTTTTTCAGCACCTAGCACAAGGTCTGACCTAATGAATATTCAACACTGCTTTTCCCCTCTATTTAAGGTAACTCCTGGATCTCGAGAAGACTGGATGAACCGCCACAGTTGGTCGAGGTCTTTAAGGCGCGAACTCGTGAGCGCAAGGTCTGAGGTTCGAATCCTCCCTGATTGAGATCAGTCCTCATAAATGGCAAATGCCGGGGAAGTACCCTAAACTTAGGCCTGGAACGTTTCCTTCCTTTAAACAAAAATCTTTCCCCAATATATCATTTCATCTCGTGTATCATCAGTGCCCACCGCCTGTGGTGCCTCAGTAGTAAAAACGGGCGTTAAACACCATTAAAAAGACTGGATGGAAGGAATTATTCGTATAAAAGAAGGTGGCCAACTTGTTTTATCGATGGATCCCGTATAGGAATACAATCGGGTGCAGGAATATGTAGCCTGTCTCTAACGACAAACACCAGTATAAGCCTTGGGGAACACTGCACATTTTTTCAGGCAGAAATAGTCGCTAAATGAACTGTGCATTAACAGGGCTTTAGAAACGCGGTCATGGTAAATGACTTCTCACCCTTACAGATAGTAAAAGTGCATTAAAATCACTTTCCTCCTACTTTTATAGGAATGAAAAAGCAGTTACAACTGGCCAAATAATATTCTAAAACCATATTGGCCCCCGAAAAAATCCTTCGTTCCTGGCCGGGTTCGAACCCGTGTTCTTAGGTGTAGGAGATAAGCATGGTAACCACTACACTTCAGCGAGTTATCACAATAAACCTTATAGGCTGACTAAACTTCAACAACACCCCCCCCCCGCTATCTAAACATAAATATTGCTGCTTTATGAGCAAATGAAATAGCAGCATTAAACTCAAATATTACTCCATTAAAATATGGTCTTCCAGAAAGATATTTGTAGTTGGTAAAAAGAATGCCAAAGCTCAACTATTGGTTGGCAGATTTAAAATTAATTTTTCATCTCTTCATATAAAATTAGGTATAGTAAACATTTTGTCACGGTATTCGATAACTCTAGAATAGGTTCCAAATACTTCCAAGAATATTTTCCAAGAATCAGTGTGGTTAAATTAAGCGAGTGCATTTTTACTGGGTCACAGATAAGATAATTGTTTGATAATAAATTGGATCATGCATAGTTATGATTCAAGCGAATTTATGCACAGTTTTGAAAATTAGAGCAGAAAACTATGAAAAGTAAATCCAAAAATTACAGAAAATCAATGGCTGCATTATGTCCCCACTTCCTGCATTTCCCAGCTAACTTTGGACAAGCCTGTGATGAACATGGGGTAAGATTCTACCTAAATAACTTTTATGGAAAACAGGTATCAAGGCAACACATGGTCATTCCGTTTTGTTTTTTACAAACAAAAGCGTGTACTTCAGCACAATGGGTTGCATAAACACTTCATTGCTAGTCTGCAGGTATACCTCTAGCCACGTACTTCACAATCAACTGAACTTCAAACTTTAACCCTATGCATGTCTGTACAACTCCAGTAGAAAGCCCGTGTATAATAGAATTTATAATTAATCAAAGTGGATAGATTCGTTAATTAGATATTGATGCTAATGGAGTTGCTGTTTGTCTCCTGCTGAATAAACTTGCTGGAGTCTAGAGCCTTCAGATTACGCTGTGTTTGCTTTTACGGGTAATGGGATCTGGTGCTGTGTGACAAGCCCTCATCCATTTCCAGAAGCGCCGCTCATTATTCTGCCTCTAATCGACGTTGAGCTCAATACGATGTGTCGCATTTCGCTTCTTTTTTACGAACTTTCAGCAATTTTTCATAAGAACGCTTTTTAAAAAAAAAAGTCTATTCTTCCAAGGGTAACATGAGCTGAAAGCAAGGACTTGACAGTTTTTCACCTCTTAGGCAACGCGAGGGAATAATTAATGATCTATTTAATCACAGACATACACGCAAGCACATACAGGCATACTCATATTATTTCCCGTTTTACTCAAAGTCCGAAGGCAAACTTTTGTGTTTATGAATGGTGGTAAACTCCAAAGAAAAGTATGGAATACACACAAAATAAGCATTCATTTAGAGATCACAAACGCATAGAAACAATAAATTAGCTAAGCTAAAGGTTGTATCTTCATAATTCTCAGGAATTACACTTTCTATTTCATCGTTTTCATTGTTTTAACATGCACATACGACGGCTACCTGTTAAGTTTTTTACAAAAACTAGGAAATAAAAAATATTTTTGGAACAAATTGCTCTACAGCTTTTCAATAATTCACCTTTAAAATTTACATACTTTTGCATGCGTTCTCGAAACTTTTTTTCAACTCTGAAGTTGGTATCTCAAATAGTGTTTTAAACGATACAACAGGCTCTTGAGATGATGAAAATCGCTGTCCACGCATTTATTGTTTGACATTCGGTAACAAAAAGAAGGTTAGGTAATAAATCATCTTCAAATAATCAATTGTGCGAGAGCTGGCATTGTCATAATGAAGAAGACGTTGTCGGTTGTTTTTCCTGATTTCGTCGATGATTTCTGGCAAATATTGTTGTATCCCATTCAGCATTAATTGTTCTTTAATCATCTAAAGGAATGGTTGCAACATGTCCAGTACACGCGAAGAAACAAACGATCGTTTTCTTGGAAGTGCTTCGTGAACGAACAACTTTTGTGGGGTTCGGTTCAGACACCCAAACAGTGGATTGTTGCTTAGTTTGCGTTTCATACGAATATATGCAAGTTTCGTCACCTATTACGATATTCCATACGGATTTTTTAGTTTCTCGGTAGAACATTTTGAACATTTCATTACAAAAATTAACAGGAGCATTTTTTCGAGCTTCGGTCAAATTATGCGGAGTCCATCGGGAGCAGATCTTTATCACAGTTGAATGCTCATGCAAAATCGAATATACTGCAGTCTTCGACATGCTTAAGGATGCCTCTATCTCACTGCAAGTCGCACGTCTATTATCTTTAATCATGTTGCACAACATCGATGGTTTTTGGAATGACGACCGATTTTGGCCGACCTTCACGAAATTCATCACTCACGGACGCATGTCCATTACGAAATTCTGCAAACTAATAGTAAACAGTCTTTTCTGATGGTGTTTCATTACCAGGAGTTGAAAGAAGCGATTCCTATGCATTGCTGCTGAGCTAGGCCTTAACTAAAATTGTAAAAAATCATCCAACGAAAACCTTCACGTGAAATTTCAATTTTTTCGCAAAATTACTTTGTTTAATGTAAACAATCTACTAGGTCAATATCTAAACTGCAACTGTTTTTATAATAACAAACGTCAATTGTTCAGAAAAGAATGATGTATCTCAATATCGCCACCTAGTGGTCGTTTGTAAAAACTTAAAACGCAGCCCTCGTATTTTAGTATGTATGGTCGATAAATTTTGTTCAGAGGGTTCTTCTTTCAGGCTTGAATTTCTTAAACTGCCGTAAATCTACCACACGGAACCCAAGGCTTTACTTTCCTTTTACGCCTGAAAAAAATTTAACCCGCGATATTTTTATTTCCTTTATTGTTTAGGTCTAGTGATATATTCCGAAAGTGAATTTTATTTTTCCTAATAACTTTGCTTTCATAAACTAAATTTCTAAATTGATAAAAACAATAATAGGACGCTATTTCACAATATTTAGAATTATATTTTTAAAGGACTTAATATACATTTGTTACACTATTCCATGCATATATTGCTAAATGTTATGATTTTACAGGCCATGGCAATTCAGAAAAAGTATCAAGCTCGTTGAAGAGTTGCCAATCTTTGCACTGTTTCGGAGCTAAGTGCTAATGAAGGAAGAGAAATCGAATAGAGGCGGGTTTAGAATACAAGTATTTTCCGCAAGTTAAATTGCACATTAAAAATAAGACACTCCAATGTGGATAAAATAATATTACTGTAGGGCAAATAATTTAAACAAAGCAACGTCAATGTTAGTGACCTTATCAATGTTAGAGTCCCAAGAAGGTAATCTATCCTTTTTTGAATGGTTTTTAACGTCCGTTTTTACTACTGAGGCACCACAGGTAGTGGTACATGAAATGAAATGATATATTGGGAAAGGATTTATTTTTTAAGGAAGGAAACGTTCCAGGCCTAGGTTTAGGGTACCTCCCCGGCATTTGCCAGTGAAGACTGAGGAAAACCTGGAAAAACCTCAGTCAGGGAGGACGGTCCTGGTGGGATTCGAACCCCGGATCTCCCGCTCACGACGTAAGCTGTACGGTATGACAAAGTCAAAAGTGCACAAAGCTTAACAGTGCTTAAATACAAATCATTTTCAATTCCATAAAAGCCCACACGTGGCAAATGACGCTAACATTAAATATGCGTAAAACATAGAATATGTTTAATTTAAAAGTGAGGGACTTTGATAAATCTAGTATTTTAGCCCGTATACGAGATGTGCCGGTAGGGCTGTTAGAGACAATATATGGGGCAGTAGTAAGATTTACACTGACTTATGGGGCCGAAACAAACAGAGAACTTGGATCAGGTGAGGACGGGTTTTCTGAAAAGTATTTTAAGAGTGGGAAGGGTTACAGAGAATTGCGGAATCCGTAGGAAATTTGGTGCCTATAGCGAGAGTATAGAATGCAGGATCCGAGCAGTGAAGTACTGGCTACGAATTGTTAACGTAGATCAGACACCAATTAGGGCGATCTGCTACCGGGAGCAGCTGAGAATACGGGGTAAATAAGACCTCGATAAGTTTCGCTGGAGATACAATCGGAGCTGATAATCGGATGGGGCGTTGCATCCAAACAGGGACCAGAATCTGCCTTATATATGCGGAAAAACAATCTTGGGAATATATTCTGGCATACTGCAAGTGACGTATGAATGGAGAAAGAGATATCTACCAGTCCCGTTTGTTAACGGGAGGACAGGGCAGTACTGGACATTGCTGGCAGATAGCAAGGAGGAAGAGGGAGTAAAATTTTAATATTAATGCGTTATTTGTATATATGTGTATGTGAAGTGAAAGTTATTTTCTTTTGTACTACTTTCCTTTTCATTTATTTTATTTAGATATTTAAAGTTTTTGGATTATATAGTTTATTTTTTGTATTTATTTATTTCATTATATATTGTTTGTCTCTTAAGAGCTAATATTGATTCATGCAATTTAATGCATTTACTAGTGCATTGGGAAAGCACGTATGGTCCCAGGACCCGTGCGAAATGGATGAATTAGATTGGTAAAAATATATTTTGTAAATAAATACAATACTACTTACTACTAATGCATTTATCAATGTTGTAATATAGTAATTTAGAATATTTAATGAAGTAGTGAATAATTATTTAGTAAACATACTTAAAATTATTCGCCGTTTCTTAATTCGAAGTACAAGAGATGAAGTACGAGCTAAAGTAAATAAATCTGCTTTACACAATAGCGACACACATTAAAGGAGACGTTAACTTAAATTCATTTAACAAGCACCAAACCTGCTGTTATTGGCGGCGCTTAAAACAAACAGCTTCCTATTAATCAAATAGCTTGTTTGCTTGCCAGATTTTAGTGCATTGTCACTTTGACGTCCATAAATGACTGCTTAAGGCCCCTATGTGCTGGATCTAATTTGCACAGTGGTAAGTATATACGTTTGCTAGCCCGAGGTGAGTCAAGTTGGTTGGGTCGACCTGTTATCTTCCAATATTCCTATTTCAAAACCTTGGTGTGTAGAATTTGTTGGGTGGATTTGTCATCAGATACAGTTGTGCTGTTTTTATTTTTACAATAAAGAATAGACAACAGAAGGAAAGGAAGCACGGAAGTAGACAGTTGCAACTGTGTGGAGACCTTCCCTTTTATTCCCTTCTAAGGGATATTTTAAATAACAATTATTTAAGCAGTTATGTGCTCAAATAGCCTAACTGCTATTCGTTCAGATGTAGGTATTGTTTAATAAAACAGATCAATAAAACCCCAACTTTTATATAAATAAATAAAAAGAGCAATGGTCAATTTTTCATAAGAGAAAGAAGGAAACAGCTACTGTGCTGTCAAACGTCACAGTATTTGAAACAGATTGGGGGTCGTGCTGACAGTAGCACTCCATTTACCCATCCTAACCCTGTTCAGCAGATAGGTTCCGGTGTATGCAACTTCAGAAAAAACGTCGTTAGATGCAAACAAAACAGTTAAAACTGTTGAAAATTGTATGAATTTATGATAAAAATACCCCCATGCCTGCTCTAAATGTTGCAAACGTACACTCAAGTACCTCCTTGGAAACATAAACCAGTTGAATGCCATGGAGTTTCTAATGAAGCAAAAAGGACGAAAAGCTCATTAAATCCTCCACATGTCAAAAATGTGCCATTTGCGTAAAGTAGATCTATTAAGCAAGATGGATTTTGTATTGGTTTCTTAAACGCGTTGCTATTACACTGTTTTAATTCCAGCAATCAACAATTCAATACCTTTTTATTTTAAGGTTTCAATAATTTCAAATTTTCTGCTAGATATTTTGGAATTATGTTTAAAATGATAAGAGCAATATAGAATATGATTATTATGCTGTCATTTCCTCAAAGTTATTACATATTTTTTCCGACTCAAATATTCGCTTGTTCTCGTGGACTCTACGTGATATTCAGACATGTACCTTGCCTCAAAGATACCTCAAGTCCACCGGTTTTAGTGGAGTTTAATTTATCATAGTCTCATCTCGATGTACCGAGTGGGGTGGCTAAGGCGGTAATGTTTAAAACAGGCATTTGGGAGGTACCGGGTCAGTTCTCGTTGGGCCGTTTGTCCTCCATGTGGATTATTTCGTGGTTTACCCTGGCCACTTACGCAAATGCTGGGATGTACGTTTGCATTCCACTAATTTTTCGTTCTCCCTTTTCATTCGCTTGGTTTTCTTACAGGATCGAAAGTTCCAGGACCACACTGGGTGGGTTGGCGCGGTGTGATGGCGGCTTGTGCTTAAGAAAGATTGCTACTCGGCGTCTGATTTGGAAACGGATCTTCTGAGTGGTTCACACAAGCCCTGGGGCTCAACAGGCGTCGTGGGTGTTCTACTTGGAAACCTATTCGGGACCGTAACTGCGTCCGCGCAGTCACCACCTGGCCACCCGGTGTTTTTGTCAACTCATACCTTCCTCTCGAAGGCGCTCCAATTGGAGACATAGGCACAACGTTTAAATACCCTCCCTGCCCCAGATTATCGTGTTCAATTGTTACCGTAGAGTTTCTTCGTTGTCTCAAATACCGCTACGGGTGGCCGAGGTCATTAAGGCGCGGACTCGTGAGCGGGAGGTCTGCGGTTGGAATCCCTCCAGGACTGTCCTCCCTGACTGGGGGTTTTTCCAGATTTTCCTCAGTCCTCATAAATGGCAAATATCATGGAGGTACTCTAAACTTATGCCTGGAACGTTTCCTTATTTAATAATTCTTTCCCAATATATCATTTCATCTCATGTATCATCAGTGTCCACCGCCTGTGATGCCTCAGTAGTAAAAACGGGCGTTGAACACTATTAAAAAAAAAGTGCATCATAACTAGTAGGCGAGATTCACTAACCACTCTGATTTGTTTTGGTACTAGTTAGCACATAAGGAAAAATTTACGGAAACTGTTCGCAAAAACTGCTACTGTTCACGAAGTAAACTTTTGTAAGCATTTGGAACTAAACTACTATAGAAAACATCTAAATAGAAGTTAGATTTTTTCCGTGATATAACCGTGAACAATATCTTGCTAGATTGCATTATAATGTTACAAATACGAAATATAAATTTATTTTACATAATATCGCAACTTCAAAAATAATACAATGTATGAAAAAGAGGAAAAACAGATATAAAACTCCTGTTTCTCGAAAAATATATATAAGCTTAACGAAGTAGACAGGAATTAGTAAATAAATAAATCAAATGCACAAATAAATATGTAAAGATAAAATAAACACAAAGGAAAGGAAGGAGGATCCAAAAGAAAGTAAAAATAAACGATGAAAGAAGAAAAATCAAAACGAAACTTAAATATCTAAATCAATTTGACAGGTAGCACAACAGGTTACTCACAAAAGCAAGGTGCTTAGCATTTTATCTCTTTGGGCAATGTTTCTTCAGAAATCTGTTGAAAATGCGGATATTTGACCACATAACCACTGACATTTTATCGCTAAAGCTCTTCAATAAATTCCCCGATCTGCCATAAATACGAGGGCTCTGTGGCGAAGTGTATTTTGCTGTATTACGGAAACGCTCACTTCACCCTGTCACTTTCTCTATGTATCGTTAATATTATGTAGGGTAGAAACTCTTCCATTCTAAAAACATAATTGTGGGAAAGCACGAACATGATTAAGCATCTGATTGGTCCTGAATCACCAGAGTGTTGAGCATTGGCGTATCTTGCCACCACAATACAATCAATTTCTTCGTCTTTCTTTAAGAGAAATCATTTTACACAATTCTTTAGATAAAGAAATTAGAGTTTTTGTATGAAATTTGTCATTTAAATCCTAATTAATTTTGTATTGTTATAGAAGTATAAAATTCTACTCAACTGCGTAGAAAAACTCCAGAAAAACTGGAACATTGCGAAAGTTTGAACAGCAGATGGTTGATACAGTAGCCTTGTTCGTGTAGTGAGGGACAGACGCTTTTTAAAGTCAAGTTTTTTCTGCCTATTCGTTCTAGAAAACTTTTTGAATAAATTATACATTTTAAAAATAATACCTCGCATCTGGTTCCTCAATTTTTTTCATACTATTTCACACGTAGTTTTACTTAAGAACGTATTGTAAATAGGATTAGAACCCACATAGCCACTGGTTATGATAGCTGCGTACTAAATAACAACGAGAATATTATTTTCTTAAGCTAAATTAACACCAGGGCTTATATCAATAGGCGATATTGTGTGGTAGATGAAAAAGTGTGAACATAAAGCATTTGGCTTATATGCATTATATGGTGATTCAGAAAGTCAGATATTGTAGTGTTAATGAAAGGAAATTTTAAATAATTGCAGAATGAAAATCACTGAAGCAAAAATATCCACTATCAAATGTGCACTTGATCTAAATATGCAATTCGATCTGCGTATGCATTTTCATAAGAATAAAGTTGTTGCAACTTAACAGTTTATTAGCACTTTGCTTCAGATATGAAATTATGTTATTTTAAAGTTATTACTATAAGCTGTAGGCTTTTATGACATCAATTATCTTTTAATATTTCCTTTAAAACTGTTACGGGTGGCCAAAGTCGATAAGATGCGGACTTGTGAGCGGGAGGTCAGGGATTCGATTTTTACGAGAACCGTCCTCCCTGAGTTTTTCTCAGTCCTTATAAATGACAAATGTCAGGGAGGTGCCCTAAACTTAAGCCTGGAGGCTTCCTTTCTTAAAAAAATAACATCCCAGAGTTGATTGCAATGCTTATGTCACAAAATTGTGGATGCAGTATCTTTGCACCATATGTTCTGCTATAGACAATGAAAATGCGATGTCACACACTATTCCAAAATATCCTTCATCAACAATCCTGGCTTTAAGTAGCAACGGTTGGTATTCATTACCGGGTTCCACGGCATCTCCGGAAGCTCAAGATATATTAACTTCATTAGTAAATATATTATTTCAGTATCTAAAATGGACATATTTAACTTTGACTGGCAGACGGGGTGACTTCGGAAATCAATAACCTTTGCTAGACTTTGAACCATTCACTGTAATGTATATACTAATATGGTGTACTAATAATCAAAATTGTAAATTGTTGGACAAGCTTCTAGATGAAACAAATTTAATTAGTATTTTTGTACTGAACTTAAAGCAATGCATGAATAAAATTTGCTCGTTTTTGACAAATATTCGCGGAATATAACATGGCCTTCACTATTTCTTATCCTTCTCCCTCCAGTTTGTTTGATTGTACTTTACGTAACTTAGTTTAATAAAACGAATACCCTGGGTTCTCGGCTGAGCACACTATATTGCTGGTCAATAGCAGATTACATTTTACAAGCCCCATATTGTCAGTCATTCGAAGAGGCGTCGGTTGAATTCAATGAGTACCGGATTACAAAATAAAAGAACATTACAGCAAATTGAAACGTGAGAATGGAATTAATTTAATATTGCAACAATGACTAGGAGGAGAAAACAAATGTAAAAGAAACTAAAAGGACAAAATAAATAGACAGCAAATTTTCAATGTTAATCCTATTTATCGAATATATGCGCTTTATGTGAAAAGTAAATAAACATATAAATAAAAAACGTCAAAAAATGCAAATGAAGAGGTTTACATTTAAATTTAAGAGGATCACTCAGGAAATTTTAGAACGCATAATAAGAGTTATGACAAGCTTTAGAATTTCCCGTTTTAGATTGAAGTTTAGACAGCAACATCTACCTGCGACAGAAACATTGACCCATTTTAAATCGTACGCTATTGTTGGTCACGGCTTTTTAGAGAGATGATCTTTGCATCTTTGCGTAGTGCAGTTCAAAGCATTTTTGTACGCCATATTATATGATCTTGGCCGCTTGCTCGGCTGCACATACTTGACAGTCAGTATGGGCTGCAGGTTGAATGAACATAGTGCGTTTGCAATTGAAATGTTTTTTTTCATATGTGGTGATTGGGTGCAGCTTTTGTTTCAGCAACATTTTGATATCGGTCGCAATGGACAAGCTCCGTCACGGAAGGCGATTACGAGATGGTTCAGATAGTTCATGATAGTGTGTGCTTGATACAAAAAAGCCACCTGGTAAGCCACGTACGGTTCGCACTTCATAAACATGGCAACATTAAGAGCTGCTTTAGAGCAAAAGTTAACGCGATCAGTTCCGCGGCATTCCCAAGTCCTTAACATATCGGATAGAAGTGAATGCCGACGAACTGATAGCTTTGGACTTTGCTCTAAAACAGCTCTTACTGTTGCCATGTTTATGGAATGCGAATCGTAGATGAGTTCTTGTTTGTTGCCGAAACAAAAGTTTCGTTCTTACGACTCAATCACCACATTTGTAAAACGTTTCAATTGCATTCAATCTGCGCCCCATACTGACTGTCAAGTATGTGCAGCGGAGCGAGCGGCCAAGGTCATGTAATATGCTGTACAGAAAATGCTTTAAACTGCACTATGCAAATGTGCAAACATAATCTCTCTAGGAAGCCGTGGGCAACAATAGCGCACGATTTAAAATAGATCACTGTTTCTGCCGCACCCTGGACAAGTATGAACGGCTACGATGTATCTCAAGTGACAGCATTTCCGCGCTATGATTTACTACGGCTTTAAAGTCCGTTTAAGGGAGAAAGAGTGTCTTGAAAGATTACATCGTGTACATTTGAACATTTAGTTCTTCATAATCCACTATCTGTCAATGTTTGCAACTTTCAGGGGAGGAAGGGACTCCTTCGAAGATGGAATGTCCGCTACAGCAACAACAAAATTTACATAATATCAGATTAAAATGTGCTGAATATTGGATCAGCAGCAGAGAAAATCATCCTTGAAGAAAACTACATGTCAGAAAGCTATGCGGTTATTAAATCCACCATCGCTTCACAGATGAGCAAAAACACTTGTTAACTGGTGTCAGAAAATGTTAGAAAAATAGTTCGAAATAGATGAAAAAAACATAGTTAACTTGTAGAGACAGCTGAATATACCGGAATGATCCAGAAACTGATCAGACAACTATCGTCCTCGATATTCCCAGGAGAGGTTCCCTCAACAAAAATAAGGTGAACGAGAAGTGCTGGCAATGCTTTCTTCTCAGTAGTAGTCACATTGTGACAGTTCCACTTGAGGGACAAAGAATTGTCACTGTCAGATGGTACACCACAAAATAACTGCCCAAAATCTTCAATACATGCAGAACAAAGCGTCTGCATGGAATTCTGTTGCACTATGAAAACGCGTCTGAAAACAACTCAGTTTCTACATTAGTCAGGAGTAAAATGTTTATCGCACACTTCCCAAGTTCAGATCTGGTCCTCGAGATTTTTTTTATACTTCAAATATAAAAGAAAATCTTTGTAATCAATGACTTGAATACCTGAAGTGACTGCATACGAAAAATAAATGTGTACTCTGTCCAAAGACGCATGGCATTCAGCATTTACAAAATAATTTGAACGGATGAGTCATAGAGAATGCAAGTATAATAATTTAAAAAATACAATGTTAACAATAAATCCAATTTTAATGGAGTTTCTTCTACAAGGACTGGAGTATATATAAAATTCATAATTTAAGTCAAAAATATTTATATTGTATTCATTTAATATTGGAGAAACGCATACATTTCTTGTACATTTGCCCATTACACGAAAAGGTGCAGTGTACAAACTTGTTCGTTGAAAATATTAGCAAATTTCACTCTCTATTCATTTTATCCTTAGCATACATTAAGATAACATAAGAGTCAGACCTGATGCTGCAGAGGTAACCGTACTTGCCTTCTAAACCCAAGGTCACGGGTTCAATTCCGGCTAGGATCGATGGATTTTTTCGGCCGTAAAAATCCTAAGTATGACTTCCTTCGGAAGGGAAGTAAAGCCGTGGGTCCCGTGTCGTACATTTACGGCACGATAAAGAACCTCAAGCTTGAAAGAAGAGGCTTCTGAGGAAAACTTGTCGGCCGTTTCATGGCCTGAATTGAATGGAACGCTGATGACCTGAGATGTTAAAGAGCGTCCATAAATTAACCCCTCCGCCAAGAGAGATTTTTTTTTGAATGATTTATTTATGGACGCTCTTTAACAGCTCAGGTCATCAGCGCCCCATTCAACTCAGGGCGCAAAACGGCCGACAAATTTTGCTCAGAGGCCTCTCTTTCAGGCTTGAGGTTCTTTTTCGTGCCGTAAATGTACGACACGGGACCCACGGCTTTACTTCCCTTCCGAATGATTTTTACGCCCCGAAAAAATCCATCGGTCCTGGCCGGGTTCGAACCCACGATCTTGGGTTTAGGAGGCAAGTATGGTAACCACTACACCACCAGGACCGACGCCAAGAGAGAGGGAGAGCATGAGACGTATATCTTTTGATTGTAAGTAAAGATTATGGAGTCGTTTGTAGATAAAAAAAACCTATTTACATCTCTCATAAATTTTCTAACAATCTTTAGGCTGTCTTCAACGTTACCCAACAGGAAATAGTTTACTTCATAGGAGGCGAAGAGAGTATAGGAGCTGGAAGTGCGCACAATTTGTTCATGAAAATATTTTTATGAAATTTTATTCACTTTTATCTTCTTTACCAGCGTCTTCTTTTCTGGCAATATTATAACTCTAAATTTCAAAATCACTGTGTACTTAGATTGAGACATCCTATAAAATTTGTCTATCTAGTGTAACAGTTGATCTATGATATCAGGGTGATTACGAACTGAGTATGTATGTATGTATGTATATATATATATATATATATATATATATATATATATGTGTGTGTGTGTGTGTATGTGTGTGTGTGTATGACTAATTTTCCTCACTTTATGGTTTTATACGACTACTATTATAAAATATGTAACTGGTGGTGTCTCTGGAGCCCCTTTGAAAATTGACTGCACTCTCAGAAAAAGACCGAGGGAGAAGTTTTTAAAGTGAAGTGTTATTTCGATGAGAATAAGAAGACCCTGTTAACCTAAGATCGCTGTGAAGCAAATGGCGTAACTATTTTTATGTTTATATGAATATTTTTAGACATGTGTCAATTAAGGGTTAAAACATTCTGCCTTCCATCAAACAAATACGTAGTAAATAACATAAAAGGCATAAAGAAAGTTAGCAATCAAAGTATTGCATTCAATAAAAGCACAAGCTTTGGATAAATCTTCTTTGGATGCTACTGAATTTCAAACCCCAACTGCGTACGCCAAAGCTGCTATAAAAACGTGGTACTCTGCGGTAGTAAATATGCTGATAACATGAGCATCTCAACAATTTACTCTGCATGGAGGGTTTGTCGATGCCAGCTTTCTGTAGGGCCCCACTTTACCCATATAAGAACGCTGTACAATGTAAAATAGATTCTCGTGGATTGCTGCACGTTCATTCCTTCTCGGATTTTTCTTATTTACCTTACTTTTCCTTCTCCTATTCCTTCCCTATGCCTATAACCAGCACCGTTCTCTCTTTTCTTGCTTCTTTCTTTTCCCCTTCTTTTCTTCACCCCCCCCCTCTCTCTGTCTAAATGTTCCAGTTTCCTTTGTGACCTCTTCGTAGGCTCCAAGGTTTTAGGCTGTAAGCTCCACAACAGTTCACGCTGCAATAGACAGCACAGCAGGTTTCCACACGCCTTCCTTTATTTTTCTTTAATAAAATTATTTTTACTCTGTTAATTAAATTCTCACGTTGCTCGCTTCTTCAAAGAGCCTATGACTTTTTATTTGATTACACTAAAATACTGAGGTATAATTTTTGTTATAAACAAACTGATTTAAATGAATTTTGTTTGGAGAAGAGCCAGAACAAAATGAGAGTTTGATTGACTTTTGGAATACTTCCGAAAATATTGATTTTTTTAATATCATGCAGATCTAGGTCGTTTTTACAAAAGGAGGAAAGATATGCAAAATTTGCTATTGAAATATATTGTTATGTATTTGTCAATATGCTCAGTTTTTCTCAACGGAATTAGACAGATATAATAAAACATAATATTCTCTTGACACTGTTTATGTTGGTCCTGGTCCTGGTGGTGTAGTGGTTAGCGGGTCCAAACCCGGCCAGCATCGATGGATTTTTAGGGCGTAAAAATCCTAAGTATGTCTTCCTTCGGAAGGGAAGTAAAGCCGTGGGTCCCATGTCGTACATTTACGGCACGAAAAAGAACCTCAAGTCTGAAAAGAGAGGCCTCTGAGCGAAATTTTTCGGCCGTTTCACGCCCTGAGTTGAATGGGACGCTGATGACCTGACATGTTAAAGAGTGTCCATAAATAATTCAATCAAAAAAAAAATTGACACTGTTTATAAATAATGTTTTTAAATTCGCTGGTACTCTGTTATATAAACAGACATGTTTGTATAAAAGTATATGACCATTGTTTGTAATTTTAAGCTTTATTGCATGAGTATCTGTTTAAGAAAGTAAGTTTCATAATTAATACGAATGCAACAATTGTAATACATTATAGACGAGTTTCATGCTGTATTTTCAAAAATAAAATTAAAAAAGGATGTAATAAAATTAATATTACTGTTAATTTTATAACGATTTACGCTGACAATACTTTTTGACGTCCTTGTATCCAAGAGTATTATTTATTTCGTTTCTACTGTTCTTGTTATTAGTAAAGATAGTTTAGCACAGAAATTTTTTGCCAAAAAAGGCTGAAATGTCACTAATACCGAGAAAACCTTATGCTACCACCAGAAGGAATAAGGCAGATTTATTAATTGGATAAGCAGTAAAAATATTAAGGATATATTGCATAAACTTTAGTGTTGGCATATATTTCAGAATAGATGGTATTATCAAAATCAACTAATTCATTTGTTACTTAACATTAACATGTTTATTTATTTATTTAATTGTATTCTAATTTTGGGGAAACTGTATCATCAGGCCGTAATGTGATTGCAGATATCTCGAAATCTTCATTTCGTACACTTTCCACTTTCATATTTACATAAGTCTTTCTAGAGAGTTTTTATTAATTAGGTATTAATGCACTCTGCCACGAAGATTGATTGTTTCTGCCTTCAGCAAAAGTGTTGGCTTAACATTATTGTAATATAACATTTAGTTATTAATAGCAATATAGCAACGAAAACCATTTAATGACGTAATTGTAATGTGATAAATTTATGCAACTAATGTAATAATGTAGCATCTCAGTAGGGACGGCTGAGATATTTCGCGAGATGGAATTCTGAGTGCGCATGTCTCAAAATTGACTATTCTTCTGCACATGGCTTTCCATAATTATTTATAATAATGTTTGTGTCAAATTTTAACTACTGAGGCATCAAGGGCGGTGGACACTGATGACATGAGATGAAATGATATATTGGGAAAAAATTGTTTATAGAAGGAAGCGTTCAGGAGCTATGTTTAGGGTACCTCCCCGGCATTTGCCATTTATGAGGACTGAGGAAAACCTGGAAGAAACCTCAGTCAGGGAGGACGGTCCTGGCGGTAATTGAACCCCGAAACCTCCCTCTTACGAATTCGCACCCTAATGACCTCGGCCACCCTGACGGTCCCATAAATAAAGAGATGACATAAGTGAATACAAACCATTGCTACCTTCCTAATAATTTTTTGTTGATTTCGTTTATTTACGGACGCTCTTTAACATCTCAGATCATCAGCGTCGCATTCAATTCAGGGTGTGAAACGACCGACAAATTTTGCTCACCGCCTTCCTCTATCAGGCTTGAAGTTCTTTATCGTGCCGTAAATGCCTGACAGCGACTTTACTTCCCTTCCGAAGGAAGCCATCGGTCCTGGCCGGGTTTGAATCTGCAATCTTGGGTTTAGAAGGCAAGTATTGTTAACACTACACCACCAGGACCGACTCTTTCTTAATAAATTAAACATCTATCTATTCGATGGTATGCCATCGAAACCCTAAGTGTTGCTATTGCCGAAAGTATGCATTCCGAAATATTTACTATTGATGCTAAAGTGTATCATAAGGTTGGTGGCGGTTGGTTATTCAATTCACTACCCGTGAATTGAAAGCCTGCGCATCATTTTGGTTGCTAAGGTTATGGCAATAATACAAAATGTGATGCAAATTGAATTTCTCTGAATAAATCTGATCAAATGGGCCTAAAAGTTCAAAGTTTATATTTTCTCCTGCTGGAAAACATCAAAAGCACTAAAAAGTGTTCCATCGAAAAATACTGATACTAAAACAAGTCGCACGATCTTTGTTCGTCATCATCAATATTATTATTATTATTATTATTATTATTATTATTATTATTATTAAAATTTTTAGGTTATGTTAGCTTATTTTATGTGATAAAATACTGTCAAGAAAATTAATATAAAAATGACAAATTAGGTGATATTTGTACAGTACAAATTGCTTTGGAATAATGGATTATTTTATATAGTAATTTTGCAGAACACCCCCTATATCTCTTTACAATCTTCTTCTCTCCTTTCATTCCTTCATTATCGAGTAATGGGTGTTAAAATGTAAAACTGCTGTAAAGTGAGGAAACACAATATGCGTTTTTCAGAGATTTTCATTTAGGATAAAGAACTAAGTTAAGCTCACTCGCTCCTTAACCTAATTTTCTTTATATCACAAACGTTCCAATTTAAAATTGTTGTTTTTCTGCGAAATATAAAGCAGATATTTAGGAGAAATATAAATAATAGTAATGCTTAAAAGTGCTTGACCGTCATTCAGAAGCCACCAATGAAAAATTAAAACCGAATACTGGATTAAAAAAAAAAAAGATCGACTCATCCAAAAATAATTACCTTTTTTCAATATAAATTACGGGAATGGCATATATTATGAAAATAAAATGTTCATTTTCATTGCGGTCAAATTTTTAATTAAGGAATCCGCAACTTTTACATTTATATACAGTTGATTTATCTGCAGGGATAAATATTCATCTAATAACTTCATTGAGAACTGCAGCTAACTCGGAGCCGGAATTTAGATGCACGAATATCAAAGGTGCCGGCACAAGTTGTTTCTACTATATATACTGTGGTAGCATTTTATTAATGATTTGACCAACAATAATGACTCTTTACATTTCTGGTGTACAAAAAGAAAATACTGTTGAGACCTGTGCTATTGTAATCCGAGTTATAGGATGAATTTAGCTTCGTTTACTGGTACTGATCTGATATATATATATATATATATATATATATATATATATATATATATTCACCGTTAATGTTACATAAGTGTGTGTATATACATATTGTACACTGTACGATAAAATGTTCGTTTCTTTAAATATATTCAATCAGGTCACAAATGGAACTCGTTAAAGAATTTTTCTGTAAACTGGAAAGCTTTGTAAGATGACCCATAGCCAAATTGGATAATTTAAAGACTTTCATTGCGTTAGTGTTTTAAATGGATAACCATCGACTAGATTTCATATGCTTTAATAACAGTACTTTTAATTACTTTAATAATACTTGTTTTTATAAAGGAAATGGGTCATTTCGGGTTATTTATTTTATTTGCCAATGATAACCGTTAACACGAATTAAAGTGTATCTGTAAATCTTGTTATGTTGCGCAGAGAACTGTATTAGAAATTACCATCCCAGATTAATAATTTCACACTGGGTATTTATTACACATTTCTCTACATTTATCTCATATAGGCAAGATTTTCATAACGCTTAATGTGAGTTGGCTATCAGTAACGACTCATTTTACTGTAGGGAGCCAAATCCAACCTGAATGTTATCACTGAATAAGATAATTAAGACAATTTCTAGCGCCTTGAAAACTTTTTTTTTCTTTTCTTTTTTTAAACAATCTTAGGCATATAAATTACAAGTGTAACTGCTTATAGATTCACAAGATACATTTCTGTTTCGAGTGCCTCTTAAGATAAGCAGTCTATAGTAGCTGGTTGCTATTAAATTACAATTAATCATAATTTCTCTGCCTTATAAATACAAGCCAACATATTTATAATTTTGGGAATTCGGTCTCCTTTCACTATAGCTAGTGTTCAGTAAGACACAAACCGCCAGATTCCGAATAATTCAGTATTATTTGTATTTAATGGGCTTTATTTCGCGAACATTGGATGTTTAGCTATAAGAGGCAGAGCTAATTTTTCGCTTATCTTATGCCATTTCTTACCTCATTCCTGTATTTAAAAAAACTCATTCAGCCCAGGTTATTTCCATGGCGTTCTTGTTAAGACTCATGTCCCAGAAATCCTGACAGGTATCTTGCATAGTATATTGTTGAAAGGGTGGCAATTGTACATGGTGTTTCTTACACCATTACTTGGTTCCTGTATATACACAGGGCGTCAAAACTATACACACACTACAAGCAAAGAAAAAGCTGTGTTAACATAACAAAACTGAATTCATATAAACAGAAAATGATGAGCACTAATCATCTTAGACTTTTACAGTTACAATATTTGCTCAAAATGCCCACCATCGGCGTCGATACACTTCTAAGTACGTTGAACTACTGACTGAGCAACGTTTGCGAAAGTGTCCTCAGCGATTGCAGCGCATGCCGTTTCAATTTCTTCCCGAAGTGCTGTCAATGTAGCTGGTTTTCTACGGTATACATATTCCTTAAGAGTTCCCCATAGGTAGAAATCCAACGGAGAACACGGTGGAAACTCAATCGGACATCTTCGTCCTATCCAATGCCTTGGAAGATTGTCATCAAGGTACGCACGTACATCTCGGTGGTAATGTAGTGGTGCACCATCCTGTTGGAAGTAAAATTCCTCGTTTCCATAGAGTGTATGAATGGCGGGTAAGACGGAATTGTTACTCGCGTTGACAGTTCATTGTCTGTGAACTTCAACAACATTCTTGGTTTTCCAATACCACTTCAAAATTGCATTCCGCTATTCAAACGATACTCTTAGCTCCGTTTTGTTGTAGCAACGCTAGTATAACGTAATGTGAGTCACATCTGTTTACAGAACATACTACACATTACTGTTGCTTTTCGGTCCAAATTTGGATTAAATTAAATAGATATCTACTGTGAAAGTGTGTATATCCATTTTGGCACCCTCTGTATATTTATAATTAATGAGAATGTCACAACACAGCTGCTTAAAGGGTTTTTTGGTTCTTAACTTTCAACTCCCTTTAACTTTCTAGCTATTACATCCTGCCTTAGCGTATCCTTTCCAATTTTATTCAAATGCTCATCATGCTTTGTGAACTAACTTATTTCTAATGTGTTCATTTCAACCGATGTTATACCTCATGCTTATTACTTGCCTGTACTTAAAAGAATGTCACGATTCTTGGTAAACTCAATGAGAATTATATTTTTGTGCTAACAGACAGCAGTTAAAATCTCTCGCTGGAAAACATTTAACTAAGTAAATAAAATATGCTTTTCTAAAAGTTTCTAGGGTTGTCTTCTGAACACAATAGGCATTAGAGGGCACTTGCGGAAAAATTGTGATTTTATTCTGAACAAACACATACCTGTTTATTTAGAGATTTAGCAAATTTATTCTTTAAACGTGTTATCCTACCTACCGAGTCAAATGGCCGGCCAGCATTCTCCAAGAATTCTACTTTATATCTCTAGTTATCAAACGGGGCAAGTATTGTGTTCCATTCCCATTCGTCTTGGCTATCACATGTCCTTGACACCCAATCCATCATGGCCTGTCTCGTTTTCTGCTCTGTTCGAAATGCAATCGTTGTGTTCTACACTCACGCACGGAAGATCGTACCTATGTCAAAAAGTAATCACAGCATCACTCTTATTTGTGTCAGCCTTAGTTACCAATGAAGGCACTTCTCTCTTTGCGCTATTGCTTTATCTCTACATCCTTTAGTACACTTGCACTGAAACTCCAGAAATATGGCTTGATAGCCCTGACATTAATCAGAGCTGAAGAATTCACAAGAATAGTTTCAAAACAAGCGCATTTATTTAGTAACTTATGGTACAATTCTTTGGTGGACAATAGTTTCAGGGTTTCTGTTATAACAGCGATCATAGTATTATCCGCTTTATACTCCTCTCTTCTGGTATTTTGCCTTTTCGCTTATATTGAACATATAATAAATAAATTTAAGGCGTACTCATTAGTAAAATTAATCCAGAAGCTAAATTGTGTACAAATGTATATGCCCACAAATCTTCCACACGGAAACTGTAGTTCAAAGGCAGATAGATTCAATATAAGTTGCGTGTTACAGGAAATATAAATTGTAATCAATGGTAATACTTTCTGAAATAAAATATTCAATTCATTGTATTCAAATTTTATCAACAAATGGAATGTATGTAAACAACCTGTAATATTTAAATAACGTTTAATGTTAAATCTAATACAGCTCAGATACAATAAGCACAAGGTGAATTTTATTAACACATATACGAGGTGGTATTCATGATATTTGGGACCGGTGCTGCCATCTCGTCATTAGTTACAGTAGAGTTTTGTACCGCTAGGTGGCAACACTAGCACATCTGATGAGAGAGTGTTTAAAGTTTCATGCAGCTGGGTAGATGTGTTGAGATTCTATAGTACTTTTCATGATACTCTGTGTGTAGTGTGTGGCGATTTTACGATGGATCCAAGATTATAACAGAGAGAGTGCATCAAATTCTATGCAAATCTCGGGAAAAATGCTACTGAGACCCTCGCAATGATACAACAAGTATTTGGGGGACAAAGCATGAGCCGTACACGTGTATTTGAGTGGCATGCTCGGTTCAGGGCCGGCTGTACAGCTATTGAAGACGTTGCTCACACCGGTATGCCCGGCAGCTGCATAACGCCTGACATTGTTGCCACAGTTCAACACCTCGTTCGTGAGGATCGACATCGAATCATTGAAGACCTTGCTCATGAAGTGGGAATTGATTATGGCACATGCCAACGAATTTTAACTGATGAATTGGGCACGCAGCGTGTCTCCGCAAACTTTGTGCCAAGGATCCTGACTGATGAGCAGAAAACGCAGCATGTTGAAATTTGCACGGAGGTTCGTCAGGCCATATCCGATGACCCAACCTTCTTGTGCAGGGTCATCACCGACGACGAGAGCTGGATGTACCTTATGACCCTGAACCACAATCAACAATCCTCCCGGTGGAAGAGCCCAAACTCACCAAGACCAAAAAAGCGAGGCAAGTGAAAAGGAAAGTCAAGAGCATGCATTCTCCAGGGGATTGTGCACAAAGAATTCGTCCCACCAAATCAAACTGTCAATTCCACGTACTACTGTGACGTTTTGCGACGGCTCCGAACTTTGGCGACAAGGGAACTGGCTGTTGTATCACGATAATGCGCCCTGTCACAATTCCTTGTTCACTGGGAGCTTTTTGACGAAAAACAACATGACGGTTGTCCCCCACCCACCGCACTCGTCTGTTTTGGCACCGTGCGACTTCGCTCTATTCCCCAAATTGAAAATCAAGTTGAAAGGACGTCGATTCGATACAATTGAGAGCATTCAAGAAGAAACGCTGTTTGTGCTAAACACCCTCAAAGAACATGACTTCCAATATGCACTTAAAATGGCAGAATCGCTGGGACCGGTGTATAATTTGGAAAGGAACTACTTCGAGGGTGAGAGAGGTCATTAGTCTCAAAGTAGGTTTTTGACCAGATGGCAGCATCAGTCCCGAATATTCTGGATACCACCTCGTAATCTTGTAGTCTTTCGACTTTTGTTTCTTCTTTGCTAATTTGATATCGAAATGTTTAGTTAGGCGAACCAATTTCAGCAATATTTCTACAAGCGTTAACAATGGTGTCTTCCTTTAAATATAGTCTCCATATTATGAATAATTTCTCTCTCTCTCTCTCCTCTTCTCTTATTTTCACCATGTTGATTCGAGCCCCAAACTCTAGGAACTTTAACCGAAGATTTCTGAAAATTCGTGTGTGTGTGTGTGTGTGTGTGTGTGTGTGTGTGTGTGTGTGTGTTTTCCACAATACATAACTCATTTTAAAAACTCTGTTTAAATGCCACATAATGAAACTTACTGCTTCAGCTCTGATGCATTAGAATAATAAAGAAGTTTAAAAATTATTAATTAAATAGCCTTACAATTTGACATTACCAGAGGTGTATGGCGTTATTCTAAGAATGCTTCTCAGTATTCTTTTAGTGGCCAATGAATGTAATGAATGAATGAATGTGGTTTAACGCCCGTTTTGCTACAGAGGCACCACAGGCGACCGACACTGGTGATAAATGAGATGAAATGAAAAATTGGGAAAGGATATATTTTTTTAAGGAAGGACTCGTTTCAGGCCTAAGTTTAGGGTACCTCTCCGGTATTTGAGGGGTTTTCCTTAGTCCTCATAAATGGCAGTCAGGGAGGACGGTCCTGGTGGAATTCGACCCGGACCTCCCGCTCACGAGTCCGCGCCTTAACGACCTCGGGCACCCGTGGGGGTGCCGATTAATGTGAAATGATGTCTGCCTTAATTGCAAATGAAGATATTGTTCTTTAGCTCTCAGTTTCTGCAACTCAAAATTATTGCACACTAATGGGAATAGTTCAACTACTTTGATTTAGCAGCAATTAAAAGTAAATTTTGCTTAGGAACAAAGATTGCAAAATATTTCAATATTAAATTTTTATTATTTTGTGTGAAATAAAAGCTTTTAAAATTCTAAAGTATTTGGAAAATATTACTCAAAATACTTTATGATGAGTCTTAAATGTTGGACACCAAGTTGCAATGAAAAAATAGGTTGCCTGTGCACAGATGCTTGCCTGATTTGTTACCGAAACAGATCCCTATTGGAATTGTAAGTGGGGGATGGGAATTGAGCTGTAAGGTAGCTGCGTTGATTAATTTAAGCCCGATGGTCGCAGATTAGGCTACAAACTGCCAACTCTGCTTACATGACTCTGTCTCTCTCTGTAGGGCATTCCACTGATTTCTGGCAGCTGTAAACTAGCCAGGGCTGAGTGAAAGAGATTTGTAATGGGATGCGTCGATAAATAACACCCCGTGATTTAGTTATTTAGGTTGTTTATTCTCCAGAATATGAATATTTTAACCAACTCACATCTCACGTCGAACCATAGTAATCTTGGCAAACACGTAAATTTATTGCGTTCACCAGATGATGCCGCATGTGATGAAATTGTTATTTCAACAGTATATTTAATGCAGACCAGTAATATTGTATCGCTATATCGCGTGATGATTGACAGTCAAGCTTCGTTAGTGCCGGAACTGATACTTGGTGCTTGGCCGCTCTTCCGCTGATCTCAGGGCGACGGCAGTCACAGGGCCCGGAAAATTCTGAGACTGCGCCACTTTTGGGGGAAATCTGTCCCTTTTACACTCAATATGAAATGACGCTATCCAGAACAGCGGCGCGAAATACTTCCGTCAGTTTCGTGTTAACCTCGCTCATAGGTCAGTGCTTATCTCACAGAATTTCATTTCTTTTCGCTGGACAGTTTTGATCAAGTTAAATGCTCCTCTATTTGTCAATAACATGTATTTAAACAGATTTCATTCTTTACTGTCAATGATTCTTTTACTCGAACACCTGCGACTTTGCCACCGAACAGGCCGGTGTCTCTGCCTGAGGCGGGGACATTTTCAACCCTAGCTGCATACCAGAAGGGATTACCTTGCATTGTCTGACTTTTGCCAATTCTTACGGTGTTCGGAGAAAGACGCGAGTTTACCTTACTTTGTTATATGTTATCTCTTAAATATTACCAAAAAGTACATGTTATGAACGCATTTAAGCACTATGCAGTATTAATTCTATAAATACGAGATGTCATTTAAGTCCCTCCACTGAAAAAAAAAACTCACAATATACCTGCACATAATTACTGTGTTACTGATTCTCAAACTACAAATATTAATTGTTTCAATTACTCTGTAATTGACAGGAAACCAGAAACAGCTTCAAGATTGATATGCTACTTTAATTTTTCAATACAATGCGTTCCTGTATTGAAAATGATGATGATGATTATTGCTTAAGGGGCGCAAAACAGTTAAGGTCATTAGCGCCCAAACACATTAAAATTTCCGCTAGAATTAAATAAATAAATAAGTTATCTGCACAAAATCAATGTATAAAATAAGCAACATTGGCACTTTGGGCAATAAAACAAAACCCCATAACAAATAACAAGGGTAATATTCACAACAAAAAACAAGACCGGTACTAAAACTCCGCTGCAAGAACTGAAAACCCAACCGTCTTAAGATGGTCAAAAATTTTAATAATAAAAAAACCCAAAACAAATTATGAGGTAATATGGATAACAACAAACAAAGGACTGGTACCAAAACATAGCTGCAAAAGCGGAAAACATTACAGTTTTCTGTAAAACCCCATATCATATAACAAAGGTAATATGCTCAATAACAAATAAAGACTTGTGCTAATACACATCAGCAAGAGCTAAAAAAACAACAGTCTTTAAATAGTCTAAAATTGCCGTCATAAATAAAATGATAGAATCTCACACCTTTCTCCACAAACCACAAACACGCATAAAACGGAGCACTCGCTCAAGAGCAACCTCATCATCTGCAAGTAAATCCTCCATAGAGGATTGCAAACCTAGAGAAAGTGTAAAAGCTGCTAGATGATGGCAATCAAATAAAATGAGACGCACTGTAAAGGGATGGTCACAATGAATACATGGTGGAGCTGGTTCACCATTAAAAATGTGACGATGACTAAAATAGCAATGCCCAATTCGTCAACGTGCTAAAATTACTTCTTCGTGACGAACTGAGCGAGAAGAAGTCGACCAGTTAAAAGGAGAGGATTTACATTCATGAAGAATATTAGCAGGGAATAATTCCCAATCCACGCTTCGATTTAAAGAATGTTTAAAATCCCCCAATGTTTAAAACCTCCCGAGTAAAAACGATGCTCATATTCAGCAGGGTCTAAAAGGACGGACTTAGCTGCGATGTCTGCGGCTTCATTGCCTGGAAGTCCCACATGTCCAGGGTACCCATAGCACTGTCCCCCAAACGCTGTTAAATAAAATCGCCCGATAAATAGCATAAAGCTCTGCCATAAAAATAGATGTCGCAGCGTTAAGATCAAACAAAATTACCTGCGTTAAAAACAAAGGCACATCCAACACCTGTGTGAGCTTTCGAGCCGTCGATATAAATAAATGTATTAAAAATGTTGCAACCCTTTTCGTAAAACATCTTTTGAAGCAAGTGCACATACGCTTATTCCGTCCGTCTACCCATCCATTTGCAGAGGTGACTCATTCTAATGCATTTCTTGATAAGATGCATATAACTGCATCTTCCATTCCGATATAATGTAGGTGGAAACAAGGCGGAACTGCGGATTTTACAAGCCAAGCACGCAGGTCAAAACTACACAAAACATAAGTAATTGCATGTTTTACGTTAATACCAGCTATTTAAATTTAACTGTTACCATAATACCCAAACGTGTCCCGCTTAAAAATACTAATCTCTCTTGCTCCAGCAAAGCAAACAACCCTCTCTTTAAACGTAATGTTCCACTGCTTTATGTACGAGGTTATTTCTGACTTTCATTTCTACATGCTTTGCATTTTGATAAGGTTCTGCCGAGGAAATGCTGCAAAGTACAATCAATATCTTCCGCCCTTCGACCTTGTCTTTTCCTGACTGCATTTCTGACATGACAAGATACGCAGCAGACCGTTTGTAAAGTGTTTTTCTACATATACATCAGATTATATCTTTCAATGAAATAAATGCATTGTGTTACATACTTATTATATTTAAATTATGAAACAATGTAACTCTGACCAGGCCAAGTGTCCAACGTGCAAGCCTATTTAATTAGTTAAAAATGTAATATTTATTAGTCTTCTCAGTTCTGTCTGCGCATAATGGTAGAAGTGTGAGGTAGGTCTAGAGCAATATGGCTAAATTTGTGAAGAAGACAGCGTTTTCAAAATTAAATTATTAAAAAATACGGTGATAATGTTATACTTCAGAAATAATTAATAAAATGTTTGAGAATTCCGTCCTCAATCATGTGAACAATAGTAAAAAGTCGGGATTCATTATGCAGTTTGTAAAAAATGATTTAATACGATAACTTGCGATTTTGACCTGTGCGCTTGGAAAGCGTCTTATAGAGGTTTCACTGGATTTGTGTTTGTAGTTTAATTGGGCTTTACAGTACAAATGATTTCAGATTAGTGCATTAAAAGTTTCACATAAAATATATTATTTATTCTTTTTACGTAAGTAACCAGAGCATCCGTATAATTTCTTAAATAAAAAGATTTATCGCACGGTTTGTGATTTGAGTCACCTGCTTCGCAAGGTAAAATCAGAACGACCATAACTACGGTAATAGAATACTTTTCAGGTGAACATATGAGTCTATTAGATCGTTTAGATATACCGCAGAGAGGCCCATGTTTAGAGCATAGCCTATAAAATTCCAGGGATCACATGAAATCTCTATCCGCAGAATGGCTGAATCGCACAATATATATCATAGGAGATGTGATTTTCATAAATTGGAAAATGGCAAAAGAAATTAAAACGTTAGTCTGGAAAACAGAAATATGTATTGTGTGACAGTTTTCACACCAGTAAGTGAATTTAGATAGATAATTGATATTATATCAAGTTTAATGTTTGTTTTATTGCATAAACAAATATTACAATTAACAAGAAAATGTGGGTACTTCAGAAGATTACCTGGTACTGCTCCCTAATAGCCTCAAGTAAAGACCGCCGATGGTAACAAAAAAAATGTACATCTGTACGGGGGATGACGGAAACAATAAAGCCCTTTGAGTCAAATTCTCTCAGAGTCGTTACTAAATTCTTCAGTAGCCGGTAGAGGTGTGCCTGGCCTCTCCCGCCACGCAATATTATGTTTAAAAGTCAACCTATCGCATGAAAGTTTTGAAGGCTTAAAAGTTAGCGCGTTTGGGTGAGTCAAAACTCACCAATGGCATTACAGAGCCCAGCTCCCATGGGCATGCCCATGAGAATCCCTATTAGCTAAGAAGCCACTTGGCGACATTTCAAAGATATAAGCGAAGTATGGAGGTTTGGAGTCGAAGCATGCAGTTCACACCATCCATGGAGATGAGATAGTAGGAACAGATGAAATAGTTTGAACTGAAGCACGTAGTTCTGACAAATCAGTTTTTTCAGGTAGTTGATACTTCAGTCCTTGGTCAGAGTACTAGTTATGAGTTGTTTAGAGCAGTCATCGGTTGTTTAAGTGATAGAATGTCAGTTCACGTGGCGTCGTTCTGTACAGTTCAATCAGTTTCTAAGAATAAAAGTTTACAGTACATGGTTCCAACTCACGTATTATGGTATGCTTTCGGAATCCGCTCAAGCGAAAATTAAGACTAAATTAATTTACGAGTATTAAATAATTGCATCTACTTAGATATTCTTTGAGAATCGCGTGTTCGGGCAGCGAGTTAACTTCGCCGGTTAATGGCAGTGAACCAAGTGGCTGTCCATAAACGCATCAGAGATTTAAATAAAGTAATGCCTTGTAATTTGTATCATATCCGTTTATCTTTCTTTTCCCGAGAGTAGGAAAAGGGGACTTCGGGCCTCTGAGATACCCGGAGTACGAGGTGGGACTCTCGGGTAAATACTCTGGAAGAAGCGAGGTGGTCGCGGGCGGAAACAAGTAATCGTGATTCGATTAGCATCAGATTTATGCCGCCAACACCCACTTCCATAAAATACCTCCACAAATTTGGCACCCAACGTGGGGCCACTACATCGATAATACCACCACAAAGTTGGCGCCCTACTTGAGGCCACATAATCCAGCAAGTAAGCAAGCAGGCTTTCTACCCCCTTAACAGCGCGGAAAATGAGTAGGGGCTCGCTCATAGGAAAAAACCGGCGGCGCAGGGGAGAGCATCATCGATCGCATTGTATAAAGAAGTACAGAAATGTGCAATGATTGCTGAGAGCAGGAGTCAAGAAGCCTTAATTTTAATATCGTAATGAAAAAGCAAAGATTTGACTAGCTACCAAACTATAAAATAACCTGAATATATAAGCAAGCTCTAATGCCAATTCTCTTATAAGTTAGGTCACGTGCGCAGCAAAGGGCAGGAACACAATCTATTTGTAATGAGCGCACCGATAATAAACAGCGGACTACATTACTCTAAATGTTGAAGGTGAAGATGGGAATGAGATGATGATGAAGCAATGGGGAAATGAGTGGCTGGGGAAACCGGGGTACTCGGGAGAAAACCCGCTCAAGCGCCGCTTCAGACACTTACAGTCATTGGAATCGAACCCGTACGACCACGGTAAAAGACGAGCAGTCAAACTACTCGGCCATGGCACCATCTGAGATGAATATATTTGTATACACTATATACTTAAACACACACACACACACACACACACACACACACATATATATATATATATATATATATCGTTTTTCCTTTATGTGTTAAAAAGAAGTTTGGAGATTTTCCCATTTTTTATAATTATCAGAAGATGTTTTCAACACATGTTGCATTCAGGATTGGATGTAAAATACTTTTAATTAAGTTTGATATGGCAAAAAAATCAATGATTAGAATCTACTGATGTTGCATTAAAGATCTATTTTAACGGTTTACATAGCATGAAATGTTCTCTTTTGTATTGAGTCCTGTCCCTGAAATTTTGAAAAGTGTATCTTGTAACGAATTGAGGGCTTTATGTTATACAAAAATAAGCTCCTTTGAGTAAGCTACTTGTTGTTGAGATGGTCATCTGGAGAAGATCTGCAAGAAAATGGCAACCAGAAAAGGACAGGAATACTAAAATAGGAGAATCATGAAAGTTGCGGGAAGTATAATGAACTGAATGGAAAGAAGAGGTTTAAGGTATATGGACCAGTAAGGAGAATGGAGGGCATTAGTATTTTAGGAGGTATTTGAATGTTACAGGGGAGAAAAGTGCACGTAATGTGAACAACAGTTTTGGAGTCGTGACTGAGAATGCCCAACATAAAGATCGATAGGAGCAATTAATTTAGTGCAAGGAACTACTACAGTTTGACATTAAGGCTATTTATCTGACTTGAGATGACCTAATTTTTTCTCAATAAAAATTCTCAATAAATGCATTATATAATACAGAACTAGAATGTGCTCTAAACATTGCTGGATTAGTTCCTTCCATAGAAAACCTCTCCCAATGATCAAAATGTATGTCCATTAATGTATCCGCAGGTCTTACTTGGCTAGGTACAGTATGTTGATGGCTTAGCATAGGTATCGATGTAAATATTTATGTGAGAGTACTAAAAGGATTGTTACGTTAATTTTCAAAGATCTTAAAGAGTATGGAAGAATTTCCTTCCCACCAACTGAAATTTTCCCATATTTGTGAAATTCTTTATTATTTCGAGGAATCCAAGGAGTACTTTTTAGGACAAAAGTTCAGTTTCATATTTTATGTTGCATAATTGAATTCTGCAAATGCTCCGTTGTGAACCTAATCTGTATCTTCATCAACTAGCATAACTGTGACCAATTATAGCTCTTGAAACTTAATAACATCATTGTTCTAAAATAAGTTAGCATTTGAAGTTATTCCCTCCTGTATCTGTGTAACACATAAATTTGCTTTAACATTCTTTGAATTATTCAAATTGCAAATTAACTGTAAAGAATAATTATGAATAAGAATGCTATCGAATTAAAGTGTGAGATTTAACATCACTATAAAAATTAATTAATTTCGTATTTTTGTTGTGTCTTTAATAGCACTAATGTCATACGAGTACAGGCCCATAAGTTTTCGGCCTCGCCGATAAGGACTATTGCCTTAACAAAATCCTTATCTTGTGTCATACCTTAATCTGTTAAATAAATAATTGCAGCTGTAACTGTGTTCAGTTCAGACATAGTTGCATAAAGAAGGCTGTGTGTAGAAGATGGTGACATGCTCAAAACGGAGTATCAGGTCTTATTAAGTTCTTCACAAAAGAACGGTTTACTTCAAATTAAATTAAACAACGATTGGACGATATATATGGGGAAGCATCCCCCACATATTCTACCGTAAAAGAATGGGACAATTTTTTTTCGAATGGATCGAGAAAGCATTGAAGGCGAAGAGCGTGCAGGTCGGCCCTTGGAGGTGCTCACTCCTGAAAACATCGCTCTTGTGGAAGGAGAAATTATAATAGAAGACCGGCGACTCAAAGTTACAAAAGTAGCAGCCATAGTTGGGTCTTTCTAAAACAACAATCCTTTGAATAATTCATGAACATTTAAACATGAATAAGGTTAGTGCAAGATGGGTGCCTAGACTTCTTTCCTCAGTCTAAAAAGCAGCAACGAGTCATCTATTGTCAGACCGTCACGGGTTGCCGAGGTCGTTTAGGCGCGGACTCGTGAGTGGGAAGTTTAGGATTCGAATCCCGCCAGGACCGTCCTCCCTGACTGAGTTTTTTTTCCAGTTTTCCTCAGTCTTCATAAATGGCAAATGCCGGGGAGGTAACCTAATTTTAGGACTGGCACGTTTCCTTCCTTAAAAAAATAAATCTTTTCCTAATATTTCATCTCATGTATCATCAGTGCCCAACGCCAGTGGTGCCTCTGAGGCAAAAACCGGCGTTAAACACTATTCATTCATCTATTGTCAGGCAATTTTGGAGCTCTGCCGTGGCAACGAGAGAGAAGTTCTGCAAACCATTGTTACAGGAGATGAAACTATAGTCCTCTACTATGATCCCTTGTCCAAAAGAGAATCAGTGGAGTGGCAGGCGTAAACCTGGCAAAGTACCGCCTCTAAAGATCTAGGTTAGTCAACCAAGAATATCATGGACACAATCTTTTAGGACTGTGAAGGAATACTCTTCATTGACTGCAAGGAGAGGAACACCTCAGTAAATGGAAATGCTGGCTTACTGGCTTACTGCACAGACTGCGTGTTTGCATCAAAGAGAAAAGGCGAAGTAATCTGAGCGGAAGTGTGCGCGTTCTCCACGACAACGACCCAGTGCACACAGCTCGTGTTACAAAAGAAGCTGTGAAGAAATGTGACTTCAAGGAGATCGACCATCCACTCTACGGCCATATCTAGCTCTCAGTGACTATTTATTCTTCTCAAATTTCAAGAAGTTTCGAGGAATGAAATTTGAGTGTGACGGAGAAGAGATGGATGTTGTTTATGTTCATGTTGCAGACAAGACTTACGGCTATTTTGTGGGGAGGGGGATTGAAATGTTAATTCAAAAATGTGAGAAGTGTATTACAATAAAGGTTAAATATGCTGAAATTTTAAATATAGTTTTTGTCTTCATCATACCCACAAAATGTGTAGGCCGGAAACTTATGGACCTACCCGCTACGAGGTGCATTCAGAAAGTAAATCCCAATCGCGTCTAGAGATGGCACCACTAGTAGAATAGGAATGCGCATGCGCACAAATAGAAAGGAAGTATGTGGGAATAATGCAGTAAAGTTTCAGCCTTGTGACGGCCGTGGTTACCGCGCTGTGCTAGGAGAAAATGGCTGCTGTGATATTGTCTCCCGCCAACTGCGAGGTTCGTGCAGTCATCCGATTTTTGCACGCTCAAAAGCAAAGTCCAGCAGAGATCCATCGCCAATTGTGTCAAGTGTATGGACACGACATTATGGTAAGACGATGGTGCAGGCAGTTCACTGAAGGACGAACCAATATTCACGACGACGACCGTAGGGGCCGACTGTCCCTGGTGACGGCAGAAATGTTGGAAAGTGTGCGGCGAGCAATTGAGCAGAACCGGCCCTTCACAATTTCAGACCTCTCTTGTCAATTCCCCCAGATTCTCGCTCCCTTGTGCACGAAATTGTCTCCCGGTGGCTTGGTTTTAAAAAAGTGTGTGCAAGATGGGTGCCTAGGCACTGACAGATGAACACAAAACCAAATGTCAGGCCGCAGCATTGAAATTCCTACAGCGGTACGCAGAGAAGGATGACGAGTTTCTCGACAATATTGTCACTGGGGATGAAACATGGGTGTCGCATTCCACACCAGAGACAAAACACAAACAATGCATTTGCGGCATAGTGGTTCACATGTGAAGACCAAATTCAAGCAGACAATCTCTGTCATAAAAATAATGTGCACCGTCTTCTGGGATCGACATGGTGTCCTCTTATGCGAGTTGTTACCGCGAGGGGAGACCGTAAATGCTCATCGGTTTTGTCAGACGTTGTATAAATTGAAGAGGGGGTTTCCAAAACAATAGACGTGGGATGTTGACAACAGGCACATTACGCTATTGCATAACAATGCAAGACCCCATACAGCCAAGCCACACGAAATGTGTTGAATAAGTTTGCATGGGAGATCTTCGACCATCCACTCTACAGCCCCGACCTCGCGCCAAGTGATTTTCATCTCTTCCGTCTCATGAAGCGTTTTTTGGCAAGAAAACGTTTCCACGATGACGCTGACGTCCAGAATGAAGTGACTTCGTTGCTCCGAACATTAGCGGCAGACTCCTATGACTTGGGCATACAATTGATGGTGCACCGTTACGATAAATGTCTCAACAATGGTGGTGACTATATTGAAAAGTAGCCAGCGAATCTATGTAATTATTCCGATAAATATTTCTTACTTAGTGATGCTTTTGTTCTCTTTATCGGTCACCGGGACTGACTTTCTGGATGCACCTCGTTCAAACTTCCAATAAAAACAAATTCTTAAAAAAAATAATGTGTTATATTTCATTATGATTAATCGCATGTATAGCGTTTCCTAGCATGTGTACTTAGAAGCTATGCCTTTGTCTACTTATAACAGAGAAAAATAAACAAAACTTAAATAACAGTACAGCAGCATCTTTCTTATTAAAAAGAAGTTTCTGACCTAGTTATTTCTCGTCAGTGATGATAAAAGACAAGTTGGTGCGATACCCTGTGCTTTAGGTGCGTCGTTAAACAGCAGAAAATATATTGCTCCCTCTGGGATAGTGTGGTAATTAAGTTGCAGCAGTAACTCTATAAAGACCTCTTGGGGAGTCATTCATGGAGCAGTTGAAGTAACCAACTTTCTGTTTTCAAAGAGAAATATGGGAAAACTTTTCGTTGATTTAGAAAATGCAGTTTAATATAAACTTAGTATATAACGTTTGTTAGATTAGCGATGAAGAGTGAATGTTTTTTGCTTTTAAGTGTTTTTAAACATAAACGCCCCGATATAATGCAAATTACGTGAGAGTCGTGACAAATATTTAAACTCCGGAGAATAAACAACATTAAATAATGGGCTGTGAATAATCAGCCCGAGTAACATTTTCATAAATTACATCTATATATGTCTTGTCAATTGGATAAATGCTATCAACGGTTAAATTTTCGGGAACTAAATATAAACCTTACTATAGTAATTAGTAGAAAATTATGTTCAATTTTTAAATATAATATGATGATTTTAGCTTTAAATTCTATTTTTCGTTATGGATTTTATAGAAGTTTATTTTTGTTTATAGTTTAGTTTTTATTGATAATGTTAATTATAACTTTTTGTAGAGTAAATATGGTTTCATTTTATGTTTTTAAAGTAGTTTAATTCCTACATTATTTTTAATTTTTGGGTGAGGGTATCAATCGGAAACCAAGGTTAATGACCCCAGATTTTGGGCGCAACTTTGAAGCTGTTTTATAGTGAATTCTTTGATTGCCTCGGCTTGTTTCCTACGCTTCTTGACAACATTCACGCCTTTATCAGCAAAGGGGAATGTCCTATTTCTCTGTTCGAGCGGCTAAAAGCCACTTAAGTTAAACCTATATCATTACTGTAATACAAGAACTTTAACCGGGTGACCCTGCATTCAGGAGTAGATTTTGTGAACGGGTTTTGGATGGTGTGTATGAGGAGAAATTAATCCCTAATCTAATAATTTTCTTTATATACGAATCTTTTTTCATCTAAGTGGGTATGCTAATTCACAAAACAACGGACACTGGAGTTCAGAAAATCCTAACCTTAACCTTGCTTCACGAGGACCTTCGGCATGATCAAAAGATAGAAGTGTTGCGCGCCATTAGCAGTGTTTTGTTTGTTTGTTTGTTTTTTTGTTTTTTTTTTTTTTTTGTTTTTTGAAGGAAACAATTAATAGTGATAGATGTGTGCAGAATATTTTTAATCGTTTTTCTGAATTCACTGTGAGGGAATTTAGGTTTGCGACTTTTCAACAGGATTCTTCAACGGCAAAACAGCCCAAGTCTCCTGGCATGCAATTAATTAAATGTTCGATGATAGTTATCCTCAACTATCCCCTCTGGTTTTTATTCTGGCGGCATAAAAGAAAAAGTGAACAATGAAAATTCACATACTTGAAATGAAATGAAAAATAAAATTTGTGAAGAAATTTCTCGAAGGGAACTGCAAAGGAAAATGACAAATTTCTTAAGTCGATGCCAGGAATGTACGTACATTGAAGGAAAGCTGTTGCTTAATATTTTTGCTTGCTTGCTTGAGGGTAGTGAGTACCTTTTAACTGTTTAAGTGTTAGTAATAAATTACGCGGCGGACTTTGACACCCGTTTACCGCGGTACCAGGTTGAACCCACTGACAGATCGTTACGCGTCGAGTGGTCCAGCGAATGAAAAATCACCTATTATCTTCTCATATCAGGTTGAACAAATGTCATTAAAATAACTTTATTCAACAAGGAAATACTGGCTTTATGTTTCAGATCAGATACAACTAGTTTCCCATAGAACTATAAACAAGTTTTGTGTTTCTAATTTAAATTCAGCATATAGTATGTTTGTCATTACAAATTACTAGTTTACTGATCAATCACCTCCTTGATCTAGTAGTTAGCGTTGCTGACTACCGGCCGGCCGGGAGAACATGGGTTCAATTGCTTAGGAATTTTTCTAAGTTACGGGGGGGGGGGGTCTGAAACGGGGTTCATACAGCATTGTGAGGATAACTGGGGAGCTGCCTGATGCAGAGGTGGCGTTCTTCTATATGGAAAAGCGCGTGATAAGACTACCGGCGGGGTACCTTCATGTTGATCATAAGCCACAGCGGCCTCTGCTTTTTCCACCTCTGTCTTAAGACCTCATTGATAGTGGACAGTATTGCAGCGGGGCACATATTAATCAAATCCATTTACTTATGGATAGATTAATCCAGAATATGTTCAAATAAAACATGTGTTCACCAATGTGTACAAGAAATATGGTAACAATTTTTCACAAACATTTCATTTATGTTGATATACTTTTTACCAACAATGATTATAACATTTTTGCCGAACGATATTTTTATCATTCATTTGCTAGCTATTGCCATGTGATTGTGATAATGTCACCTTGAATTTTTATTTTGTTGGTCAGTATATATCTTATCTAAAATGCTCTGGGGATTATATCTTGGGTCGGCAACAGCAGTAGATTTCCTACTTCCGAGTTCCCGCATTGGCAGGTCGTAGGTAAGAAGTTCTCAAGGTAATGGATCTGTTTCGGTTAACTCTTAGAAATTAAAGCGAATCTTCTCGCCCATCAGGTGGCCCAAATTTGCCGTAATCTTTATATTTCATTTTAGCTTTATTTATAATGGAAATTGTATTGATTTAGTATAATTTCAGAGAAATGTTATAACATATTATTGAGCTTTGATGTTACACAAATTGCTATTGCATTGGCTTACAATTTTGTTGGAGCATAGTCCATACAATACTGATTGATTAAATCACAGAAATTAAAGAGCTTTGAACTTGTATGTTTTTTACTTAAGTTTTATTACGAAATACTGACTGCTAATAGGCGCATATACAGTTTGCAAGCCAGTTGGGTAGCTATCTTAGTTTTTCATTGTGTAGGAGTTTCGCTACATATGAGCCATGTTGTAGGAGAAGTTCCAAATAATTTACAAGTTTATTGTAAATATTTTTTTCTTTTTTGCTTAATGCTGTAAGTTTTTAATGTAAAATTTAATGTTTTAGTGCAGCATACAAGTTTATATCGTTCAAGTTGTGTAACACATGAAATTTGCATTCAAGTGATCATTATTTTTCACTTAATCTTGTTAATGTTTCTAAATCTTAATTTTCTGCTAGCAAACACAAAGTAATTCCTTTCAATGGATCCTTTAGGTCTTTAAGCAAAATGTTTTCGGTACTAACGCATGATATTTGCATTCAAGCTTTCAGCATTAATTGTTCAATAAATTGTGTTAATGCTACTAATATTTATTTTATTTCTTTTCCAATGATCCTTTAAAGTTTTAAGAAAGATGGGTTTGACCCACAAGTTCATGGCTAAAGGGTGGTAGAAATAAAAAGGCACTATTTAATAACTATAATCTCTCCTACGACCACCTCCTTCTTCTAGTGGTTAGCATTCCTGACTGCTGGGTAGGAGGCCCGGATTCGATTCCCGGTACTTGTTTAGGACGTTTCTAAGTTAGGAAAGGTCTGGAACGTGCCTCGTGAGTGCAATTGGGAAGCTACCTGATGGAGCGGTGGCGATCTTCGCTCTAGTAAGTCGCGATATAGCGACCGGCGGGATGCCGTGTACTGATCACATGCCTCCCTGCAATACTGCACTCTATCAATAATATCACGTAATGGAGATAGAAGACGCAGCGGTCGTCCCGGTAAACCTAAGGCCCACATAGGGGCTATGACCCAGACTATAGAAGAAGAATCTTTCCTTTCCCCTTTACTAGATTATTCAATAATTACTTAGCAGTAGAGGTGAAAATGTATCCTTCTTAAATTAATTTACTTCAACACGATTCACTCTCGTCGCTTTGGCGCAGCCGTTGGTGAGGTGGAAAACTAATCTGCAGCTTTTATCTCTTTAAATTGACCTACGTACTACTGCAGATATCTGTGCATGAATAAAAATATAATATACACTTTAAATACAGAGAGTTTTGTTTAAAACTTGACAGAACGCTGCACCTTGGGTTATTTGTTACCTGTGAGACCATAAATGCGTCAGCTGCGTAAGGACACAAGAGTTTCATTACATTGTCGCCTACAATACACTGTGTTATGTCGGTCGACATGAGAGAATAGACAAGGGTAGGATTATAAATGAATATTAAGAGCTCCAGAACTGACTGACATTAAACGCTGGTGTCAAAGAAATTCAATTTTGTGTCTGTGTCAGTCTTCTGCTTTGTGCACGAAGTTTATTGCGGTATAATCACACACTAATCTGGTTTTCCTATTACCCTGCAGGATTAACGACTTTGGCGTGTGCTGCTGTAATTCTATTGTGTGTCATGCATTGTCAGTATGTCAGCAGGCAATTATACGCCCATAAATTTAAGCGAAATGCTTTCACTAATTTGAAATAAATTAAAAGACCCATTTCTCTACATAAACTTTGTGTTATATCACCAGCAATATCATTATAGTGAGCCTTGTATGAAATGTCTATAAAAATGACCGCCAAGAGTGGCCGAGGTCGTTAAAGCGCGGACTCGTGAGTGGGAGGTCTGGGGTTTGAATCCCGCCAAGACCGTCCTCCCTGACAGAGGTTTTTCCAGGTTTTCCTCAGTTCTCATACATGGCAAATGCCGGAGAGGTACCCTAAACTTAGGCCTGGAACGTTTCCTTCTTTTTAAAAAAAATCCTTTCCCAATTTATCAGTTATCTCGTGTATCATCAGTGTCCACCGCCTGTGATCCCTCAGTAGTAAAAACGGGCGTTAAACACCATTTAAAAAATCCTTTATAAACAAGTTCTACAAGGTCAGTATTAAAATATTTTGTTCTTTTAGGACGAGTTGGTTGGTTCTGGTGGGGTACTTGCCTCCTAACCAAGATCGCGAGTTCGATCTCGGCCAGGACCGATGGATTTTTTTCGGGCGTAAAAATCCTAAAAGAACCTCAAGCCTGAAACAGAGGTCTCTAACAAAATTTTTCGGCCGTTTCACGCCCTGACTTGAATGGGACGCTGATGATCTGAGATGTTAAAGAGCGTCCATATATAAACAAAATCAACAAATCAACAGGACGAACTGGGGAACAATACTATTAAAAATTACATTTTTAAACAATAATAAAGGATAATTTACATATTCATGAAGTTATTTCATCCATATTTAAAAGAAATTGTAGATCATGTAAGGAAGAAATTGTTATATGCCCTGAGAATAATTGCAAATAAAATAAGTGTATTTCCCAAGCTAAGAGAGGCGATCAATTGGTAATACGCCCTTTTCCTTCTATAACAATTTATCTTGGAAAAACATGCTAGGGCATAGGAGAAATATAGGCAACTATGCTATAAATAGTGCTCCTGGCAGTAACAATGGAATCACGTAGCAACAATTGTGTCTTAAATTTACATTTAAAAGCATTGAAGTAATTATAGTTTGCAAACACAGAAACTGTTTCTAATTCGTAGTAAGTAATACCGACCTTTTTTCGGTATGAACGAACAAAGCTCGCAACAAGAGAATATTGCATAACTTTTTACATTACTCATTAAATATGTTGATTATGTTTATTAATTTTTAATATTCTGTGTTTAGTTTCATAGTATTTACATTACTAATTATTATTTTAATTGTGGTCATTATCATATTGCAATCTCTGTTTTATATACAATGCATCATTTAGTGCAAGTGATACTAAACGTACACTTCAGGAAAAATCTAGAGAAGAAGTAAAACAAAGCAGTGGCTTGATAGGCATTCGTACTTCACACTTCGACTTCTCCCCCGAGGTTTTAGAGCTTGCAGCTGTGACATACTTGTATAGAGTGCCTGAAATATGCAATGTGTGGCCTTAACAATTTGTCCTTATGGTCATCTTTAACATTACAGGAAATTTATAACGCCCTTGAATGCATGAAGATTTAAGATATTCGTGCTTTTCTTAATGTAATGCCAAAATCTACGACAGTAAAACGAACTTCCCTAACATTGGCTCAGAAAATGTAGGAAAGTTTGAACGATCTGATCCATTTATACCCAAACTGGGATAATTATGAGGGTTAGATACTTGGTTACTTGATACAATTACGTAGAAACAGTTTTCAAAACATGCAGAACGAGCGGTTTTTGTTTTATTGTTTTATAAAGTTAAATAACTTATTAAAGTACAAGTGTACAAGGCATTGTGTGATTTTGTTTAACAAGACTATATTTTTATCGAAATTATATACTTTGGATAATAGTGTGTAACAATTTATTATTCGGTCTAGAAATTTAGTATAATTGGTCTATTCATTCCATTTTTCACGCCATTTTCTTACTCTTACTTATATCTAAAATCTGCTCAGAGAGTGAATGATATTATAAACGTCATATTAGTGTAATTATTATTCGGTCTCCAGAGAAGAAGAAGAACAAATACATATATATATATATATATATATATATATATATATATACATTAACTACGAAAGCAAAAAGGACAAAACACTCAGAAAAAGCCACAGATTAGTAATCGCTATATTTCGAAATGCTTAAGTTCTTTTATAGAAAGAAGACTTTTTACAAGACAAGTAAACATGTCTTTTTTCCAAAGAAGAACTGAAGGAATTCGAAATATAGCGATTAGTAATCTGTGACTTTTTCTAAGTGTTTTATCCTTTTTCTGCTTTTCTACTTATTGTTATTTTAGTTACATTGGTAATAGTGTTACATTATTTTTCATATATATATAATATAAAAGAAAAAGAAAAATAAAGTAACACTATTAACAATGTAACAAATTAACGGTAATTATAACAGCAGAAAAGGATAAAACATTAAGAAAAAGTTACACTTGAGATCGCTATATTTCGGACTCGTGGAGTCCTTCTATGGCAAGAAGACAAGTTTTATCCTTTTCTGCTGTTATAATTACTATATATATATATATATATATATATAAACTAATCTATATTTGAAAATAAATGTTAATGTTAAATCAAGTGTTGTAAAGAAGCAGGAAAAAGGATATTGGGAAAGAAAGAAATATTGGATAGAATAAAGAGTTAAGGACATTCCTCTGGGGGGACTCCACTTGTAGAACCCCTCAGATACTAAGTTAGGAACATTTTCCAGAGAACAAATCTACCGCTAGGCCTCAAGACACCCGTCCACCTGGCCTGACACTTTCAACCTCGTAACCAGTATTATTGAATGAAATGAGATAAACGATCGGAAAGTTTATGGAAAGAAAACATCTATCCGAGCATTGCCTAAGAAACCAGGGGAAACAAAGAAAACATCCAAGGCCGAGATAGCAGACCCCAAAGGATTTGAACTCTACATCTCTCGAGTACTACCCTTAAGCGTTAACACTTCTTAGGTGAAAAATATTCTTCGCAATATATTCTCTCCAACTATCACATAATAATCTACTTTGTTGACAGTAGCCCCGTAATCAATGTTGGCCTCATAATAATAGAACGGTTGGGACTCCGAACAGGAACTCCAAGGAATTCACCTTTACTTTATTGCATTTGGAAGGCTTCGAAAATATGAACACTTGGGTTTTTGAAGTGTTAAGAAGAAACATTAATATTAATTTATCCTTTCTAGTTATTTGGTTAACTAACATGTAAATAAATATTGCTCAAGATCTAAACTATTAGGCAAATAAATACCATTATTAAATTAAATACACAATTCTCAAAACAAAATAATATAAATATACAGGAATTACTGGGTTGAGAGATAAATGACATATTGCTATGTCTAAGGCAATTGATTTCTGAATGCAGAACAACAGAATGCAGATACTTTATATATTGATGTTCAGATACTCTGGTATAACTGTAGGTGAATCTAAAGCAATTTAAATGTACTCACTTCAGACTAAATATTTCTTTTAGCTTCCTTCTTTCTCTTTAATTTGATCTTACGTTCTCTATTACTACAAAGTTATTGATCAAACTTTCGTTACTAGCGCCGTTAAGTTCAAGAGGGCAAGCGAATTAATGGTAAATAAACCAGGCAAGAAACCAGTACATAGGCTGTGGATGATTCTTCTATGGTTCACGTTAAATACAAAGTTTGGCAGACAATTTCCAGTATTAAATACATTAACAGAGTTAATCATTCACTAAATATATTTTCGACTTATATAAAACATTTACATATATAAAATATTCATTATTCTAAAATATGCGCTTGAATATTGTATTCTTAATTTAAATTGTAAATTAATGAAAGTAGCTGTTTTTATGTACATTCTAGTCGATTTCAATAATTCAAAATAATCACTGTCTCAACAAAATGTTTTAACATACAAAATTCTCTTAAAAATATTCGCATATAATCAAAAATATGGTGGATGAATTTGTTAAAAAGCAGCTCCGTATTAAGCATAAGAAAAATAAACCAAGCAAAAACCTACACACAATTACAAAGTTGCAATTACTGTAAAACAGTGAAAAGATAAATATAAAAAATGCATACAATAAATAATTAATTCGTTACCTAGGTCACTGCTCCATCCAGGCTCCAAATGTACCAGTTTTCCCAGTTGGTGGGCTGCAGAACACCGCCGCAGAGCGATGAAACACCATTTGCCATTCAGCTAGAGCAAGGGTTCCATTTTATTTATTGACTGTCATTAGTAGTTAGTCCTCGATCTCCCGCAGCAAGATCTGATCGTCTGCAAATAAACATGTTTAAATTACATTTTCTAATTTAAAATTTTTAGTTAAACTATCTTCACAATGTAGACTTTAATCATAAATGTAAATATTAAAAAGTGCAGGAAACGAGAGACAGCCTTATATTTCCTGGTTTGCTCATACTATGTTTCTAGCATTCCTCTTTTGTCAATAGTAATGTTATTGCTTAAATAAAGGTTTTTAATAGCTCGTATCAAATGTTCCGAAATGCATCTTTTGTCATAATGCTCTACAACATAGTTCGTAACACCCAGTCGAAGATCTTTTTGAAATCAATATATAAAAAAAAACATGTGTTGAAGCGGTTTTGTGTATGGCAGCCCCAAGTTGGGCGCCAATTGTGAAGCGGTTTGTCGGTGGAGGCCGGTTGGCCGAAGTGATTTGGTTGCTGATCGTCATATTTTGTAGCGGTTTATCGTTAATTGACTATTGATCCCTTTGGTGTGGTTACCCATGCTACTCATAAGAACATCTCAAGGTTTTATTCCGTTATTTTTGACTCGTGCTCGACAGGACTGGGAGAGAATTACAGCTGTATTAATAATCACGCGATGAGTACTTGTCAATATATGTGATCATTTATTATTCGCAACATTTTTAAGTCCTCTGGTGTACTGTGCACGGTAGAACTGAACTACATCGAGTATAAATTTAGCTTCCGCGATTCCCAAGGAGACGAACTGAAAACTGCTTCCGAAGTGAAACTTATTGCAGTGCCAGCGTTGATTGTACAGGTTCTTCTGTGTGCCCCAGCAGAGCAAAAGCCTTCTTATATATTCTATTCAAATTAAATAAACGTTGAATTCACCAAGCCAACGGGGTTCACACAATCACGCGCAAGTCTCGCGACTTGCTTTAAAAAGTTAAAATTAACATTTACTATTGGTTGGTTCGAATTCACCTGCAACGCATGCCACCATTACCGTTTGAAAGTTTAAAACATTTATTTACATTGGTTGGTTTATAATTAACTGTACAAACAGCTGGGGAATTCGTTCCCCTTAACGTATTCGAAAGCCTAGACTCTAACCATTAATCCTTGCCAACAGTAGATATTTTAAGAATTGGCATGGAGCACTGACCCTTTTCCATTGTATAGCGGTTTATTGCTTCCTTAGCTCTGCTCCGTTTCTGGCTGGGCTACCGTAGACAGTTACACCAGAGAACTTGCCGACGTACAATTAACATATTAAAGTTATACCTCATGATACACATATATTTATACATAATGTCTACATTACTAATTAAAATGCACAAAGCATTGATGACTAGGTTTGCAGCATGTATATGTGTTATATTTATATATTAGAGTTGGGCTATATGAACTGTTTCAATATAGATTATATTCTCCCCGTTTCTTTATTAGTTATTCCATAACAAAAGTATACCTGAACCTTTTCGAAATTACATTTGTACTTCGCTTAATATGGATTCACTAACTGTATTTGCACTACATGTAATGTATTTTACATGTTGCAGATATATACATATTGGAATAAGTGTACTATCCTTCAGGAACGGAAAAAAACAGTTGTTGCCCTATTTTAAAAGGGGTTAAAGACAAGACTAACATTACAGAGGGGTTACATTATCAGTGCAGCATGTAAAATACATTATATATATATATACCAAATACAGCTATTGAATATATATAAAATATGCATCAGAATAAATTAAAATAAGTTATTAGAGACTTATATTTTAAATTCGTCTGATGCATACTTTAAAATTTAATATTTACACAGTAAATTCCTAGTGCTTTCTTATTCTTTGAATATTTCCATTGTATTTTGTAATTATTGTATTTCAATAACATTGGTGGTCTGCTGTTGTGTCTATGTTAGTAAACAGTGATCATTGTTTTCTCCTATATTGTTAATGAAAATGGTATCTCGTAGGGTTTTAAGTGCTTTAAAATGTTGTAAACTGAATCTTAAGAACCATATCAATCGTGTTCAATATTGCTTATACAATTATCCCAACTCTATCGTTTTAATTTTATTATTTTTCTTTAAGCAAAAAGTACATTTCTATTTGTGATCTATTTTACCGTTACAAGAGTTTGTCTGAAAGTATTTGAGGTATTATAGTTTATCATTTATTATTTACTGAATTTCACATTTTTATTTTATAAATAATCTGTTATTTTTTCTTTATTCTAGATTTCAGATTGACTAGTTTATAAGTCAAGCTTAGCACATACATTATTTTTGCGTAGCTCATCAATTCATTCTGCTGTAACTAGAGCATCTCCTTCTAGGGTTCCACCAAAATACACAATGGAATATAATTTTAAGTTCATTCGTCTATACCAAGCCTAAGGCGGTGGGGGAAAAATTCAAGTACGACGGCAAAACAAGGGAACGTTGTTTTATTGGAAAGCGTGCTGCGTTGTTACAGCATACAAAAATTGTGGTGTTTTCCATTTCCCCGCAGGCTTTAACGCAATAATGTAGGGCTGTAATTTATCCATTTAAAATAATTTACCGTATGCAGCCGGGGGCTGGCGATTTATTACCATAACATTCCCCATTGATAGAAATAAAATACATTGACATATTATCAGCTGTTTTCGGCGTGTAAGCTTAGAAATAATGTTTCTACATGTTCTAGAAACTTAAATACTTTTCTTTGTGCTTTTTATTGCTTTACGTTTAATTTAATTGCTTCTCAGATCTGTGCAAAATCAGGGATTGCTTTCCAGGCACAAAAAGTAGTTTTAAAACACACAGCAAATTATGGAATTCCTAAGGAAAGTTTCTATAGGATCAATTAACTTCTTGTGATAGTTACATGATATTCTTGGATATTCCATTATTAAAATATACTTGTAATTAACTAAAAGCGTAAAAGCACTAATCAAAGAACATGCCGTGCTGATTTTCGTTGTTTGTGCAGAAAAAACACGAGTCATTTAACAAATAAAGTTAAAAATAGAGGCAATTAAAAGATTTTAAGCTTAGCACTCAGAGATTTGATATAAACTCTCTATATGCCATCCACCAAAAATCGCAGTTTCAAAAATACCCCCAGGTATTTAAATACCTTGTTAAAAAGAGTGTGCCTCCTTTCTAAAGGTGGAAAATATTTTTCATGTGCAATTTAGACTTAACAGACAAGTTCAAAATTCTTTAAAAAAACATCATTTCAATCGCTTTTTGTTATCATTCTATTACAATTGTTATTACCTGTCCTTCCTTTCTTTTTAAATCCTTTATATTTTACAGTTATATTATTATTATTACTATTATTATTATTATTATTATTATTACACCCTCTCACCGATGCCTGGACAAGCATTAACTTAGAAGGTGTAATAGAGAGAACACCGCAGTATATGGTCGCGAAAAGGTATTTTTCAATTTGCAATTGTTCTTGCATCCCGCTCTTCACGAGCATATACATTTGTGATTTTATATAAATAATATAAATATTTAATCATTAATAACATATATGTGCTGGGCAAGATAATTTTGTAAAGTAGTTTTGTAAGAAAGACATTTCGATGCACCTGTCTTGTTTGGGGCGACCAAGCAGCCCTTTACAAAGAAAACAATGTCAAGGACAAAAAGCTAATAGCAAAGGGACTTGTTGGACCGCTAGACATCCTAAAAATGCAGTAACACGGCAATGAACCTTACAGGACGCCTAAACATATTCTCTGCGTCAGCCAATAATTAGAATTCATATTCTAAACTTTAAGAGTAGCGCCGAAAAATGAGCTAAAACTCTCCTATGAGAAACGAAGATTTTGAGATCTCAATTTTTCTGGTTTTGGTTAAGAATCCCCGTGTGAGATAAGGAAGTTACGCCACCACAGTTTGAAGTTAATATAAAAGGGGAACATACTCTGCACTTTTACTTTTCACTCTCAGTGAGTCATTGATAGAGTGCAGTATTGCTGGGAGCCATGTGATCAGCACACCGCATCCCGCCGTTCGCATATCGCGGCTTACTAGATCGAAGATCGCCACATCTCCATCAGGCAGCTTCCCAAATATCCTCACGAGTCTGGATGGACCCCGTTCCAGACCTTCCTATCTTAGAAAATTTCCTAAGTATGTACCGGGAGTCAAACCCGGGCCTCTCGGGGAGCCGTCAGCAACGCTAACCACAACCAAGGAGGTGGCCCATTATACTCCTCTACTTTCTGTAATTTTTTTTGTTCAATAATTGATGAAAAACTATCAAAACTGTATTTAATAATTTTAATATTTGAAACAAAATTTTAGAAACTCATCTAAAACTGCACAAAATTCAAGATTTTGGTATTTTTTAAATACCTGAATAATTGCTGTATCAATTACTTCGCAGTTTAATAATTGTGCAAATATCTTTTAGTTTAAGTAACCAAAGTTTAGCAGAGTAGCTCCAATTGATACCAAAACCCGTGTACACTATGTTCAAATATGCCAGGCTCTTCCGCCCGTTAAATATATACCTGCGTTTGTCTACACCATTTAATTTTATAAGCAAATGCTTTGTGTCTCTGGGTTTTGTCGAATGTTTAACTTTTGCAATATTTTATTCTTTCTTTCAAAAAGAGCACTATTTTTCATAATATAGCATACAGTTTTCCAAAATTAACATGAGAAATATTCTTGTCATCGTTTTCTTCTCTTCCGAATATAAGTTATTGCTTTCAAATTGCAGTGAATTTTATTATTTGTAATTTTTATGTGCCTTAGTATTATTTAATATTGTTAATAATATAACTTTACTGATTTCCTTCCTAAAAAGAATCCTAATATTGAGTGACGTCTTTTGCCAACAAAATTTCCACCCTCTCATATTCTATCGTACCATAGTTAATGCCAAAATAGTGTTAAGTGATTATGTGTAGGTTTTATGCAACAAAAATTGTAGAATGAGGTAGTTAATAGCTGTATTTATTATTTTCACACTTTTTACAATATTATTTTTGTCCACAAAAAGTAGTTCAAAATATGCTGTCATACTGAGTAATCCCCCCCCCCTTTTGGTTCCGCATTTTTCACATAAAATTTAGCTGACACGCAGAAAGTTAAGATAGGATTTTTCGCTCCCCTTAGCTAGATGCTTTTGTTTATGTTTCTCTTCTAATCACGAGGTTTCTAAGCCAAGCTGCCGTTTCGCTGAGAATGGTGCCTTGTCTGTGATGTTCGATTACTTGCAGTCCACTCACCTCACTCTCTATCTTCGCATCTACCCCTGAAGTCATATACTGTTCCCCAGAGACAACCAATAGGACGCGCTGCACTGCGAAGTCTCCCCAGAGATCATCCTTTCTTTATGTTTCAGTCTTTTCTTCGTCGATTCCCCCTGGAGCCCTAGACTGTTTCCATTTCTGAGCCTCTACCGGCAAATCTAGATATTGCTCACTTCATCGTGTTCTTTCACGATAGCTATCTACAGGGTACATTGTGGGACATTCTATTTAGTCTGTGATAAAATAAATAGCGTAACAACAATATCATAGTTAGGTCAATTAGATGACTGCCAAAACAATCAAAAGTCATCACGTAGAAGCTTCATAAACTAAGCGAATTCCTCACCTACCACAGTAACTTAAAAAAGAATATAAAAAGAATATAAAATCCAAATTATAGCTTTATAGCCTTATTAATAAATGAAATAAGTTATGGCATTACTGTGTGGTATTAAGGGAACAAAATTAGAATTTTTGCAATACATATAAATGTCAAAAAAGGAAAAACAAATTTTAGATTAAACACAAAAAATAATAGCATACTATAAATTAAATAAAACATATGACCACTTATAGACAAAGTTGTGCTTTATGGGTATTTTTAAACATTTTTAAATGTAACCATTTGGTATCATCTTTACATTCACTAAAATTAGAGAGAAATAACAGAAAGTTTCGAGCTACATGGTATAAATATTCATACATTTCAATAAAACAAAAACAATAAATTTAAAAGCAATTACAATGTACTAATCAATTATATACAATCCACAATAAAAGACAAAATGTTAAGTGATTTTCATTGTCTTTGAAATTTAATTTAAATGTTTTATTAGAAAAAAATAAAAATGTAAATGTAACGTTTTCTGAAGGTTATTACAGAGCGCTCTTACTATCAAATATAATTTTCAAACGCATATTGGATTAATATTTCACATTTGTTATCTTCAAGACAGTGTTTTGTTAATATAAAACGTGCGCAACGTTGTAAACGCAGTTTTAAGCTCAGTTATTTGACCTTTTATTTTAAAACAACGTAAATAAAATTAAATGAAAGACCGCTTTTTAAATATCGGTTTTCAAGTGTACCCTACTCCTAAGGATTCGCTAATTTTCAGGAACTATTTTTGTTATTTTATTTAAATGGTATATACCGAATTTTGTTGTGAAGAAACAAATATTGGTGTCGCTAGAATGAGTATATAATTTTTGGGGTTCCAATTAAAACTTAACTTTTAATTCCCAAATTTTCCTGATTTTAATAAAATAATTTTATTTGTTCCATTTAAATGGTAAATATGGAGTTATGGAGTTTTTCTGCAAAAAATATACATTAATGCCACTAGAGCGATTTTTAAATTTTGGGTTTAGGGTAAACTCCGCCCTCTGATGATAGTTCGATTTTACTGATTTTCAGAAACTATTTTACTTATATTATTTCAATGGCAAATAGCGAGTTTCCATTAAATGAAATTTAAAATGCAGCAGTTAGGACGATTTTTAATTTCAGTTTAACCTTCAGTCATTTTTCAGGTAAACCCCCGCTTCTTGTAATTTAATTTCACTGATTTTCAGATACTATTTTTAATATTTTATTTACATGGTATACGCCAAGTTTTGGTGGAAAAAATAATTATTGGTTTCACTAGAACGATTTTTAAATTTTGGGTTTCAAGGAAACTCCTCCTCCTAATGGCCCGATTGCCGTGATTTTAATAAACTAGTTTTCTTGATTTATATAAATGGTGTATATGGCAAAGCGTTGCGAAAAACGTATATAATGCCACTAGAGCGATTTTTAAATTTCGCTTTAACTCGTTTTTTCAAGTATATTCCCAACTCGCTCTCTCGCTCTCTAGGGTGCGGGAGGATTTGATTTATTTACGGATGCTCTTAAACATCTCAGATCATTAGCGTCCCATTCAATTCATAGCGTAAAACGGCCGACAAATTTTGCTCAGAGGCCTCTTCTTTCAGGCTTGAGGTTCTTTATCGTGCCGTAAATGTACGACACGGGACCCACGGCTTTACTTCCCTTCCGAAGGAAGGAAGGATTTTTAAGCTCGAAAAAATTTATGGACTCTGGCATTGATCCCGCGATCTTGGGTTTAGGAGACAATTATGGTTACCACTACACTACACTACACTACCGACCCTACTGCTAATGACTCGATTGAACTGAATTATTTATTTTAAAGAAGTTTACCGAGTCTCGTTGAGAATAAACAAAATTTGTGACTGCTGCAGCGATTTTTAACTTTTTTAAAATTAGGTTAACCCTCTTCCCCAAAGGCCCAATTTTACTGGTTAACTAACTCGACAAATAAATACAGAGAGGGGGTGTTACGGGTACAACCGCAATATGTTACATACCTTCACAATTCGCCTAGATGACCATTGTGTTTTTCAGGGCACGTGGATTCAGAGAACAAGAGCTCTCCCGGCGGACACATTAGCTTAACTCTCATGGTAAGCAAAATATAATAAAAACTTCTTTCTTAAACGTTATTAATAATTATTATAGAAAATAAATCAATGCTGAAACGTAACATCAGGTATGTAAGTCGTCCTGGAGTCAATGAGAAACGGCTCCACCATGTGATTGTATTTGCGTTAGTTAACAAGTAACGTTTAGCGGATATAGCTAGTTGATCAACTTAGAAGTGTGTGCCACCTTTTAAAGGATTATGTTTCGTTAGTTGCCAAATCCCTGTTTTTCCTTTCTTCCTTGTCTCATTTCCCCGTGTCCTTTCTCCCGATTGGTCGAGACTAATGGTGAAGTTTCTAGTATTAATGAAGGCATGTCCCTACTTTGGATTTACTATTGCATCCCTCGGACTTCAGAGCTAGAATAAGGAGCGATTTCTTCGGGTAAAGACAACTTTTGGCAAGCTATTCGAAAGTTGTAGGTTCGTTGCTCCTTCCCCATGTTCCACCCACTGACCAATCCATTGTGTAAATAATGATTAATTTATTATATTTATCTTTAATTTAGGGATGCTCTCTATTATATTCTGCAGACCTTTCAGCTTTTAATATGTACAAATTGAAGGCAAATACGTGGTAGTAGTAATGTTTTATAATACATTATTTATTATCCTTAACCATTGAATTTTTTAAACTGCAAATTGAAGGCAAGCACTGGTAATATTAATTAACAAGTGTGCTTTGAATTAAATTTCTTTAAACTGTACGCTAAAGTAACTGAAGGACAGCAGTGATTCTATTAATTCTATACATTATTTTACTTATTGCCCTTTGCAATTAAATTGCTTCATTGTAAATGCAAATGCACTGTCACAGATCCCCACACTCTCGCATGTCCAAGAGTAAAATTTTTTAGATAATATAAATAGTAATAATTATAAAATATAGCTTATAGTAGCAAACTGGGACATTTCGTGTATTATTAAAATGTATTCAAGAGTTTGACTCTACGAAAATAGGGAAAAGTTGCCTTTTGTCATCTTTTGGGTTTCTTCTGCTGGTAATGGCTAGAACGATGGGTCTCTCTACGATTACCTGGCTAAGTGCAAGCATGTGGCCGAACAATAGATCCTTTTGTATCTTAGTTGCTGAAGATACTTCAAAATTCCTTGAAGGAAGAAGGGAGAACAGGTGCCGGCGATGACATCGTTACATCGTATGATCCCGAACTCTCCAATAAGGTGTCAAAGATGGGATGAATTTAAAATAAGCGCGTTTGGAACTCAAAAGCTCACCAATAGTATTTAAATATTTCAAAGGTTCAGGGAAGCCGTGGGCGCTTTACTGTAAACTCCACATAACGCTTCGAAACAACGTGGCGACGTTTGGATTTCATATATAAGGAGAAACAACCTAGCAAAGGTACATTTTTACCGGATCGTTTTCTACAAGACAGTTTTTACCAGATGGCAGCCGCAGTTCAGATCAGGAAGTTAAAGTAGTACAACACATTACCAGATCGCTTTACCGGGGGCAGTAGACAAGAGGCATACAGATGCAGCATATGTAGCGTGTCATCAAAGTCATAGAGACGACGAACCAGGTGGCCGATAACTAGTGTAGTGCTAATAAACATTTCAATGCGTTTAAATGAAGCAAAGTCGTATGATTTAAACCGTCCCTATCCACTCCCTCATCCCGTGACCAATAAAAACCGAAAGGAGACTTCGGGCCCCTGAACGACCCGGGGTATGAAGTGGGACCCTCGGACCAAAGACATCAACTTCAGCATATAAAAACCGCTTCAAATCGGGCATATTTTGTGCAACTCTTCTCCTCTAAATGAAATTACCGTTCCCATACACATTTAAGGTTCTTTCCTTATTCGTTCTTAACTTAAATGCATGAGCAGGCATTGATGGGAGAGCGCCACACAAAACTTAAAGCTTATATTACGAAAGGAGAGGCATATAACACATTGTAGAACATTTTATAATGTTATTTAGTGAAGGAGAAGAATTTTCGATTTAAGGAAATCCTCTCCTATACATACGGGTGGGGAGGGGGCGAGTGCATAAGTTTAGTGAATGCAATTTATTAGGGCTTCGTTTTCATACATAGATGTCCTAACAAGTATTATTTGCTAGCAAAGAATATATTATTGAAACTGTATTGGTAGATAGCGCCGGGCAAGTGTTTCCGTAGAGTAATGGATTTTCGGCGTGAATCTAATCGAGTAAAAAAAAAAATTTTTCCCTTTGTTTCGCTTATTTGAACCTAAATTAACACCTTTTCTTTCAGGTCAAGTTGGCGGCATATACCTGATTTTATATATATAACTGCATACTTTCTTTTCAGGGTAGTTATTTTTAATTTAATTTTTGTATTTTTAATTTTTTTCTGGTATTTTTCCTTATGTGTGTTCTCATTTAGAGCTAGTTCCTTCTCGTTTACTTTTCTTGGTTGATCTTATTTTTTTCTTTACTATTGTTTATCGTTTTTTCTTTCTCTTTCCGTATTTTCTTGATTCTGTAATTTCTGTGATTTTCATCACCAGTTTCAAAGTCTTGCTTTCTATCGCAAGTACAATGACGTTATACCATTTACTTGTGATTTACTTTAATATGTTACTCCAATGCAAGTGCTTATGTGCAAATACCCACAATCGATAACAGTGTTAAGCTTGAAATTTTGTTATTGTGCCATTAGAGTAGCGAACAGAATATTCAAATGACAATAATAGTAGTAATGGACTTTTGTTATAGCAAATAAATACAACTGTCGCGTGGACCTTGCCCCGTACATGCTAATGCCGCCCTTGTAACAATCAAAATATACATATATGTTGACAAACATCGATATACATATATCAAACGTTTTCTATGAGTGATTTTTATATACATTTATACAAACATGAATATAACCCTTACCCAGGAGCTCCCCCTTCCCAACTCCCCTCTCTTTTCCATTAGCGTTCTTTGTCGGATCTCCGCTAGAAATGTTCCCAAATTGTGTATCTCTCATGCTCCAACACTTCCCGGCAGTAGTTCAAACTTCTGTTGGAATTCAGAAACTGTGATAGTAAATGCTCATTTCTTAAAATCTTCGTTTCCCTTGCATTCTGCCAGAATATGCCTCCAGGTATCGCTTTCTCCGCAAATTAACTATTGCATTTCCTTTCCAAGCCCCTAATCTGAACCATGCGAGACCACTTCTTTCTTCTCTCCCACAAATATCTAAATATTGTCCTCTCCCCCACACCGGATGTATTCGAGCTTGCAGGTTAAGCGACACTTTTTCTGCGCATTGAGACTCAATACTTTGCCTGTCTATATCTCATAAACGTCTGTTAACTATTTTTCAACTATTTCGTGTAATGTCCTCTCCCCTTAACCAAATATACAAAATACACCCTAGCCCAATTTTGTCTAAGCCTTTCCTTATTTTTGATGCCCATCCTGTATCCCACCATTCCCTTAGTGCTCTCTCAGGCAAGCCATTAGAAGAAGTGTTTGATCCCGCAATATTATTCTGAACCGATACTGAATTGTTTTTATTTTTAAATTTACACTTTCGTTAGAAATATACTCTTTAAGAACCCCACAATTTGCTATACCCCTCCCTATTTGTAGCAACCGTTTTAGAAACTGCATTTACATCTGATTCAGTTCCTTGGTGTTTTCCCACCCCCAAATTTCGGCACCGTACTAACTCATAAACCGCCCTGTACGCTAACTCTATTGCTCTCAGCGGTGTTTTGGATATTTTTGACTAAATCTTTAATGTCTCTATATTTTAATTGTCCTTGCATTTAGTGATGTCTTTGCGTATTGCCCAGGTCCCGTTCACTGTTAAACTGAGCCCATGTGAATTTCTTCACATTTTCTAATGGCTGACCTTCATATTCCCACCTCTTTTTCCTGCTGTATACCGCACTGTTCTTGAATGCCATTGTTTTGGTCTTCCCATTAACAGTCATTCCCCATTTCTGAAAATACGCCTCAAGCAGTCTAGTTCCCTTTGAAACCCGTCAGTTGTTGTGGATATCATTAGATCATCCCCATAAAGGAGAGCTGGTATGGACATGCCTCCTATATTCCGGGCAGCATTTTTGCAACAGACATTTTCTCCAGTATGTCATCTACAAACAAGTTGAAAAGCAGCGGTGATAAGATACAGCCTTGCCCCACTCCTCTACTTGTTATTACACTGTTTGAAACTTTATCTCGATCATATTTTACATTGAGCAGTACTTTACTATATATTGATTCTAATGCCTCGATCGTTTTACCTGAGACTCCATCCGCCCATAATTTACTCCATAATGCTGCCTGCCATTCCACGGAATCAAAATCTTTTCGAAAATCTATGAAGGTACAATGGAGTTACTCTCAGTGTGTCTAATACAAAAATGTTGTCTACGGTGCTGTATCCTTCCCTAAAGCCTGCTTGGACTTTTGCAAGTGTGTTGTAATCTGCTACCCATTGTCTAATTCTCTCACATATTTTTCTCATTGATGGAAGAAGTGCCACCCTGTATAATTATCCGGTACTTTTGAGCTTCCTTTTATAAATATTGGACACATAATGGTGTAGTGGTTACCATACTTGCCTCCTAAACCCAAGAACGCGGGTTCGAACCCGGCCAGGACCGATGGATTTTTTCGGGGCGTAAGCTTAAGTATGGCTTCCTTCAGAAGGGAAGTAAAGCCGTGGGTCCCGTGTCGTACATTTACGGCACGATAAAGAACCTCAAGCCTGAAAGAGAGAGAGGCCTCTGAGCAAAATTTGTCGGCCGTTTCACGCCCTGAGTTGAATGGGACGCTGATGACCTGACATGTTAAAGAGCGTCCGTAAATAAATCAATCCCTATTGAAAACGTATGGTATGATAGTAGTTAGGGTAACACTTTCCCACTGGTGGACCAATGTACAAACTAAAATGGGATATTTGGGAAACTATTTGTGATAGTGGTTTTTAGCTGTTGACAGACAAGAAAATTGTTTTCTCGTGCGAAACTAAGTTATTGTTGTATAAATGACCATAAATCTATTTAATGGTGCAAGGGAAAACAACTGTAAACTAAATTGAGTGAAAAAAAGTGCATGAACATTAATTGTGTGGAAGTTATTGCCTCACCCTCACCACATTCCCACTCAGTATCCAAAAAGAATTTACCAGAAATACGTCATCATAAGGACAATGCATGTGCTGACATCTGGAGTCATTTTCTCTAAGAACCATAATAATTCTAATCGAACATTATTTCATACATTATGAGGCTCCAAGTCTATAATGCTAAATGTCCGTTTCCCAAACCAGTTCAAAACACTGGAAGGGAAAACAATGGAAAAAGCATCGTTCAAAATATAATTAAGCATGCATCTGAGCTCAGCATATTCTATAAAACGTTAAAATTATTTTCGTCACTTCAAGATGAATTCTTACAAAGTTCCAAGATGAACAAAATACCTTAGAGGGGGTATTATTAAAAAAAAGTAGGCTAATATATTCTTTTTATCACTTTGCAACCGTAAAGTCAAGATCTTCATTGCTGATGAATTATTGTAACACACAGTTAAATAAACGAAAAAATATATTTTCATAAAAATTTTAGAACACGGACTATTTATTATTACTTGGAAGTTAATGCAACAGTATCATACAAAAAAGTGAGATACCAAACTACAGGGGATTTGAAAATTTACCACTGCTCGACCACTGCTTAAAATTAAGATAAAATTTATAAATATGTATCACTTAATGATCTGCTAGAATTTTCAATCTTTTGTGCAACATCCATTGTTTTGGTAGCACTTAATTTGAATAAATTCCACACGATCATACTTGTTTCCTGGTGAGTAAATGCTAATGTTTTCATGACCCTTTCAATATGCTGTTTGCTGGTATGTGGTATAGGATTTTTAAAGCATTCTCCTGTAGTCTAGTTCACGTTCATAAGAGAACATGAACAAAGCAAAAGTTCAGTGAATCCTTTGCCTTTGCCTTCTTATCCAAGATCTTGAATTCATGTGTCCATCTTGTACCAAATTTCTATGCCCGGTCCTAGGGTCCCATCTGTTGAAATCTCGTAGACCTGTGCCTTTTTTTTTTTTTTTGAGTAGTGTTTAACGCCCGTTTTTACTACTGAGGCACCACAGGCGGTGGACACTGGTGATACATGAGAGATGAAATGATTAATTGGGAAAGGATATTTTTTTTTTTTTAAGGAAGGAAGCGTTCCAGGCCTAAGTTTAGGTACCTCCCCGGCATTTGCCAGTTATGAAGACTGAGGAAAACCTGGAAAAAACCCCAGTCAGGGAGGACGGTCCTGGCGGGATTCGAACCGCAGACCTCCCGCTCACGAGTCCGTGCCTTAACGACCTCGGCCACCCGTGGCGGTACCTGTGCCTTAAGTTCTGTTCAACTTAAATTAAGAATCTTACAGTGTTATCTGTGTCTTTGGTCCCATGTGCTTTTCCTTAAATCGCCGTTCCGAATAACTAAAAGCTTAATCTTAATTTTCTCGTCTCTTTTTGTAAAACGTCATGTATGTAAGCAGCAAAGGACAATTGGTAGGATGTAAGTGTTGATGTCTGTACTTTCACAGCATCAACTTAACACTTCTTGTCTAAAGCAATAAAAGCTACACCCCTTAATGTATGCCATGCATTTTTAATGCTTTGTAGCACTTTTTGATATGTCGTGTTTCTAAATTATAAGTTTTGACAAAAATATATGAAGTTGTTTACTTATTCTATTTTTTCTTATTATTATGCTCTCTCTCTCTAATACTTATTTTATTCTTCGTCTCTTTGTTTGTTAACTTACTTCTTTGCCGTATTGATTTACAAAGGAGAGGGAGACAGTGGCAGCGGCAGTGGAAGACAGCGGTCGTCCTAGTGTGCTGCTCACCGCACTAGTATAACATACGCGTGTCCTTGGTGGTTCATATTAAAGCCTAAGATATTAAAAATAATAAAATGCATTTTTGGTACTTTAAAATGCACAAAATAATGACATTTCTTTTGATTTTATACATAGATTGCAGATTTACATAAATATGTTCCCGATTTTTATAATATTCTCCTCTATTATGAAAATTACTTAGAAATTCACCTAATATGAATTTCTAGTGCACCGCTTTGATGGTTATATGAATTTCATTTTTATGGTTTCGCTTCTGAATAATAAGCTTATTACAGATATGATTTTGCAGAATTTTAATAAATATTTTAAATAGAAATTCCTACTTAATTTTTCATTTCTCATAGTTATTCTCTACTGCGAGTCTTTGCTCTAGGTACCTCAAATAATCCGTTAAAAAGTATTTCTCAGGCAAGTCCATTAGTGCCCGTGGCATGATGGAAGTATTCATTACTTTAAAATCGCAATTAGCGGTTAAACTCAAATATTAAAAGTGTGCCATCGATACAATGTTTTTTTTTTTTTTTTTTTTTTGTATGTTTGTAGTTCTAGTCTCGTCTATTGTAGAGTAGTGTTTCATTGAGTCATTTGTTGCTCTTAAAGATTTTTTTTCAATGGGTTTAACGGTTTAACGCCCGTTTTTACTACTGAGGCACCACAGGCGGTGAACACTGCGTATATACGTATATATGTAAGGCTGGCAGTCGAACTGGAACTGAAGATGGGAGCAATTAGCTCCAGAAACTTAGTTTTCCTCTTTTAAAAACTTTAATGATGTAAACTTTAATGATGTAAGTGTTACAAAGTCGACTCAGTTATTCTAAACTTATATTAAACATCACTGTTACAAATGTCCACCATATTTAACTATATTGCAGTTATTAGTAACATCTTCCTTCATTTCATTTAGCTACTGGAAATACTTAATCCAGTATGTCGGTTTGATAAAATCTCCTTAAAACAATTTCTTTAAAACCCAGAAATTATTTAAATTCATCATTGAGAGCTGTATTTCTACCCCATTTCTCCCTCTTCATCTTTAACATCTGCTTCAAAGTCTCTTAAATCATTAAAATGTGCTAAGTGTTAGAGGAAGTGATGATAATGATGAATAGGAATATGTATAAACAAAGAAGAAATATTTGTGTATCATGATAAAGTTAGGTTTAGTCTAAATAAAGCACGACTTACAATTGATATTGACGTTTCCTGTTCCAGATGCATATTTCAGACCCTCATCTTAGTTAATGTATTTTTAAGTTCTTGCTACATACCACGAAAATGATTTCTTTTCATTCTCTTTTAAATACTTTTCGGCATAATTTTCCCAGTTTTTTTCTATTTGCTTATAAGAACGTGATTGTCAAGCAAAATAAACAAACAAATAATTATAAAGGATCAAATGAACTAATAAAATGACCCGAAAGCAATGAGGAAAGTCGATTCTTCTGCCACCTCTCCTCAACGGATTGTGATTTCAAAGTGGATTATTACACTTGAATATCGATAAATACATAATAAAGTATTTAAATTATCATTATGTCTGAGATAAAAAACAAAATCTATTTTAAGAAATGATAATGATTAGCTCCGTGCATTAAAAATCTCTATAAAGAGTGACATAACCTCATTCAAGCTATGGCTACGTACGGCAAACAGCTGTTCTTCCATCTTGCTTTTGCATGACGTCACTAGTAACTTTTTACTAATACTTTGCCAGTGTAGCATTTCTTTCGTGGAACAGAAAGCTAAAAGAACATAATTTACAAGAACCTGCACTAATACCCCTGTATGTATCACACCATACTTTTATGTAACAGACACTGGAATTGGAATTCAAGATTAAAAGATATTAAAGGAGGAACCAGTGCTCGAACCCTCACAGGCAGTTGAGTATGTATATATGACCTTATCATTCTATGAGCAATCAGCCTCCACAGATACTGCTGTTACAAATAAATGTTTTGTTACTTAGACAGGGGCACATCATCAGCCTCTCCGTCTATCTATATCTATTTGTTGATTTATTTAATGCAACAGATGTTATACTCCACAATTACTCACATTAATTCTTATAAAATGCACTCGCCATGTAAGAGAATTTGAACAATTAACTTGTTCGTCCCTAGTCATGTTATGCATGAAGCCTAAACAACCACCTATAATTCTTTTCATAAAACATTTTAATTGTTTGTATTATTTAGTCATTTACAAAGGCGTTAATGTGATGCAATCTCGTTTATAGTAGGAGTTGTGGTTATATAAATAAGATTAGAAGAATTTTTCTCATTTTAGGACTTTAGATTTGTAAAAAAAGTAGCGCTGAAAACGGTTATTATTTGAATGAAAATACTGCAATAGCTAGCAAGGTATATCTCCCACCTACGTCTGAATTTCAGACTAAAACCGTAGCATGCTGCTAACCATTCTATTATAGAAAGAATCACTTCATGCGCATTCCGGTTAAAGTCTGCATTCTTCAGGACACTACAGTTAAAAAAAGCATATAACCATTTTACACGTGTTAGGAAGCACAACGCAAACTCTTAAGTCGGTCCAGGTGGGAGATACTTGCCTCCTCAACCCAAGGTCGCGCGTTCAATCCATACCAGAATTTTCCGGGAGTAAATTTACGGTATGTTAAAGAATCTCAGGCCTATAAGAGACTTCTGAGCAAACTTTGTCGGCCATTTCATGCCCTGAATGGAATGGAACGCCGATGATCTGAGATGTTAAAGAGCGTCTCCATAAATCAAATCAACAACAAAAAGTTCTCTTAAGTCTACAATTTCTTTAATATACAGGGGAGAAAAGTTAATATTCGATGGAGATAACGGGTTTAATAATATTCAATAAGTCAACAAACTATTTAAAAATAGAAACTGAAAGATTTTTATTGAGGCTTAATTGTGGAATCGATAAAATATATTAGAAGTTGGAATATCCCTGAAATACCTAGTTGTTTTATTCACGTTTCTTGAAGCTTTCTGGATGTAACGAGGTAATTCAAAGAAATTGATTCTCCATGCGTGTATGCAACACAAATAGAGGGATTTCTCTATTCTGTGCCCTTTCTCAGGTTTCTCGAAACAGCTTGGAAACTTAGCCTGGGTTTGGGGCTGAAGATAAGATTTCTTCCCCATCGTGCTTATTTATGGCGTCACGTGTGAAAAATGACTCAAGTCACAACATACAAGATTATATAGGGAAGAGTAACATAACACCTCTATTATAACTTGCTGCACAGAGCTGTCTCTCTATACGATGGTGTTTTTTTTTTCTTCTTTTTTTCCCCCTTCTTATGATAAATAACTGTAAATCATGCACTTATTAATTCTTCATATTCACGACAAGGCAAGATAACTAGCTTATCAACATTTGGTATCGAGTGTCGCTGGAAATATAAACTTGCTGTAAATTCCGTACCAGAAACGTTACATCGTATTATAATTAAAACAGCTTTACTATTTGTAACCGAATAAACAACATGTATAATGACATGACTATGTTTTTGTATAGGGGATGAAAATATTTCGGATTTAAGATAGAAGAAATAATCAATGCTTTAAATGAATAAAAAAAAAAGTATAGAGCAAGATATCATGGTAGACGGAACTGTTCAAAAATTAGCAATACTCAGTTAATAAAAGGGTAAAGTATTGAGGATTTTCAGGAAATAAACAAAAAAGCAGATGATTATTGAAGACAATATAATAAAAAGTATAGGGCACTAATGAAAAGAGTGCACTTATGTGGCACAAAAGTAGACAACAGGAGATTAATAACTGAAAAAGAACATGAGAAAAAATTGAGGCAAGTACGGAAAAAGTTAAATATTGCCATCATATTTTGTATATTATTATATATCTTGTGTGTTCTTTCATTTACATAGATATTTCACGTTTGAGGATTGAGTTATATCGCTCTTGTTTTCTAGGCCCAAGGTTTTCTGATGTTGTACGCCTTTGTTTTAAAGATTTAAGAGTTAAGTGTCTGTTAAGTTTTTTTTTTTCTTTTAGTTTCCTTTTCTGTGACATTGCGTATTCACAACGATTCCTTTCATCACCAAAGGGTTTTATTATTATTATTATTATTTTTATTATTATTATCATCATCATCATCATCATCACCATTAAAATTTTTCCTGAAGTTCCCCTGGATTTTTGGTTTGGCAGTATTTACAGCTAACTAGTTTTTCAATACGTATATATATACGTATATATGTATATATACATGTATATATATATATATATATACATGCTTTATTTCTAAGACCAGAGAAAGTGCTTCCAAATATAGTTTCATTTTTATAAATTAAAACTATTCTTTTTCCTTTTTGTCAATTAAAAATAAATATTTACTAGCTTTAAAAACTATTCTCAACAGAATATTCCATTTCTGGATTTCAATATAATTTTTAGATTAGCTTGCCATAAAAATTGTGTAGGCTGTTCTTTTTATACTAGGTATTTTTTGATAATTTTGTAACGTATTTCATCTGCTTCATTTACATCGTATATAAAGACATTGTATAAACTACTACTTTATATAGCCTGCATTTATCGTATCCCTTAATTGTTATATTTTTTCGTTATTTTATCGTTGTATGGCTTTGTTCTCCATGATGTAGTGAAATGTTGCAATTTGAAATTAATTTGATTTCTGCTGTACTCAAATTTTTAATGGTTTACAAACGGATGTTCAGCCGTTGAACCGATGTCAAATCATCAAGGCGTTCAACCTGATCGACGCGAATTTGAGGTTTTATAGCACCTTCCTAGATACCTATCATTGCCAAATTTCCCATCTCATTTCCCTTTCACGTGGCGTGTAAAACATGAAGAATAACTAGTTTATGTAATAACACCGTTTCATCGAAAAGTGTATATTTTAATAATAACTTCAAATAAATTCATTTTAGGTGTTAAACTTTAAATATGTGAATATAACTATTGTTTATGCTATATTTTAAATATTTATTATAAGCTTCAAATTATGGTAAAATAAATGTTTATAAATCGTATTAAAATTCAGGTCTCGAATTTAAACGAAATATATATGTTATCACAATCAGATATATAACCAATATATAAGCTTCACCTTGGCATAAGCCCGTCCTGGTAGGTAGTGGTAGCCATGCTTGCCTCATAAACCCAGGATGCGGGTTCGATCCCGCCCAGGGTAGATGGATTTTTTCGGGCGTAAAATCTTAAATATGACTTCCTTTGGAAGGGAAGTAAAGCTGTGGATCCATTTTATAGATTTACGGCACGGTAAAGAACCTCAAGCCTGAAAGAAGAGAACTCTGAGCAAAATTTGTCGCCCGTTTCACGCCCTGATTTGAATGTGACGTTGATGACCTGAGATATTAAAGAGCTTCCGTAAATAAACCAAGGCATAATTTAGGAATACAGAGATAAAAAGTATTATGTCAATTATTATATCACTACACAGTAAGTTATTCCACACACCTGATGTTTACTCATTACTCACTGATCAACAAACATATTGCTCTTGAAATAAAAATATGAACTATTTATTAATTTGAGATGCTAAACATAAAATGAAAATAAAACCTACCAGTTGACCCCAGATCAACCAATAGGTACACCCTGGATATTCAATACACTCCGTCCACATTGCATTCCTAGGTATAGTTTAGCAATTCTTTATTTCAATCTTATATTGGATACAAGTTGTCATTGAACCATGTAACATCATTTCATGACTGACCTTGCCTCCATGAAGTAATGTATTCCATCATAGCGTTGATAAAAGATGCAATAGTTTTGTACTGAGTAATTCTTATAGTGTCAGCCATCTTTAGGTGTTTAGTATTCAGGGATCTTTTTTAGAGTCAGTGGGTCCTTGGAGTGTTTTTCAGGTTACATTTTCATCTACTTTGTTCTTACAACGTTGCAATGAAAATCTATCAGAAGTGATGCCTCATTATTCCCAGTAACATGTTATATTTGCCAAAATTACTTTTGCTAGGAAGAAAAAAGCTTAACTCCAATTGTGAAAAGGGCATATCAGCTTTAATTCGGTTGCAAGATTGAGAGCGGGGGTAGGACAAGCACACAAAAGTGCACAATATGTGCAAGAAATATGTTTCACTTTTCAATATAGTTACCCTTTATTGCAACACACTTCCCACATCTTCGAATTAATCTTTCAACCCTCTCCCCCCGCAAATAGTCGGAAGTCTTGTCCGCAAAATGGGCATAAACAGCATCCATCACTTCTTCGTCACACTTAAAATTTCCTTCCTCGAATGTCCTTCTTGATTTTGAGAGGAGGAAATAGCCTCTGGGAGATAGATTTGGGCTGTAAGGTGGATGATCGATCTCCTTGAAGTCACATTTTTTCACAGCTTCCTTTGCAACAAGAGCTGTGTGCACAGGCGCGTTGTCGTGAAGAAGGCGAACACCACCACTAGCTTTCCTCGCCTTTTCTCTTTGATGGAAGCAAGTAGTCTGTGCAGTAGGCCAGCATAGTACTCCCCATTTACTGTGGTGTTCCCCTCCTTGAAGTCAATGAAGAGTATTCCTTCACAGTCCCAAAAGATTGTGACCATGATCTTCTTGGTTGACTGAGTGACCTTGGCCTTTAGAGGGGGTGCTTCGCCAGTCCATTGATTCTCTTTTGGACAAGAAGTCCAACGGAGTTAGATCCGGAAAACGCGGTGGAAACTAAATCGGACCTCTTCGTCCTATCCAGTGCCTTGGAAATTGTCATCAAGGTACGCACGTACAGCTCGATGGTAATATGGTGCTGCACCATCATGTTGGAAGTAAAATTCCTCATATCCACAGAGTGCATAAATGGTGGGTAAGACGGATGTGTGTATCATGTTCAGGCACACTGGGCCAGTTACTGTTTCTTCAAAAAAGAATGATCCAATTAGACCGCTAGATGACAACCCACACCAAACATTAATTCCAGGTAAATTAGCAGCCTTTTCCAAAATAGCATGTAGATTGTTTGCGCAAAGTAGACACAATTGTGCCGTTTAACAGTTCCGTTTAACTTAAATTGTGCCTCATCGGAACAAACAACTTTCCCTACGAAGGTCTCATCCCCTTGCACCATGTTCCGAAACCACTCACAGTGTTGCATTCTCCGATCAGGGCCATCTTCATTTAATGCATGCAAAAGTCTTGGGATGAAAACATTCAACTTTGTTGTTTTAATAATACGACGTACGCTGGTTATGTTATTTCCAGTCTCACGTGCACATTGCTTTGTAGATTTCAGCGCTGAGTGCTCCCAGATCTGCGCTTGTGAACATCGCATAGGTACCATGAGATTCAAAGTTGTCTGGAATGCGTGCAATTGACACTCGCGTTGGCGTTCTGTTCTGTACACACGTCTCCATTGCCTTATCACTTCATTACTTTCTGCAGTTCAAATGATAATCTTGGCTCCATTTTGTTGTAGCAATGCTAATATAATGTAATGCGAGTCACATCTGTTTACAGAACATAATACTGCACACTACTGCTGCTTTTCGGTTCAACTTTGAAATATATTAAGTAGATATCTACTGTAAAAGTGTGTACACATTTTTAACACCCCGATAGTTATAGACAAAGGGAGAGATATACTCAGCATGCGTCCTTTAACGGTTTACGTAACAAAAATATTGTTCCTCTTTCAGAAAGAACGGAAATGCTGCCCCTGTCGTCTCAGAAAGCTAAGTATTACACACTATTGCTGTCCAAGACATGATAAAATGTTTATCCGAGGGGAATTTAATTAAAGCAGCTTCATTTTACTACTCACAATTAATTTTCATTGTCACTTGCATGGGTTTAAATTACAGCGCCGGTATATGCCGCAGAGTGAGAATCATAACATATAAGCTATTGTCGGACTTAGCCAAGTTCGGCGGACAGCTCGCTTCACGTTATTGCTTATATTCCTTTCTCCTCGCCCCTTCTTCTTTACTGCGCTATTCAGAGGCAAATATCAGTTGCAGGATAACTAGAGTACTTAACTATACCTTCAAGACATAAATTATTAATGAGAAACTTTGCTTTTAGGAGGAGTTCAAGTGTTTAATAAAAGATTATTTATGAATGCAAAAAGAATCGCCTTAATTTTTATTTAAAATGTTACTAAGTCTAATGCTTCGTCTTAGCCTCTATTTATATTGCATTTCACTGTTTAACAAATATTTTTGTATACAACCTTTCAATCTCTGATCCATTAATATAATGAAGATGCTAAATATTAATTCATATTATTTAACACTAGAAGACCTTATGGTTCAGTCTTCGAAAGGACTGTTAACAAACTGAACCAAATGTGTTTGGTTTGGTTTATTTATGGACGCTCTTTAACAGCTCAGGTCATCAACGTTCCATTCTATTCAGGACATGAAACAGCCGACAAATTTTGCTCAGAGGCCTCTTCTTTTAGGCTTGAGATTCTTTATCGTGCCGTAAATGTACGACACGGGACCCACGGCTTTGCTTTACTTCCCTTCCGAAGGAAGGCATACTTAGGATTTTTACGCCCGAAAAAATTCATCGGTCCTGGCCGGGTTTGAACCCGCGATCTTAGGTTTAGAAGGCAAGTGTGGTTTTTTTTTTTTTTGATTGATTTATTTAAGGACGCTCTTTAACAGCTCAGGTCATCAGCGTCCCATTCAACTCAGGGCGTGAAACGGCCGACAAATTTTGCTCAGAGGCCTCTCTTTCAGGCTTGAGGTTCTTTTTCGTGCCGCAAATGTACGACACGGGACCCACGGCTTTACTTCCCTTCCGAAGGAAGCCATACTTAGGATTTTTACGCCCGAAAAAATCCATCGGTCCTGGCCGGGTTGGAACCCACGTTTTGGGTATAGGAGGCAAGTATGGTAACCACTACACCACCAGGACCGACACAAGTGTGGTTACCGCTACACCACCAGGACCTGGCAAAAACTGAAAGTGCTCCTAACCTTATCTGCAATCAGGAAGGTATTCTTTTCTTCTGCAAGTTAATAAGATCGAGCTACAAGTGTTAACATTACAATAGAGAGAATTGTGGGAAATATTCCAGTATTCATTCATTGCCTTTAGCTTAGATGTCCACAGTAAACTTCTCCAAAATTTGTTTACAATTATATTACCAATGAAAGTTTCATTGCAAGATATTATTTACTAAATAAAAGTCACTAACTTATTTAAATAGTTAAAATCCTTTTACATCCTAATTTGTAAAGCAATATTTGGTTTATTTCATATCATGGAACGGAAATGATACCATGAACAATTTGATACATTCACTTTATCCAAGAACGCCCCCAACGTTAATATTGAATTTCAGGGTTAAATTACATTATTTCAGTAATGACTTTAGTCGCGTACTTAAGCTGAAATGGTATACTTCACTGGCGGTTTGATAGGACGAGACTTTTTATTTTTTTGAGTGGTGTTTAACGCCCGTTTTTACTACTGAGGCACCACAGGCGGTGAACACTGGTGATACATGAGATGAAATGATAAATTGGGAAAGGATTTATTTTTTTTAAGGAGGGAAACGTTCCAGGCCTAAGTTTAGGTACCTCCCCGGCATTTGCCAGTTATGAAGACTGAGGAAAACCAGGAAAAACCTCAGTCAGGGAGGATGGTTCTGTCGGGATTCGAACCCCAGACCTCCCGCTCACGAGTCCTTGCCTTAACGACCTCGGTCACCCGTGGCGTTTAGTAAAGACTAGGGGACTAAGTAACCTTAGACCAGGTTCTTGCAGTGGTTCCTCAGGTCTACGTTTCAATTATTATCCAAATTTAGAGGTACTTCCAGTAATTTTTGTGAATGGTTTTAATTGCTTATATTTAGGAATTTGGTAAAATTAATTAGCAAAAGTAAATAAAAATGTTGGTGTACTGGATCAATCACAAATCTCTCTGGCCCTTACTTACAGATGCTGATAAAATTAATGCATCCATTATACCATTAATAATTTATGAAAGTTGCTGTGGTTCCTCCGGCAATTTTTACTGGTATGTGTAATAACTTTAATTAGCATTTTAAAACATGGAGAGCTTCCACGGACTTGATAATGCCTACAGTTCGTTGCCGACAGCAATGCGTTTGTTGCCATATTTTAGTAATTCTGTTTTCGTTCCTTGGCTATGTAGTAAAAACCCAACATTTTATCAGCACGATCCGCTACTAATGTTCATACCAAGATATGAATGGGGTTGTTTTGTTCACCCTCTATCTTTTAGTATTCTGGGCTTGTTCAAATGAAGAGTACAGTCTCAATCAGAATCAATATTCTTACAGTGCTGCAAGCTTCGGTGATCAAAAAAAATTCAGTTTAAATATGTCGGTTCCTTCACTGCATATCAACGTGAAGGCAGTGCGACTATCTGAGTACCGGTGTTAGATTTCAACAAGCTGAAGGTCGCATTTCAGATCTAGTAATTAACGTTGCTAGTTGTAGACTGAGATACCTACTGCGGAGATCTCGTCTGGGGGTCAGTCATGTACCACTGGTGAAAAAGTGGCATCTTTGCGATCTTGGAAGCTAGGCGATGGTGATTGACCTACAAGGGTAGGTCCATAAGTTTCCGGCTTAACTATTTTCTAGGTATGATAAAGACAAAAACTATACATTACTTTATACTATAATTACCTTTTATTGCAATACGCTTCTCACATCTTTGAATTAACATTTCAATCTCCCCCCCCCCCAAAAAGTCAGAAGTCTTGTCTGCAAAATGGACATAAACAACTTCCATTCACTTCTTTGTCGAAGGTCCTTCTTGAGTTTTGAGAAGAGTAAATAGTCACTGGGAACTAGAGCTGGGCTGTAGGGTGGATGGTCGATCTCTTTGAAGTCACATTTCTGCACAGCTTCCTTTGCAACAAGAGTTGTGTGCACAGGCGCATTGTAGTGAAGAAGGCGCACACAACCACTCAGCTTTCCTGACCTTTTCTCTTTGATGTAATCACGTAGTCTGTGCAGTAGGCCAGCATAGTACTCCCCATTTTACTGCGGTGTTCCTCTCCTTGAAGTCAATGAAGAGTATTCCTTCACAGTCCCAAAAAATTGCGGTCATGATCTTCTTAGTTGACTTTGACTGAGTGACCTTGGCCTTTAGAGGCGGTGCTGACTAATTATTCTTCGATAGCTTTTACACTATATAAATATATTCTTGAAAACATATATTTATGTATGAGACATATGACATCGGACTCCTTGCAGAAAAATGGTGAGGCTATTTGCAAGAAAATATGTTGGCAATCATATGCCAGTAGAGAAAATGTTCACCAATTTGTTGCAAAGTTACCAGAGATAGCAGTTCTTAATGCCAATAATAGTGTTCTGAAGCGTCATATTGTTTCGGAAGAACAGTTAAATGAAAAAAAAAAAGATTTCCTATGCAGATGCCGGGCTGACAATGTACTGCCATTGAGGGGCATCGTTTTCAACACTCTTATAACACAGGATAGTCCTTCTGTAGCAGTAGCAGTAGCAGTAGCAGTAGCAGTAGCAGTAGCAGTAGCAGTAGCAGTAGCAGTAGCAGCAGTAGTAGTAGTAGTAGTAGTAGTAGTAGTAGTAGTAGTAGTAGTCTTTGTTTTAAATAAAGTATCAATTTACGGCTCTAATAAAAATACAAATACAAGAAGAAAAGTATAAATCTTAGCAGAATACGCTTTAGATATTGAATAAACTTAAAAGCAGTTCAGTGGTCGTATATTTGAGAGATGAGATTGACCAGCACTTTTAAAAGAAAACTAAACTAATGAAAGAAACTATTACATTTGAGAAATTATCTAAGTCGCCGGCTACTATTAATAATTTTACCATATAAAACATGAAAAATCACAAATTGTAAAGCTGTGCAAATGATAATATTTTAGACTGAAATACTGGTACATTCTCAAAAAAAAAAAAAAAAAAAAAAAAACATCAATCCATAAAGACATTAGAGAGCTATATAGATAAGGTGAGACCAAGCGGAGTACATCCTTAATGAAAAATTAAGGCAGCCCTCTCCTTGCATCTAAAAGTACTTTCAAAAGTCAAAGGAGATACAGCATAGGAGTTAGTAAAAAGCAACTATAAAAGGGTGGGGTATCATTGGATAAAGCGTGTTGAGTAACGGTAGAGGAGATCTAATTTTAACGGACCATCCCATAATTATTCATCTGATGAGAGAGTAGGTCCTGGTGGTGTAGTGGTAACCATACCTGCTTCCTAAACCCAAGATCGCGGGTTCGATGGATTTTTTCGGGTGGAAAAATATTAAGTATTGTTTCCTTCGGAAGGGAAGTAAAGCCGTGGGTCCCGTGTCGTACATTTACATCATTATACACAGTAGAGGTTCAAAACATACTTTGAAGAAACGAGGAGATTAAAGGATTTTGTAGGAGAATATCATTAAATATCTTTGAGAATAAATCTAATGTGTTCAATGACTGGAAAATACTAAGTAATCACATTAAATTCATTACAATCAGGGACTTTGGTATTTCTTGAAGTAAACCTCTTGTGAGTGTAGTAATGATATCATTCCAAAGTTAAATTTTTTTGAGTTAGGTTGGTAATAGATTTGTCTAATGAAGCAGCGATTTTACAAAGGTTGTGCTCATGAATAGATAAAGTAAAAGGAATGGATAATTTGTTGTGTTTAGCGTGACAGCCTTCGAAATGGAAATATAAATTGTGTGTGAAAATACAGACTCTGTTTTTCAGCAAGATTAATATCCATATTTAAAAAAATGAAAATAAAAGTGCTATAATCATTCCAACCAAAGTTTATAGAATAATTAGAATTGATTTTTATGAATAAAATTATTAAAATATCTTCGCTATATGTCTAAATTATAAAAACATCGATGAACCTCAACCAGAGTATGGGAACAGGCATCTCAAATCTATTTCCTCTAGATGGGGCCAAACAAGAGCCACTCCTACTGTCCATTTCTGTGCCTTTTAATTGTATATATATATATATATATATATATATATATATAAACCCTCAAAAGCGAAAATCGTTGCAAGTGAGAACTAGCATTGCAAGATGGCAATAAAATCAGTGGATGCAGTGTGAGGAGCAGGAGGACGATATTTAAAAATGTTTTAATGCGGTAATACCAGCACCATGTGAAATAGTTTGTTCATATTGATGTAACATTATTAGATACAAGAATGTCATCATAAATTGAGGGGTTTTACTGCTTGAGGACTTCAAGAAAGGGTAGACATCTATGATGTATATCACTCTGGAAGTAACGAAAAATTTGTTGAAGACTTCAAAAGGACGTTGGATAAGGGATCGTGAAACAACGATGAGTAATAAACACTGGCATACAGCTGACGATGAGCTTTTGAGATAAAGGGTACGATCAAGAACTGTTGAGCCTTTGTCACCAGGAAAAATAAATATATTTCAAGGACCGCCACGGTGCGGGAGGTGTGGGATTCGAATCCCGCCAGAACCGTTCTCCTTGACTAAGGTTTTCTCCAGATTTTCCTCAGTCCTCACTGTCGCAAATGCAGAGGAAATACCCTAAACTTAGGCCTGGAACGCTTCCTTCCTTAAAAATATACTTTCCCAGTATTCATTTCATTTCATGCATCATCAACGTCACCGCCAGTGGTGCCTCAGTAAAAAACGGGCGTTAAACATTATTCATATATCATAACGTTCGCAGCAGAGCTCTTTCTATCGGGGTCTTGGTGTTTCAGATGGTCCAAAATCTTAGGGTTTCTGAAACGTTGTACACATTTTAGTATGATATCTTTATTTAATATATTGATCTGATAGCCTATCTATATGCTATAAAAATCTGAACATTTTCATCTCAACGGCCTGTAACAATCTTTGTTTGTTAATGACCAGATTTTACTTTCATAAAGCAACGTAGGCTCGGCCATCAATTTATAAAACTTTAATTGGAAGTTTTAGAGGCTTTTTTATTCCTTTATGAGTGCTCATGATATGTCGCACATTTTTGGAAAAATAAAACTTCTTTGTAGGTGATAATAAAAGAATTAGGCATTTAAAATGGCTGTGCCTTAGTTTGTCGTTGCATACTATTTTACCTTTTAAGGAACATTTTATCCATAGAGAGTTAACACATTTAATTTGTTCTAAATAAATATTAAAATTATATTCTTTAATGATATTGTTTAAATTTATGTATTGTAAAATATTTTCTATTCAGAGATTACAACCTGATCATTTAAATATAAATGAGTTGATAATTTTAAATATTTTACTTTAAATCATATTGCATCGTCAATAAATAAATTAAAAAGCATTGGAGACAGCAAATGACCTTGACAGACTCTTTTCTTTGTAGTAATACTGGTTTCTGTTATTTGTTCATTATTTTTAAATTTAATAATATATTCTTCATATGCGCAAAAAGATTAACTAAACTTTTCATATTAGTATAAAGAAATTTCAGAAGTCATTATTAAAAGTAATTATCCCAGAGGTAGTTTCAATTAATGTTTTATACTGCATTAGTTTACAAAACTATTCTTGCAGAACTGCAGTTTATTGTGTGTCTTATCAGAGCCTTCAGATTCTCAACTTGCACTAGGCTTGAAATGTTTATTAAAAATTAAGACTTCCGTTTGATATTAGCTTAGAAGATATGCGTCAAAGCGTGAGTGGATTATTTATTAACCACATTTCTTCTTTTTTCACTTCCATTTTTATAAATCTTAAATCCAATACCCTGCTTACTGAACCAGTATTAAGATATGAAATTCGTTAGACAGGAAAATCCAAAGATAGGGTCAGGAAAGGCAACTTTGAATTACAAAAGACGATTATCAATTACTTATTTGACAATGAACACAATTTTATTAACATATAAAATTTTTCAAATTAAGTCAACCATAATCTTGAGCTCAATAACATAACTTGACTGTGAAAGTTGAACCCATGTCTCCAAATAGAAAAAAATTAAAACTTTTGAACCCGCAATTAATTATCTGGGTAAACACTTCACAAAATGTTCATTGAAACAACATTGAATGAACATTAGTATTAGCTTCATTAGAGGACAATTTTAAAATTATCACAAGTAATATCACGAAAGGACCTGAGATTACCGATAAATTCGCAGCGTAGCGATTCCTACCCTCGAGTGATATTTATTACAACTATTTCACGAATAAAATAAGAATTTAATTATAATTTTTCTAAACTTGGCTTACAAACCTGTAATTAAATAACTGTATATTTTTACTTAACCTTTTCAAGTAATCTTGCGGCAGAAGATTTCGTATTGTCAGTAATGACAATAAAGAAGTGCAAAATACGGATTTAGGATTGTTTCATGAATTGAATAAGAATAAATGTGATACATATTTCAAATTCGCGCACAGAATATTAACACAAATTTATTGTTAAGAATATCTATTCTATTCACAAACCGTGAGACTGAAATAGGCAAAAGTAAACTATTACAATCGGCAACGTTCCATTATCTAATACCAACTGAGGAAAAAAAAAAGATAACATACAGTGTCTGTATTTTTCTTTGTATTCTGTGGTTTGGAATTCCTAATGATAAGATCAATTTGTACATTTGACGCATGACCAAAACGCTTTCAAGAGCCCTCCATTTTGCGTTATGATTGCCTATTGCCCATACTTTTATTGCTATCGATAGCTCCCGATTTCCTTTAGCAAAAGAGGCCAGTGATGCGTGTTCAGGAATTATATATTGCAGCTACAGAGTTGGCTACACTGACCACAAGACAAATGCACGTCGACTGATAAACTGGATTTGATAATTTTTCTTTCGATAATTTCACTCCGTGGGTTGGTTGGCTGTGGTTGGTCAAAATTCAAAATTTTGTTTCGTTTTATTGGTCGATTTTAACGACGAAGTATTCCTGATAAATCTAAGAAATGTTGGGGAAAGAAAGTTAGACTAACTCCTTAAGTTGTGATTTTTTTTATCTATTTTTGTTAGATTTTTGTTTGTTATTAATATCTTTATTGACATTTGACATAAGTATTTATTATATTATAAATGATATAATTGTTTTATTGACGTTTGAAGCGGTTTTTACTGAGGTGTGTCGACGATATTGCCCCACGTTGGATGTGCCCGATTTGAAGCGGTTTTTACATGCTTGTGTTGATGTTGTTGGACTGAGAGTCCCACTTCATATCCTGGGTCGTTCAGGGGCTCGAAGTCGCCTTTCATTTTTTTACTGGTCACGGGAGGAGGGAGATGGAGAGAGGGGGTTTAAATCACACGACCGTGCTTCATTTAAACGCATTGAAATGTTTAATCGCACTACACTAGCTATCGGCCACCTGGTTCGTTATCTTTATAACTTTGATGACACGTGCTAAATATGCTGCATCTGTGTGCCTCTCGTCTACTGCCACTATTAAAGCGATGTTGATCATCAGAGAACGAACGAAACATATATATGACTGAGCGAATGTAATACTGCGAAGCGTCGTACTGCATTAACTTCCCCATCTGGACTGCGGTTGCCACATGACAAACAATGTCTGGTAGAAAAAACGTGCTTTGCTACATTTGTATCCTTACATATGAAATGCAAACGTCGCCACGTGGTCACAAAACTCGCGGAGGTTCACAGTATAGCGTCCACGTCTTCCCCGAGCCTTTAATTATTTAAATACTATTGATGTGCTTTTGAGTTCCCAAATGCGCTTATAATTTATCGCCTTTCTGGCACTTTATTGAAGAATTCCTCATAATACGATGTAACGATTTCATCACCGACAACTGTTCCCCCTTCTACCTTCAACGAATTTTGAAGCATCTTCAGCAAATAAGATACAAAAGGATCTATTGTTCGGCCACATGCATGAACTTAGCTTTGTTATAGTAGAGAGACCCATCGCTCTAGCCATTACTAACAGAAGAAACACAAAAGATGACAAAGACAACCTTTTCCCTATTGTCATAGAGTCAAGCGTCCAGGTAGCCATGAATAAATTTTAGCAATTTATGAAATGTCCTCGTTTTTTACTATAAGCTATATATTTAATAATTGTTACTATTTACATTATATAAACGCATTTATTCTTGGGCATGCCTGGGAGTGAGGACCTTCATACGTCATATGAGTGAAATAGTCATTCAAGTTCCTAATTACCATTAAAAGAAGCAGGAACTTCAAAGTAACAAGTAACATCAAATATCGATAAATCTTTATACTACCATGGCCACAAGGTTGGGCTAATGGGGAGAGCTGCAGCCGCATAAATTTAGAAAAAATGGTCATAACTCATGTTCTCCAATGAAACAGGAGCCCTCCCTGTTAGCAGAGAACAGAAAGAGTTAGGTCTGGGCTAGGAATGATTATGTCATATACTTTGTGGAAGATTCTTTACCTCTTTCAAATAATAGGAACAGTTAACAAACGCTTTCAGCGCGGACAAGTGGATGACGAGGGAAAAGGAAAGGAAGTAATAGGCTGAGGTAGACAGGAATACCTGCAAGAACGACCCATCATAGATGTCAATTTTATATCTTAATCCATGCAATACATAGGAAATCCTTGTGGCTTTATTGCACATTAAAACAAGAAGAAAAAGAATGAATGTGCAATCAAAGTATTTTTTCTTCTATTTTTGAATGACGCGTTTTAATCTGGTTTCGTGAAAGAAGATTCCTGAAAGAAAGAGGACAAGAAATGCTGGAAAGATGCCAGAGAAAAAACGGAACGCAGAATCTTGAATATCTCACAAAGGGACAGAAAATGTCACGAGGAAATAAGAAAAGGAGACAAGAATCAAAGACGTCGGCGACACTGCCAGTAACTTGGAGGGGAGATGGACAGACCATCCCAGCGCCTGAACAAGAATCGATGGACCTACAGGCTGACGGCATAGAACTCAAGAGCAGGGGGGAGAAATTCGGGAAGAAAAAAACCGATGAGTGAATGAATGGAAAAAGAACGTTGGCAGCGTTGGTCTTGAAGTGCTAACCATATCTGTGGGGATTCTTATTGCAAGATTCTTAAGTCAAAGTACAGACAAATTTCAAAGTTTATAAATATTGTTATAAATAATCTTTACTGGAGTAATTGCTACAAAAAGAAACTTCCTATGTTAAGCAGGGGCATTATCTATGGACTCAGTTGATAATATAGTGAAGCATCCTCACTATAAAGATATTTAGTGATTCACTTGGCTAGAAAATGGTTTCTAAATCAGCTACAAAAGTGCTTGAGACAGGATGTCTGAAAGTGTATAGTTTTTCCCACTTGTTGGTTTGTTTTATTTACGGATGCTCTTTAACATCTCAGGTTCATCAGCGTCCCATTCAATTCAGCGCGTGAAACAGGCGGTAAATTTTGCTCATGCTGAAAAAAGTATTTTTAAAGTATTTACGAGTTTTGGAATGGTACATAATTTAAAACTTAAGTAATTCTATTAAAAGGGTTAGCACTTAAAATATGTCAGCTTAAGTGACGATTAAGACAAATTTACATAAATATAAAGCTAAAAATGTTTCCTGAAATCTTACAGTGGAAAGCAAAGACACTTTGTTGAGCTACAAATGTACTTTATTTTAAAGTAGCAACCGTTCCCGTTGTTTCTGGGCGGTAATAAAGAACGTGACGTAATAAAGCTTTCCTCTCTTCTCTCCCTCTGCACTGCACTTACTTTTCCGAGCTAGAAAAGTTAGCTTTTTTACTTACTAACCCACTTTTGCTATTGGCATCTTCTGCTGCCGCAAGAGTGCAAAGGTTTTAGAGGGTACTAACTCTCTCGGAAAGCCTGAGTAAGGAAAATAAAACGAGAGTGTGTGGGGTCACGTAGTCAAGTTTACCCAGCTTCCATTTTGTTAGTGGCACTAGTCTCGCGACCAGTTATTTAAGCAAATTGAGCCAGCGTTTACACAGGAAGAACGCTTTGTTTGTTTCCTCTGTTCCCTTCTGTATGAATAGTCAATAGTGGCGACTAGAGGATTGTGGATCTAAGATTACAATCCCATCATAGTGGAATATATTTCCGCATATTTTTCTTATAAGGAAAATAGAAATCTCGATCTGAATACGTCTTTTAAAATGTCATCATACAAATATTTCAACCTATATTTCTTCAAGTGGTTTTCTAAGTTCATAATTGATCTCTATAGGCAACAACATACACACACGGACAGTGGCCCTAGTACTTTGATTACAATAAACAATTATTAATATACACTCATAGGCTTTCACGGCCGGCGTTGATCCAGTAGAATGCAGTTTCTGGGGCTTGTTGACCTCCGTTCAGTCAATGAGTTGTCACCTGACGTTTCACCAGTGCCTACGTCGGGCATTTTCAGAGGGTAGGACTTGCGACTAGTTGCAACTACAGTCTTCCGGAAACTATAATCTACTGCATAATCATTAATCTTTTAATTAATGGCTAGTATGAATGATTGCACACGAGCTTAATAGTAAACTGGTGTTTTCAACAAAAGAAACAGTTTAATAGATATACCCTCAACTATATTCCTTTGGTGTTTAAGAATTTAGCACCCAACTTTTTATGTCATTCATTAAATTTGGATATGTAGATATATAAACACAACTTCTAACTAATGTGAAAATTAACACTATATGCAAATATTATTTTCAAATTTCCCCAGTTTTACGACAGCATTCAAATTATAACACTTCCGATTTTTTTTCTCAGTAGCTATCACGCGAAAACTATTAGAAACATCTCCCTGCAGCCGTACACAATTTTCACAACGTCGATGCCGTGATTCCATGGCCGCTACGGACGCTTCTGTAGGAGTCTGTTTTGTCCACTGGAAAATCACTGATGCAATAGCCGCACGGCTAAAGAATATGCGACCACGGAGAGTGTCTTTCATCGTTGGAAATAGCCAAAAGTCGCTAGGAGTCAGCGTCAGGTGAGTAGGGAGCATGAGGAATCACTTCAAAGTTGTTTTCATGAAGAAACTGCTGCCGATGCGCTGGGGCATTGTCTTGGTGAAAGAGCACACATGCTGCCTTTTCCGGCCGTTTATCACGCAATACTGGAAGGAGCTTCTTCTTCAAAACATCTTTGTAGGATAAACCTGTCGCTGTAGTGTCCTTTGGAAAGCAACGAGTAAGAATTATTCCATTGCTGTCCCAGAACATGCACCATCTTTTTTCTGCACTGGCGCTTACCCGAAAATTTTTGGTGGCGGTGAATCTGAGTGCTTCCATTGAGCAGACTGGCGCTTCGTTTCAGGAATTGAAAAACGGCATCCATATCTCATCCATTGTCACAAGTGATGAAAAAAAAGTCCCATTCATGCCGTCATCACGCGTCAACATTACCTGGCAACATGCCAAGCGCGCAGGTCGTCCGTCAGCATTCGTGGCACCCACCTGTCTGACACTTTTCGCATTTTCAGGTCTTCATGCAGGATTGTGCATACAGATGCCACGGAAACACCAGCTTTGGAGACGATGTGTTCCACGCTCATTCGGCGATTCTCCAAAACAACTTTCTCCACTCTCTCGATCATGTCGTCAGACCGGCTTGTGCAAGGCCGTGGTTGCCTTGGTTTGTTGTCATACCCATGAACGTACATTAGACACACCATCACCACATGTCTCACACAACTGGCGATGAATTTCTATCGGTGTTCGACCACCTAAACGAATGATTACACGCTGTTTTTGTAATGAAAACGTAGCCATTTTGAAGTATCAAAACAGTCCTCACTGTCGCCGCTGCTGCTAGAGTTCTGTGTGCCATACAGTGCTGTCATCTCTGACACGCATTTATAACGAGAGCCCGCGTATTTTAAAATAAACCGCATGTTTCTAATCTCCAGTCCTGAGAGGAAAAAAAAGTTAGTGTTATAGCTTGAATGCATGTATGTAATACATTCACAATATGCAGAAACAACTAAAACATATTATTATTATTGCCAATGATATGATATGTTTTCTTTTCTTTATTTAATTTTCGTACATTAATATATGTTCTTCCTCCTTGTTAAAAATGCAAGAGTATTCATTAAACTGCATCACATGAGTTGCTTTTTGCTTTTCTTTCATTTGTGTCGTAAAATGCAAATTTAACTAAGAGCATTCTATAAAATTATCAACAACTTCAATTTATTCATATACTCTTGAGAATGACTGGGTGCTATTAAAATGGAGTAACTGAAGCTAGTTCTTGCATTATTCATAGTTTTGAAAATTTGTTTGGTTAAAAACAACATTGCTTAAATAGAAATTAGAGATTCCCATGTTTAAAAAGGAATAAAAACACTCTGACTTTTAGAAAATAAACTATATTTATGACACTATCTTCTAAAATGTCATAAAATTAAATGTAACTTCCAAAAGTATCCAGTATAATACTAATTTTTTTCTTAAATAAAATAGGTATTTGCAAAATATAATTTAATTTATAATTAAATTTTAGATTGAAACATTATTCAGTAGAAAAGGTTTAAAACTTCAGAGCGTTGTGGTTTTGGCACCCATATTTGTGTGTATTACTCTAAAGAGATAAATAAGATATTTGTAATTTTTCCCTTGTTTAAAAAATGGTCTTAGTGTCAAAGAAGTACGTGCAATTTTTAGTATTCAGTATTATTTTCTTAATTAATCATTTGTTTGGCAATGTTGTTACATAGAGTTTTCCACAAAACGAAACGAAAAAATCAAAAGCATCTTCAATACCTGTGCTGTATGTTCTGTTAAAGGTCTTTCTAAAGGAAACGCTTTCTTCCCCCACCATTATCACCTTTACGCTCCAGAAATCTGACTTCCCCTTTTATTTTCTCTCCCATTTGCTCAACCCATTTTAGGAGCTCTGGAGTTTGGGGTATTCACATAGGAACAAGTTTGAATGTCGTAGTTTAAGCAGAAACTGTCCCGCGTTTTCTTAGATTACTCTGATATATTTTGTGATTTTTAATCTAATCTAATTTTGGGAAGTATATAAGTACATATTCACTTTACATATCTTCACTGCATTTATATTTAATTCCAGTTTATGTGACATAAACGAGTGCGAGATAAGCCAAAAATTACTCGAAATAATTTCATAACCAAAAATTATAGAAATCTGTGCTTTCCTGTAGGCAGATCACTTTACAAAATGATATTGGATATTTAACACGACACTTCTGATATAAAGCTCCTCTAATTCAAGAAAAATAGTGAAGAGAAAATCTTCCGACTTGATGTTAAACAGAATATTCAAGAATTTTATTTATCACATAACTGCAATGGGGTGCATTGAAATTCTGATATTCTGCTAATGCTGAAAACAAGAAATTATTGGAGTGTAAATGAACATAGGGCCGCGAAAAAGGCAAAATGTATTGAAATCTTCTTCAAAAATAAAAGGTGATTAGTTTGAAAACTGAAGTGTTTTGTTAAATTAGAAATATTAATTTTAACTAATAGTAGTTTATAGTATTTCTGTATATCAGCAAACTATTTATTACATTTTATTAATATAAGAAGGTAGGTCCATAAGTTTCCAGTCTAACCATTTTCTAGGCATGATAAAGACGAAAACTATATTTCGCTTTTCAATATAGTTACACTTTATTGCAACACACTTCTCACATCTTTGAATTAACATTTCAATCCCTCTCCCCAAATAATCACAAGTCATAAACAGCATCCAACACTTCTTCGTCAAACTAAAATTTCCTTCCTTGAAGGCCCTTCTTCAGTTTTGAGAAGAGGAAATTGTCACTGGGAGCTAGATCGGGACTGTAGGGTGCATGGTCGATCTCCTTGAAGCCACATTTCTTCACAGCTTCCCTTGCAACAAGAGCTGTGTGCACACGCGCGTTGTCGTGAAGAAGGCGCACACCACCACTCAGCTTTCCTCGTCTATTCTCTTTAATGGAAGCACGTAGTCTGTGCAGTAGACCAGCATAGTACTCATTTACTGTGGTGTTCCTCTCCTTGAAGTCAATGAAGAATATTTCTTCATAGCCCCAAAAGATTGTGTGTCATGATCTGCTTGGTCAAGTGAGTGAATTTGATCTTTAGAGAGGGTGCTTCGCCAAATTTACGCCTGCCACTCCATTGATTCTCTTTTGGACAAGGGATCATAGTAGAGCACCACAGTTTCAGCTGCTATAACAATGGTTTGCATAACTTCTCTCTCGTTGCCACTGCAGAGCTCCAAAATGCCCGACAACAGATGACTCGTTGATGCTTTTGGGCTGAGGAAAGAAGTCTATGCACCCATCTTGCACTAACATTATTCATGTTTAAATGTTCATGAATATTTGGAAGGACTGTTGTTTTAAATAGCCTTGCTGCTATTTCTGTAACTTTGAGCCATAATTTTTCCTTCCACAAGAGCGATGTTTTCAGGAGTGAGCACCTCCAAGGGCCGATCTGCACGCTCTTCGTCTTCAATGCTGTCTCGACTCATTCGAAAAAGTTTGGCCCATTCTTTTAGGGTAAAATATGAGCGTGATGCTTCCCCATATACACCGTCCAATCGCTGTTTAATATCATTGAAGTAAGCCCTTCTTTTGTGACGAACTTAATAACAGGTCGATACTCCATTTTGAACATGTCACAACCTTCTACACATAGCCTTCTTTATGCAACTATAGCTGAACAACTAAACATAGCGGAGCTGAAGTTACAGCTGCAATTATTTACTTAAAAGATAAGGGTTTTGTGAAAGCGATAAGCATTGTCGGCGAGGCCAGAAACTTAAGGACCTATCCTCGTATCTCACAACCGCAGGTACTACAAATGCTCTGATGTCACATTTTGCGTTCTCCCCCTTTTTGTTAGAGTTTCTATTCCCATAACGGAAAGAAAAAGAAAACACTTCTTGATGTACTATGTTATGAACTTTCAAACACAAGATATAGTTCGCTAAACTGTGTTGTATCAACAGCACAAGAACAAAGATTAAAATGACTTCTTTTTCTCGGCGGTAGGAAAGAATGGTGTAAGGGGCAGGGCCAAAGTAGTAGCTAGGTGGGGATGTGTGGAGGGGAACTGTTGCGCAGATGTTCATGAATTGTTTTCTAACCACATTTTGGAGATTCGAGGCTTTCAACACAAAATGTTCAAAAGTACATTTATCAAAGGCTCCTGAAAAGGCTTGAGGATGAAAGTGATCAGTTTTGATCCAAATTCGGACCTGTGATCACCATGCCCTCGAAAACAAGGGAACGAGTGTAGGAGGAGAAGGTGCTCTAGTTAAGGCCACAAGCTGTCTGTCAACCAGACTCGAAATGCTTGTTGTTCATCGATTTCCTTCACGAACGAAGTACTGCAAATGGGGTGTATTACTGCAAACTTTTGGGACGACGTCAGAGCTGCCTATCTCAGCAAAAGTCGCCGGTAATCCATTCGTAATGTCCTGCCGGTATAGACATAAGCCGGGATCAGTTGAGCAAAAATCGCTAGACAGGGCTGGAACACCCTCCTTACAGTCCCGGTTTGTCCCCTTGTGATTGCAACATGTTCGGTTACTGAAGGAGAGTAAAGTTTCAGCAACGACGCAGAATTTGAACACTTTTTGAGCAATTAGTTGTTGACTCACGCATTGATAAGCAAATAATGAAACTACTTATCTTATGCAGAAAATACATTTCAGTTAAAGGAACTATGTAGAAAGCTAATATAATTTATTTTGTAATAGCAATACGTAAGAATAATTTTATTTTTTATAAAAAGTTTATATTTTAATGATCCCTATGATATGGTTTTCTATATACAAACATATATTTTTGTCTTTTATAAAAAAATAAATAATTATTGTTGCATTATATAAGTCAAATATAAATATTTATTTGGTTTCCCCGTTCTGTTTCAATGAATACAATTACCAAACATTATGCTGTTTTTAAAATTCGCTTAGGCCACTCAAAAACAATCAAGACCGAAAAAATTGTAGCATTTCTTGAAAAAATAAAAAGTGAAAGGCTGATAAGCATAATGAAAATCATTATTGCGATTCAGTTTTTTCTCTTCTGCTTCTCTCATTTCCTTTCCTACATCTAGCTTTAATAATCGGCGTATATGCGATCAACTATGACGTATGGAGCCGAAATTGGGGGTGGAAAGACATCAATGAGCTGCACAATGCGGTTTTTAAAACAATTAGGGAGGGGTACAGCAAATTGTGGAGTTTTCAAAGAGTTTGGTAAGGAAAATGTAAATTTAAAAATAAGAACAATAAAGTAGCGGTAAGTCTGTGGGAGTAAATAAGAGAAGAAGGGATACGGGATGTGCATCAAAAATAAGGAAGTGCTTAGACAAAATTGGACTGAGGCATACTTGGTTAAGGGGAGAGGACATTACACGAAATAGCTGTAAATAGTTAACAGACGATTCCGATATATAGATATTGAGCTCAATGGGCAGAAAAGGTATCGCTTAACCTGCAGGCTCCAATAGATCAGGTGTGGGGGAGGGGGGATTATTTAGATATCTGTGAAAGAGATGAAAGAAATGATCTCGCATGGGTCATATTAGGGGCTTGGAAAGGAAGCGATACCTGGAGCATATTCTGGTAGAGTACAAGGAAACCGTGGTTTCTAAGAAACGAGTACTTACCACCACAATTTCTGAATTCCAACAGATATTTGAACATCTGCCTGAAAGTGTTGGTGCATGAGAAACACACACACAAATAGGAATGTTTCTAGCTCAGAACCGACAAACAAGTTAATGACTATAGAGAAGAGAGGGGAGTTGGGGAGGTGGTGAATAAAGGGTAGGGGGCTCAGGGATAATGGTTATATTCATATCTGTACACATGTATATAAAAGTATTCATAGAACACATGTGATATAAGTATATCGATGTTTACATATGTGTGTGTAGATATGTATGTATGTATGTACGTATGTGTATGTATATTTTGAATGCTACAAAGGTGGCATCAGTTGTATTTGTGTGTACTTTAAAACCGCTAAAGTAAAAGCCAATTACTACTACTTATTCCATATTCTGAGTCTTGTGTTCTCATTGGTCTGTCTTGAGCGATTGCATTTCTACGCTTTTAACATGGCCATACAATTCAGTCATGAGTGACCCAGGAAAAACCGACCGCGTGTGCCTTTGGCTATGTGCTCGATGTGACCAGACCAATGTTTCATGGGCTAGCAGTACTAAGTCAAAAAGTGGCTTTTTTATAAAGGATGCAACCCAGTACATAGTTTCACAAGTTATCATAATGTAACCTTTCAACCGTCGCACAAAAAAGGAAATGATTCAAGCTTGATATTTTGTGTGTAAGTCAAAACATTTTAATTTAATGAATGATAAAAGTCTATAACTTATCTTGAAACAGTTATATCGTCGACATATAGATTTTCGTAACATCTGCCGTTTTATACGAATGCCTTTCACATTCCTCTCTGCAATGTGTTTTCAAGCATTTATTTACAGGACAAAAGCTTTATTTAAAAAATATCAAGTGCCGTCATTGCGATTTTAGCCCTTGAAAGCAAAATAAATGTCGGTTAGAACTCCACAAATAACAACAACAACAATAATAATAATAATAATAATAATAATAATGTAATGATATCTGCAAAGTTTAAGACGGAAACAGTAAAAATAGAGAAATGTCTACATTTTGAATATTTCTCTATCTTGTACAAAAAAAACACTGGTGATGATAAATTAAAATTGAAGAATTTATTTTATTCCTTGAATGCATATTCTGCCTAAATTTGCATAACTAAAATTTCCAGAAAACCACTTCATAAAAAGTAAACGAACGCATTATTTTCATCGAATAGTTTACACCCTAATTTCGTGCTTCAGAGTAATGATAATTATCGCTAAAGAAACAAAGCAACCGCGGTCTCTAACAAGGTTGTACATAACCCTGTTTCCATTACAATTTAGCTATAAATTCACCATAAACCTAAAATGACAGAATTATTGAAATGTTTCACATATAACTGCAATAGACAGTAGAGTGGTAATATTTAATGTTTGAAACGAGTGAGCTTGATGATGTGGTATATTGATCCGAAATATTCCATTTAGACCTTTAGCAGTTGCAACCGCGTGGAAAATTACACAAACACGTTTAGTTTGTAGGGAAACAACTCCAGTATCCCCTACACTCATGGACGAAGCTCCCAAAACTAAATATACAGATATACCTGCTTTTAGCGTTGGTAGTACAAATAAGATTTTTTTTTTTTTTTTTTTTTCCAGTTGCATGTTCAACCACTATGAGTTCACTATGTACATTGACCGATTTGACATCGGTTTTAATACACACCGCTGACAATCGAATGTAATTTCATTTCTTTCTAGGACGGGATATTAAATGTGGCTCTATAAAACCAAATATGACACAGTACAACTGTTAACCGATTTATTACAATTTGCAACTTTTAATTTCATTTTTTCGATTTTATATATATATATATATATATATATATATATATAAAACTAATCTTAATATTCTTAGAACAGTGGTCTTAATTAACAGAAATTCTTAGAGCGGTTGTATTAATTACATTTCATTAGCTATATAAGAAACATTAGTAAATCTACAACCTATAGATATTTAATTACTTAATAAGATCTTAAATAACCCAATATGTAATGTATATTATTTGATTATAATCAATGAAAATATTTGAAAATTATGAACACATATTAGGAGAGGCACAATTTTTCTTTCGGAATAATACTTTTTGTGCAGAAGGCCATTTTTCAATAAAATTGTTGATGAATAAAAATGTACAAAATCAAATAGACAAATGTTTAAATTTTGTTGGTAATATTCCTTATTAATAAAGTATACAGAAACTAACCATTTCGAATTCAAAATAAACTCCCAAATAAACAAATTACACTGATATTTCTGTACATATTGGGCTCGCAGTCTATTATATATTAGTAAAACATATATCCTTTTCTTGATTAACCAATAAATATTTTTACCGCCTGTAGTGCCTCAATAGTAAAAACGGGCGTTAAACACTACTCAAAACAAAATAAATATTCTTCACATAAGTGTGACTTCCTGGCATTAGTTTGTATGTATGTTAAGTTCATTTGCTATCAGTCTATTGCTTTGTTTTCTGGTGACTTTAAATTCTGTTTTGGTGTTTTTAATATGTATTCAGATATCAAATGCAACTTAAAACTGTTGGAAAATTTTTCATTTCAGAACCTTCTTCCACGTTCCTCTTGCCGTGTATTATCATTTAATTTAATATTTAATATTTAAAGAAGAACTAATTAATTATAGAACCGTAATTGAGTTTTTGTGGGTTTTTTTAAACTTTTTAGCGGGTATAGGAAAGGTAGTGAGGTCCCGCGGATTGCACCCTAGTTAACATGAGGCTTACTGCCGACGCTTGGCCGGGAATGGTCTCATAGAGTTAGTTCAGAAGTCAGACATGGCCGAGGCCCTGAATGCCTCAGTGGTTTTCTAAATCAAAGGTTTATTTATATAAATCAAATAATAAATTCAATGACTATGAGACATTTTTAAAATACATATATTTGAAGTTAAAAGAAGTAAATTTAGTACATCAAAATACAGCGACACTTATCAAGTACCGCCATGGGTGGCCGAGGTCGTTAAGGCGCGGACTCATGAGCGAGAGGTCTAGGGTTCGAATCCCGCCAGGACCGTCCTCCATGACTGAGGTTTTTTCCAGGTTTTCCTCAGTCCTCATAAATGGCAAATGCCGGGGAGGTACCTAACTAAGACCTGGAGCGTTTTCTTCCATAAAAAAATCCTTTCCCAATATATCATTTCATCTCATGTATCACCAGTATCCACCGCCTGTGGTGCCTCAGTAGTAAAAACGGGCGTTAAACACCACTCAAAAATTGTAAACTTATTTGTTTTATTTGTAAATAAACAATCTTATGTGATCCACTAAAACAACATAACCTAGTGATATACTTTTAATATATTCATTTTGAAAACCTACAGACTGGAAATAATTTGTGAAAATAAATTTTGGTATATGAGACGAATTCGAATCGTTACGCTTTCCGCAATCTACTGTAAAGCATCTCCAGGGAGCTCGTACTTTTGGAATATGCTGCAAAATGCCTAAATAAATTATTACACGAGAAAAAATTAAACTCTTGAGAAAACAGTTGACCGTAACTTCACATATATAAAGCATTCACATCACATTGACTTTGATCAATAGATGAACGTGAAGTATTAACCAAATATAACACGTTTTAAGAATGCAATAAGCAACCAAAGAGAAGAATAAAACGTGCTTATAATTCTTTCATGGGAAGTCCACGTTATCATAAGAGAACTAACTAAAGAACCAATTCCAATAGTCGACAGTTATACCAATGCGTGTCTGAAAATGAAAGGCGAAGACACACTTTCCTACATCACAATTATATTCAACCTGATAATTTAAAGAAATTGTGCACCAATGAAGAAGTAGCCCCACAAACATGATCCCAAAGACATCAATTACAGACCTATAAGTCTTAGTATTTGCTTTTTACAAGATTAAAACCCAGCGACTGTTAAAATTCTTGGACAAAAATCAAACGCTTAACAAGTGGGAATCAATACAGTAATCTATCTTCCAGTTCCCTAAGTGAATACTAAATTGAGAGCATCCTTCTCTCGCAATAGATCCTTGCCATTAGTTTATTGCTATTATGTTCATTGTCTATGCTAGGGAAGAGATAGTCAAGACTGCCGATAAACAACAGTGCCATCCATTTGCTTGGCATCTCTTCATGTAGCTTACAGTAGAGTAATTCCAGCAAGCGGCTGCCTTGCGTGAGGTTCATTGCGCCTCTCAACAAGTTGCTACCATCGACAGTTCAAACATTTTTATAAACCGATAGTATGTGAGACCAATCGTAGCGCTAATGAAGGAGCGGAGCTAACTTAGTAGAATATATTGAAAATCGGGCACCAAATTTAAATCTCTTGCTTTTAAAAATGTTTAAAATGTTGACAGCTGATGTGAAACAGCCTTCATTAAAATTAAACACTATCTATTTAGTCGGTATATATCCATTTTAGGTATTTGTTTCAAATGAAAATATATAGTAATTAAAAAAAAGCATTCCAAGTAACTATCTTTTTGTAATTATATTGCAATTACATTCCCGAATAAGGTCCCTCATTACATTGCCATTAATAGCGTCGTTCAAAGTCTGGTATGCATTGCTAAAAGCTCCTGAATATAGTTCCAAATGTTCTTGAATTTGTCAAAAAAGCGCGAGGAATGTGGACTTTAAGGGCATTCTGCATCCCATTTTAACGTAGTAGTTTCAACTATTGCGACCTAATTTTCAGTCTTGTGAAGTCTCTAACAACTGCAATAAGGTTATTAACAACCACTTTCTTGGCTTAAGGAAGCGTTCTGGGAACTTTCTTGCCTGTTACCTGCGCTCAAATGAACAAACCTGCTGTTACTTTTACGTTAAACAACTTAGGAAAATCTTGGGTTAGATACTTGAAGGTCGCTTGTTCCTTATCTAAAATAAAGTGATGGTATCAGACGGGGTTGACTACTGATTCCCATTGTTATTGATTTTCCACGCAGAGAACACTATCCGCTGTGACCATATCGTCCAGGGCAGTGCGCCTTGGTGTTCCTGCTGTCTAATGGAAGTACAATCGGGACTAAAATTCGAAATGGGGAATGAAACGTCAAAACACGGACCAAACTCACTAGACAGGAGTTCGCATGACTAAGACTGCGGGCATCGTGAGTTGTACAGGTCGCTAACCATGAGTGCAGGAGGGAGAATCATGGACACATATACTGGCTGAATGTAAAGGTACGGAAGAATGGAGTGAAAAGTATCTACCACATTCTTTTAATTATTTGTTTTAATGGTGTTTAACGTCCGTTTTTACTACTAAGGCACCACAGGCGGTGGACATGATACATGAGATGAAATGATATATTGAAAAGGATTTATTTTAAGTAAGGAAACGTTCCAGGCCAAGTTTATGGTACCTCCCCGGCATTTGCCATTTATGAGAACTGAGCAAAAAAACTCAGTCAGGGAGGAGGTCCTGGCGGGATTCGATCCCCAGGCCTCCCACTCAAGAGTCCACGCCTTAACGACGTCGGCCACCCGTGAGAGTACATTCTTTTATGAGATCGAACAGAGGGAAATTGTAGTAGTTGTTGATTTGGTTTATTTACGGACGCTCTTTAACATCTCACATCATCAGCGTCCCATTCAATTCAGGACGTGAAACGACCGACAAATTTTGCTCGGAGGTCTCTTCTTCAGACTGAGATTTTCTTACAGGTCGGCAATGTACGACATGGGACCCACAGCTTTACTGCCCTTCCCTTACGCCCCAAAAAATTCATTGATTCTGGCCGGGATTGAACCATGGATCTTGGGTTTAGAAGAGAGATGGTCATGTTGGGCTCTGCTGGCAGGTAAGGAAGGATAACGGAGGGAAAACCGAATGAATCCAGCTCTGTGTGTGCGTGCGTGCGCCAGTTACTGCGTTCTATTTTTATTTGTACATATATTTTAAAACTTTTTTTTTCTTTTACTTATTTTATTTTATCCTATTTTTTGCTTTGATGTTGAATATATATTGTTTTATAGTTAGTTGTGAAGTATATAGGCTAAAATCTTAATTTTGATCAAATAGATCTAGTGCATTATAATAAAAGTATGTACGGTCCGTTGGACCAATGGGCCTATAGTAGTTATTGCATTGTTATTGTATTGAAATAATACACAAAAACAACTACCACCACCAATACTGTCTACGAGATAAAGATAGCGAGGAAGTTTTATACAGTTACTTTGGAGAACCATAAGGATTATAGCCATTTTAGTTTTCGATAATCTACCAGCCATATATTCAATGAGCGTAGCAAATTCTTAATGTACTTGTATTTCTCTTTAAAGTGCACTGAATGTTTCAGGGGAAGGAATGGGAACTTATTCCCATTGAGAGGTAGCAAGGTGTCCTGGAAGCGTTATCAATTAATAAGAGCCATTTATTTGTGTTGCAGGCATTGGGATTGCTTTGAAGAAATTGCTCATGTTTCCGTAGAAGGGGAGCCCGAGGTTAAAGACATAGGGACTAGAAAAGACCTGGTGGCACTTGCTCTGATTATATCATTCCCACTTTCATGTACCTAGACGTCAAAAAGTCAACATTAGATTCTGTTAGATCAAGGGTGCTATTCAAACCGTTCATTTGTTTGTAGCGGTGTGACTTTCTTGCATCTCGCAAGGAATATTCTACTTCTTGCAAGCTCTCTGAGATGATATTCTCTTTTGAAGACGGCAGAGATATTGGTACCGGAGCCCAAGGTCATGCGATAACAAAACGACAGATGAAGGAAGTTCTGACTGCGTAATAACAGTTGTGTCCTTACCAGACCGACGTTTCAGCATGTTTCCGACAAATTCTTGGAAATAATTCTATGTTATAATAAGAAAAAATAGCATATCTTGTGTTTAAGAGATGCCACTAATGTTTCATACTTTGTGACATACTTGTCAGCTATGCATTTACATTTTAAAAGTCATACATACCAACACGAACATACAGAATGCCGTCATGCATAATATTTTAACAAATATCTCCTAAAACCCATCTGCAATATTCGCACTAGAAATTACCTACTCAAAACTTGACAAATTCTCCATAGGCACGCTGAAATGTGCTTTATATGCACGTTATCTCTTCAACTGGGTGATTACAATTAAAATAAGCTGTTATGGTATAAAGTTCTAGATAGAATGTTTTCTCGTCACTAAAATACTGGATATTGTTCTGGAAATTTAAAAATTTAAAAATGTCAAAATCCATAATTAAAAATCATTTGTGAATAAATAATTTTTGGAGTTTTGGGACATAATCAGTTAATAAATTGCGGTTACTACCCAAGGACAATGTGATCTGTTTTTGCACTCTATAGTTTGTTTAGCCATGTTCAGTTCGTTCTTATTAACATTGTATAGGAAAAAGTTTTTTATGAATTTATTAAATAAGTTTTATTGTCTGGTATATTCTTAATTATAGCAATCTTTCATTAACACTCGAAATATCGTCTCGTATTTCTAAAGCACCAGGACTGCTGTTTATTTTATAAAATAAATAGCATTTATTTTGAAACAGTCTTTACGCCCCAACCCCACCAAAATATATTTATCGTATATATTTATGTTAGTCCAATTATCATACCTTGCCATTTTATTAATAATGTAAATTATACATGTAATAAGCATAGTTCAGATATAAGAATTGTTGAAAAGAGCCTTTGAAAAGTCAACAGGACAATAAAAACATACAACAGAAGAGAGTTGCTAAAAGGATTGTTGCAGGGTGAATAAACTCAAGGCCTTTTAAATCAGTTAAGGTTCTTGATCTCGACAGGTGCGGTATCGTTCGCCTTTTAAAACATCCAACACTGACTTATGTCTTAACAATTTCAAAACATAACGAACGGTAAGCACGGCTGGTGAAATTGAACCTGCCAATGGAAAACATGTGTTTGAATTTTTAAAGAAAGACGCGAGTTTTGCGCGTACCTTTTTGTGTCTCCTACCCAACGACTTTAGATTTGAATTTAATATATAAATGAGGCGGTCGCTCCACTGGGGCACTTTTTCAGTTCACTCATTGCATTCAGTTCGGTTCACTTAGTACAGATAAACTGATCGCTCAGCAAGTAGTTTTGAAGTCCTCCACGCAGTTAATCAGTTTTCAGTTCGAACCAGTTACATAATTATAAAATCTACACGCAATTCTACTCAGTTAAGCACTTCGCAGTACTCATGTATAAGTTTCACACGCAGCAGCTAAGTTTATATTCAAAGTATCTAAATATATCATCCCAAAACACCCAAGAACGCAAAGAATTTGGAGATGATAAAATAAAAATTATATATTATGTCGCATCGCGTGTTCATTTATACCATTTAACTCCTCTCTCGGTTTTATTGAATCCCAATCAACAAAATAGAGGAATCATCCTAAGATATTCTTGCTATTGAAGCGTATGCAACAAAACCGAAAACCGCCACAGGTGGCCGAGGTCGTCAGGACCGTCATCCTCCCTGACCGCTTTTTTTTTTTTTTTTTCAAGTTTTTCCCCAGCCCTCATAAATGACAAATGCCGGGGAGGTACCCTAAAATTTCATGTATCATCAGTGTCCACTACCTCCGGCGCTTCAGTATTAAAAACGGGCATTAAACACGATTCAATAAAAAAAAACACCGAAGCGACCCATAATGAATCTAAGACACCACTTCAAAATTGGTATCACAACTTGAGGCCATTCAACGTCAATAATAGATCCCTTCAAGGTCTGTACCCAACCTGGACCACGACAAAACCGCTTGCACTCTTTTATGAGCTACATAAATGATTAAACAAATCCAAATGCTGAATCTGGAAATTGCATCACTCCTGCACATAGAGCGAAAATCTTCCGAGCTGTGCGATAGAGCTAAACAAGAGAATTAAGTAGCAAAACTGCTGTACATTTCTTCTTGTACTTTATCATTGTAGTTCTATATTTATCATTCCGAACAATAAAACTCCAACTTATATATGGTTAAAGAAAATTTTAATTATTATAACAAAATATTTAATGAAACATAGTTTGGTATCTTCGAACGAAATTATCAATGTTTAAGTTAAAAAGCAGCATACCGTTTCTCTAAAACGTCAAACACAGAACCTGAGAGTCGGATATGATTCCCCTCACCTCTAGTCATGACTAAAGACGCGTAGAACAAAAGTTCGTGCTACAGCGATGGCTACGAGCCTGTTAAAAGAGTTCCACATCCTGGCTCTTACCTTACCACGGCAACGTCGACCACGAGTTTTATACAGTAAAATGCTTCTTAAATTCTGTTAACCCCACCCTTTTAACTGTTACCACTCTTTGCTACCACTGATCTCGGCTAGCACTCTGTAAGCAGGCACTCTCATAGGATAATTATTAAATCGTGCTCGTCCTATCACATTGGCAACTTTATATTATACATAAATGTTTAATAGCTCGAAACAGTCTAAATTTTGAAATAAAATGAAATTCCTTAGAAGACGCCTGAAAACGATTATTGAAAGAAAGAGGTTTGCATAATAGCATTAATTAACATAAATTGTTCCTGTGACTTTTATTACATTTCATTAGCAATAATCTTTAAGATATTGCAATGTTAATATCTTGCGGGATATCATACAAAGCTCTGAAACTTAATTTAAAACTGAATAAATGAAATAAACTTACCATGGAACAACCTAGTTATTGTGGGGTTCTGGAGGGGTACGCGTTTTCTCCCCCTCGGTCTATCTCTCCGTGTAATTCCATTCTGCCACTCGCCGCTCTCGGTACAACCAAGGGTCTCGCGCACTGTCCCTCATGGCTGACAAGTCTAAACATGCTTTAGCCAATGAGCTCAGTGTTAGATTAGACAAGCTAATGCGGAACCACGGACGTCCTTACTTAATAACGACGTGTGTTGGAAGAAGTACCGACACAATATGTTGCAGCCATTGTCGTTTTATGTTATTAATCTTGCTATTTAGTCTTTTTTTTTTATTTGTTTTATTTACGGACGCTCTTTAACATGTGAGGTCATCAGCGTCCCATTCAAATCAGGACGTGAAACGGCCGATAAATTTTGATCAAAGGTCTCTTCTTTCAGGCTTGAGGCTCTTTTTCGTGCCGTAAATGTACGACACGGGACCCACGGCTGTACTTCCTTCCGAAGGAAGCCATACTTTGGATTTTTACGCCCGAAAAAATCCATCGATCCTGGCCGGGACAGAGCTCGTGATCTTGAGTTTAGGAAACAAGTATGGTTACCACTACACCACCAGGACCGACGTTATTCAGTCTGAAGACATATAATTGATATCTGATATCGTATAATATTACCAGATAATCTCTGAGGGCGTATTTTGGTAAAAAAAAATAAAGTCAAGCACCGTTTTTTTTTTATTTCTTTCTTTCTTTTCTTTTCTTTTTTTTTTTTTTTTTTTTTTTTTTTATTTACCGTCCATTTTCACTACAGAGGCATCAAAGGTAGGATACTGATGTTGTCCATGAATTTTATTTTAAATTTTTTACGCATTTGGTATAATATTAAATATTTCACACCATACCACAATTTTTAAATAATTTAACATTATAGCAGAAGTATAATAAAGTATTCGGTTTATTTTGTGCTTCTATTGAATTATCCAATACTGTAGTAAGAAGGTAAAAATACTAAACGCTCTTGTGTTACTCATATATTGTTGTTACATTAAAAGCTAAACTGCAAGAGTTCTACGCCGCCAACAACTCATTTCAAACGGTTTCCTTTCTTGTTCTCTAAACGCTTCAGAATTTGTAAGTCAGTTATTAACCACTACGCTAGTCGCGTCTTCGTTATCGCACAAGCTGAAAACATGGATTCCTATTGATAGTACTTTTACAGCAGATAGTCTGTGCCAAACTTGTGATAAACCAGAACTAACCTAAGTGATTGTTATGCATGGATTTTTGCTGATGCGACAAGAGATACTTTAGCCCTTTTCATGGCGAATCTAATTATTAGCAAGTTGGACTCTGAGACTGCATCTAAACTCAATTTGATTTCGTGTAAACCTTTGGAGGCAAAAAATAGTTCAACAATAACAAGATTCTTTATTGATGAACTAAAGCACTATGGCCAGCTGGCATTAAAGAAGAGAGGGGCCTATTGTTGTATACAGATATTTTATCCAAACTTAATGCATGATACTTGTATGGCTCATGCATTGCAAAAAGTGGCAGAGAGAGACAGAGGTAACTTCAAGGAAATAATACACTAATATGCTTCTTGAAATGTGCCTGTTGTGAACAATGCTACAAGCAGCAACTATCTGACGTATCGCGGACTCCGGAACCTGTGATTACAAGATGGGTAACTTTGGATTAAAACTGTAGTTCTCTACAGTAAGTTCTCTGCAGTGTCTGTGAGTGAATGCTTGTCAGCATGCAACAGTTCTAAAGTGCTCATTTCAGCTTCGTATATCGCAAGTTACTTCCTGACAGCATCGGGAAACTGGATACATCAGGTATGCCTCTCCAAGAAGCCAGGGGAATTGTGGAAGATGCAGTTCAGCTGTACCAGACGAAGTAGGCAAGTAACTCTTCTTAATTTGTCTCGCTTATTTAATGGTGAAACTGTGAAACCCCCGAGAATATTATTGCTAGACAATCTCTCTGTATAAACACACACCGGGATCTTGCGATTTGTTTATGCATATAAGAACACAGTGTCAGACAGAAGACTCTGCATGGCCACAGAACATTTGGAAAAGTATATTACAATTAATTTTGCACCCCCTTCCAATGTAATTTAAAATCTTAAATGTAGAACACTTAGTTTTGTATTCATTCCGAAGTTCTAAAATCAATTGTAATTTAAGTCGAACTGACTGATATAATCATAATTTGACTGACTGCAACATTCTGTTTTCTAGCAAAGGGTTTAAAATACAGAGTGCGGCAAAAACAATGATCCATTATAAATCATGCGCTATTGTTGGTAACGGCTTCTTAGAGAGTCGGTGTTTGCACCATAGCACAGTGCAGTTCAAAGCATTTTCTATATGGTCGAATGAACATGGTGCGTTTGCAATTTAAACGTTTTTCAAATGTGGTGATTGTTTTTTTTTTTTTTTTTGAGTAGTGTTTAACGCCCGTTTTTACTACTGAGGCACCACAGGCGGTGGACACTGATGATACATGAAATGAAATGATAAATTGGGAAAGGATATTTTTTTTAAGGAAGGGAGCGTTCCAGGCCTAAGTTTAGGTACCTCCCCGGCATTTGCCAGTTATGAAGACTGAGGAAAACCTGGAAAAAACCCCAGTCAGGGAGGACGGTCCTGGCGGGATTCGAACCGCAGACCTCCCGCTCACGAGTCCGTGCCTTAACGACCTCGGCCACCCGTGGCGGTGTGGTGATTGTGTCATAAGAACGTAGCATTTGTTGCGGCAGCATTTCGACACTGGTCGGAATGGACAAGCTCCGTCACGGAAGGCGATTAAGACATGGGTCAGGCAGTTCATGGCATCTACTTGAAACAAGAAGCCAACTGCATAGTTCCCACTCCATAAACATGGCAACAGTAAGAGCTACTTTAGAGCAAAGTCCAACACGATCAGTTCGTCGGCATTCGCAAACCCTTAACATATCGGATAGTAGTATGCGTCGGACGAATGCCGACGAACTGATCGCTTTGGACTTTGCTACAAAGCAGCTCATACTGTTGCCATGTTTATGGAGTGAAAACGCAAGATGTTCATTTGACCTTCATTCCATTCTGACTGTCAAGTAGTACTGTGCAGCGGAGAGAGCGGCCAAGGTCATGTAATATGCTGTGTATAAAATGCTTTGAATTGCACTGCGTAATGGTACAAACATCAGCTCTCTAAGAAGCCGTGACCAACAATAGCGCACGATTTAAAATGGCTCATTGTTTCTGCCGCATTCTGTATTTGATTTTACATATAATTGCTTCATTATATGTTTATTTAGTTTTAGCTACATATTTATTTACATACGAGTATTCCTCAAACGATGTTACATAAAACCCAGCCTCTACTGATCACACATGAATGAAATAATTAACTGAAAAATAATGATTTTTATTGAGAAGGAAGCATTCCAGGTTAAAGTCATGGTACCTCCGCAATATTTGCCACTGAGGAAAACTGAGTCAAGGACGGTGGGAATCGAACAGTACATCTCACGTTCATCCTTTAGTTATCTGGACCACCCGTGTCAGGAAAAACTAGGCAAAGAAAAAAAAAAGACCTAGTAAGCTCCATCATAAAAAGGAGACAATTCAAGAGGTTATTATTACCTCAAAATGTGCGTTATAGACGCTCATAACAAGGTTTTCTCTTTATGACGTTTCCAGATTACTATATTCCAAACGCGATTACCTCAGTCGGGAATCTCCTTCTTTATGGTTGTACCCGTAAAATATTTATTGTTATATTCATAAAAAAATACTTAACGGGAAGTAGGCGCAGAAAAATAACAACCATTATACGTACTTTAAGTGCTGCAACTTTTTAATGCCCTACCGGATTTAATCTTGATATACAGGATGATAAAAAAAAAGTTCACGCTTTTCCACTTCTGGGTATAATAACAAATTAACTCAGGATAAAACATAGAAAATGCTAAATTTTAATACATACAACTGCAGATGTAAGGGTAGGTCCATAAGTTTCCGGCCTAACCCTTTTCTAAGTATGATAAAGACAAAAAATGTTTCACTTTTTAATATAGTTACCCTTTATTGCAATACCTTCTCACATTTTTGAATTAACGTTTCAAACCCCCCCCCCTCCAAATAGTCAGAAGTATTTCTGTATAACGGGCATAAACAGCTTTGAGAAGAGGAAATAGTCACTAGAAGCTAGATCTGGGCTGTAGAGAGGATGGCCGATCTCCTTGAAGTCACATTTCTTTACACAGTGATGAAACAAAGCGTGCGTAAATATCAAAATATCCTGCGCAGGCTACGATAAAAAAAAAGGTTTAAATTGACACCTCCGCTAGGAAAGGGATGCTTACAGTTTTCTGAGTTCACGAAGGCGTATTTCTAACCGATTCCAGCCTCAAGGAAAAATCGTAAATGCCGCTATAACATCCTTGGGAAACTTCGTAAGGCTATTCAATGGAAGCGACCAGGCCTCCTTAACAAAAGCATGTTGCTCTTGCATGATAATGCGCGCCCTCATACTACCAATAAGACAAATAAGGCGCTGCGAAATTCAAGTCTTCGACCCCCTATTGCACCGTTCTTGTTGCAAAAGGCTTACATTTGTTCCGCCCTCTTAAACACTGTCTATTGGGTGAATATTTTCCCGACGATGAAACTGTAAAAAGGAAAGTCAGCGCCTGGTTTCACAGCAGTGAAAAGAATTTTATGATGCTGGATTTCAGCCTCTTGTGAAACGATGGGATAGTGGCCTTAATATATAGGGAAATTATGCTGATAATTAAAATTATTTTTCAATTCAGTATTCTTAATTGTTTAAATTCTATTTCTATATGTAACTGACTTTACCTCACATTTTTCTGTTATTCACTGGGAGTACTTTGTTGACTGTAGAACGACTGCCCTAAAGACACCGTTTCTGCTGCAATTAAAATCTGAGTAATTGCCCAAATCATTTAACACACTGATGTTGACAATCGAAGCCCTCGTATGTACTAACAAATGTTTCATTATAAGTACTTCTGTTGAATACACGAAAAATGCCACTTAAGAGCCACAAGAGATATTTCAGGACGTCAAATCTTACAAAATAAGAGTAGAAACAAACATATGCCATAATTCTATATTTTCCTTTTATATTGAACGAGACATCTACAAGAGAAAGTCATTAAATAACAGGCATTTTATAATAGCATTTTACAGGGATATTTAGGGAAACTGTTTGTATCTGATTTTTCAATATAATCGCTCTGCCTCGCAGTATACCGATCCACAAGTTTATGAAAACGTTTTGGTATGGTCTTTAACCAAGTTTGCATCGCCTCCAATACCTTATTACTTTCACAAATCTATTGTTTCTTACTTCTGGTTCATAATAATGCACCACCACACGTCTCTTTTTCTGTATAGAAGAAAGCTTTTCGAAGAGAAAGAAAACTGGTTTGGGAAAGTTATGAGGCCTCGATCCTAAGCGAATATAAACATGGACATATCCATACAAGAACCATGACAGAAAGTTGTATTTCACTATAGATGATTTTGAAATTAAAAATCCATAGTTACAACTTCAATCACATATAAATGAAAAATAATGTAACACTATTAACAATGTAACAAAAATAACAATAACTAAAAATGCACAAAAGGATAAAACACTAAGAAAAAGTCACAGATTAGTAATCGCTATATTTTCAACTGCCTGAGTTCTTCTATTACAAGAAGCTAGACATGTGAAAGTGATAAAAGTAAATATTGAGTATTGAAGGTAACGTTATGCATGGAAACAAATGAAACTAGAAATGAGAGTGTGGGAAGAAAAAAACTAGTATGTAAGATTTAAACCAGGTGGCATACGCGCTTTATGTAAAAATATAGCTGCCATTTCTCTATCTCTGAGTAAACTTTCACAGCATTGTGTAGGTAACGCATTAATAAGAGTTAGACTAAAAGCATCATCAAAATCCTTACAGTGAGATAAGGCATGTTGGGCAACCGGCAAGGGGGACTTGGTTTTAACAGAACGTCTATGATTGTTCATACGTAGCGAAACAACAGTAGAAGTTAAACCAATATAATGCTTTGCAAAGCTTACAAGATAACATATATACGACGTTCTTGGAAGAACAAGTAGTAAATGAAGAAATGTTAAATTCCCTGGATAAATTAGGGCTGTGGAATGAATGGCAAGGCATAATTAGCGCACAGGTTTTACATTTAGGACGTTGGCAAGGATATGAGCCAGCAAGGGGACGTGGTAAATTCGGAGGAGATAGGTTTCGGCGAAATATTCTTAAAGGTTAGGGGGTGTTCTAAAAGTAAGGCGGGGTACAAATTTAGAAAAAGCATTTAAAGAAGAATACATTAATAAAGTAACTTTCAAAATAGGTCTGATGCTTTCAATTCCAGGCACGTAAGCAGTAACAAGGTTAATGAAGCTCTTAATCGAAGTTTAAGATTTGCTTTGGAAAGTTTTGTGCGCTGGGATTATACGGGATTTTAAAAGAGAGGAAGGATAATTTTGGTCTTGGAACTTTTGAGCTAAGTTTTTAATAACCTTGTCAAGAGATGAAAAGTTGTTACAAAGACGATAACCACGAATTGAAAGAGAAAAAGGAATAGATCATTTGGTATGTTCCCATGCACAATGTCACCTTCGATATTCAATATTTATTTTTACCACCTTCACTTGTTCTTTTGCAATAGAAGAACTTAAGCAGTTAAGACTTAAGATTGGATTGCCGATAGCAGAAAAAAAGTAGTTAAATAAACATATTCCTGGAAATACCTGATTATTGAATTACTGTTGAAAGATAACATTCAGTGCATTTCAAGGCACAAATCAACAACTTAAGTTTGTTAAAATAATAAATAATTTTAAGATAATCGAATGATGTTTATCGATATGTCAATCTGCTGACAACCGGAAGAAAAAGCTGGCTGATATGGGTAGCGGTTTCCTCCTTGACGTAAATCCTTTATGCACTCAGTTTCAGAACAATGAAGTGTATGCCTAGCTTGCCTTGTACAAGTGTTTTTTTTTAATATTGTTTGACGCCCGTTTTTACTACTGAGGCACCACAGCCGATGGACACTGATGATACATGAGATGAACTGATATATTGGGAAAGGATTTTTTAAAGGAAGGAAACGTTCCAGGCTTAAGTTTAGGGTACATCCCCGGCATTTGCCATTTATGAGGACTGAGGAAAACCTGGGAAAAAAAAACCCAGTCAGGGAGGACGGTCCTGGTGGGAATCGAACCTCAGACCTCCGGCTCAGGAGTGCGCGCTTAACGACCTCGGCCACCAGTGGCCGTTTGCACGAATGTCACATCATATGATGTGACAGGAAAATGACTTACGAGGGTCGTTCTAAAAGTTCTGGGCCTGACCAAGAAGATACAAGATTTAGATAAATGTTGCTTTTTAATTTTTGAACATAATCAGTTTAAAATCAGTGCATTTAGTCCAACGACTTTATTTATCAATGATACCATACGTCTCCACAAGATGCCGTATGTAACTTCTGTAGGTTGCAAGTTCATCCCAGGCCTCTGAAACAAGTTCCTGGAGGAAGAAAACTTCTGGTTCACAAATCAACTTCCCGGCGCTGTACATCAGCAGATGGTAAGTCTCAAATGTGGGCACACACGCGAGAACCAAGCGGTAACGCCAAGGTATAGTGGAGGACCCCAGAAAGATCAGCCACACGCTAGGACAAGAAGTTCTTCTCAAGCCTTCCGCCACGCCGCACAGCACCAACATCCTTCGGACTTTGTAACTTAAAATATGGCATTTGCCTAACAGTTAGTGATAGAATTTAGTATCTCCTAAATACGAATATGAGACGTTACCGCCTGAGCCACCCGCGCCGTTTCATATCAGCGTAGCCCTCATTTCTGTTAAACTACTACAGCGTATGGCGGTGCGTTTGAAATAGTTAGTTGCACTTAGATGGAATAGTAGCGTTCAAATGTGATTATTCCAAGATTTTGAGCACCAAAAGAGATGAAAAAGGCAGCCATAGTAGGGGCGAGGGAGCATACAATGTGTACAATCTTGACGAAGATGGTGTTAGATTGATTGATTTGGTTTATTTACAGACGCTTTTTAACAGCTCACTCATCAGCGTCCCATTCAAATCAGGGCGTGAAACAGCCGACAAATTTTGCTCAGAGGTCTCTTCTTTCAGGCTTGAAGTTCTTTAGCGTGCCGTAAATGTACGACACGGGACCCACGGCTTTACTTCCCTTCCGAAGGAAGCCATGCTTAGGATTTTTACGCCCTTAAAAATCCACCAGTCCGGGTCGGGATCGAACGATGATAACAGAGGAATCTGTACTCCATTCTTTAAGAATTTATTCGTACGGATCTATCCAACTCTGTAAATGACTATAAAGATTCCTAGTTAATGTGCATTTCCAAAAAATATTTAGGAGATATATGAATTCATAAGCACATTATCGAATGAAACAGCATTGAGTTAATGTTGGCTGGTTATGACAGTGTGTGACATTGATGAAGTAACACTTGTTTACATTTCTGTTTCTTGTATTTCCAGTAATTCTTATCTTTTAAGTTTCCCTCATACCACGATGGAAGTGTCCATTTGCGTGTATAATCTATATGCATAAAGTGATATATTTGTGCATATCTGCAACAAATTATGGAATAAGCCATTTAGTGGCGTTTAACTCTGACAACAATTTTCTGATCACATTTTAAAATTCTGTAACACGTCAAAGTGTGTTCGGGAATTCCATGTGATAGAGCGTAAATGCTACCCAGGCGTTCTATAAATTGGCACTTTTTCTGTAGGAGTTTCATAAACCGGAGCCACATTGTAGAGCTAAAAACTTCAACATGACTGTCTTCAAGCTGAGTTACATGGTAAACCAACATTTTTTATATTTCATATATCTTAAAGATATTTATTTTATATTACATATACAAAGGCAATTGAATGTTAAATGAGATTATGTAAAAAAAAGGATAAATAATAAACCAGAATAACAAATAACAATAGCGGTAGCAGGACAATGCTGATGGCACAGTGTGTTGCATTTGTTGTAAGTATATTATTTCCACTAACACATCAAATTTACACTTAAAATAAAAATATTCTAATGAACACTAGGCACTCTAACGAAGTAGAACCAGGGTGTTCGGCTAAACCCAAATAATTAATCTCTCCCTTTGGATTTCCAAAAGAAAGAACTTTTCCTATTCACCCTCACATTTTGTGTTTACTTGTGCAAAATATTTATCTTGATTGACATCATCCACAAAAACACCATACTTTTTGCTAACTTATTCTATCATTTTAAAATGTTATACCTCATTTTGGAGTCTGGCGCATTTTTCCACATTAACTCCAGCATGTATGGCTTGATCTTTGATGACTTTCAATCCATTATAAATACCAATAATATTACTCCTAGTGGTATGTTTGTTTCCTCTCCTTTCGATTTCATTATCCGTTTCTCCTTCATTTTTCCCAAAAACATTATCGTCAAATTTGCTTCTCTCATACCCTGTAATTGCCAACATTTTAACTGCTATAATTTATCACCTTTTTGGGTCCCAAATAGTTTCTCTTAAGTAACTTTTGTTCCCAAAACTTGCTCATGTTCCTGGCCTTGTCTTGTATCAAAATCCTGTTATACTATTTGTTCCACCCGCCCATAATAGTCCCTTTCAGTACTATTTTTAACACTTTCAACTATCAGTGTAAAACCCTGTTGTATGAAAATCCATACACACTTTAATTATGCCATCATATTCCAATTGTATACTTCTGCCGATATGACATTAATTGACATAGAAAATGATAATTTAATGCTATTATTAATAAATTTCAATAACTGGACATATAATAATAAAAAAAATTATATACAGACTATTTAATTTTATTGCTGTAATTAATCTGGGGGCATTGAAAGTGCCTACAGTACGACATTTAATGGTTTCTTTCAATTCTCATAGGGAATACATTAAAAATTAAGTTTGTTCCGTTCCATATAGTTTTGTAGAATGTATGTACTACAGAAAGTGAAACAAGTCAAGAGTTACATTAGTTATAATTCTAAAGTGCCAGATACTGATGAATAAAGAGCATTTTAATGACGTAACAAATATAACAGAGAACTAGAATACTGTAACAGAACATATCTGCGTCGTTGTCAACCACATGACCTCGTGTTCTGCAAATGTTTCAAATATACGAAGACCCAAACACCGCTCTTTAATGTAATTATAGACTTAAGCTTGGAGTGTTTAATTCAATGTACATTTTTATAAAAGATGTTCTGTCACCAAGTTTGAACAGGAATTCCAATTAGGATAATATTGTTACGATATAAAACTATAAATAAAGTAAACAATATAATGTTAAGATAAAAATTAACTTTAATAAATGTTAATATACTTTATATATTTTAATATTTATTAGATGTAGTAATTTACATTCTAGGTATTAAATCTAAGGGTTTTCCCATGTATTTCATACTATGATCTCATTAACTGAATTCACATAAACAGAAAATGATGAGCACTAATCATCTTAGACTTTTACATTTACAACAGTTACTCAAAATACCCACCATCGACGTCGATATACTTCTGAGTACGTTGAACTACTGATTGAGCAACGTATGCGAAAGTGTCCTCAGCGATTGCAGCACATGCCGTTTCAATTTCTTCCCGAAGTGCTGCCAGTGTAGCTGGTTTTCTATGGTATACAACATCCTTAAGAGTTCCCCATAGGTAGAAGTCCAACGGAGTTAGATCCGGAGAACGCGGTGGAAACTCAATCGGACCTCTTCGTCCCATCCAGTGCCTTGGAGGATTGTCATCAAGGTACGCACGTACATCTCGTTGGTTATGTGGTGGTGCACCATCCTGTTGCATACAGTACCACGAGTTTCAAATTTGTCTCGAATGTGTGCAATTGTTACTCGCGTTGGCGGTTTTGTTCCGTACACACGTCTCCATTGTCTTTGTACTTCAACAACTTCTCGGTTTTCCAATATCACTTCAAAATTGCTTTCCGCTGTTCAAACGATAATCTTGGCTCCATTTTGTTGTAGCAACACTATCACAATGTATGTGAGTCACGTCTGTTACAGAACATCATACTACACTTTACTGTTGTTTTTCGGTTCAATTTTGAAATATATTAAATAGATATCTACTGTGAAAGTTTGTATACATTTTTTGGCACCCTCGATATATGTTTTCAGGCTTCTAGAGCGATGGGGTAAGATAAGCAGCTGTTTTCATTCTGAGCACGCGGCAAACGAATGCCAACACGGAACTCCTTGCATTTACGACAGAGTGCTATTTCCGAATCGGAGTGCTGTGGAAAGCAATATCTCGACCTGTCACCCCTCCACCCCACTCTTTCCATGGTGTGTATCAAGCATGCTCATTACTTCCACATGTAAAATATGAAGGTTTACATGTTACGGATCACTGCTAAACGTCATCTGTTTAGAACACGAAGGTTAGTTAGAAGACGATTAAAAGTGTTACGGCCAAAGAAGACGGTCGAATATAATTAAGAAGAATATCTGAAACATGATACACCAAATTCCCAGAATTTCATACATGTTCAGATATTCTTCTAGTACTAGTAACATGATGTTTAGCTAGTAGAGTAGAGGATAAGAGGGATAATAGAATTTCCTTAAAATAAATAGAGTCATATTATCATAATCGCCATTATCATGCACCTACTCTTTGAATGATTTATTTCGCCCTGCGGGTTATGAAGTTTATAGTTTCGCCATTTGATCTAGAACAATGTGTTGTTCTTGCGCGCATCCTTGTATTCCGATCGGTATACTATCTTTTCTTCTTCCTCTTATCTCGCTAGCCTTCTCAGCATAGCGTGATGTCATTGGCTCAAAAAAAATCATATGTAGATGAAATCAGGGATTCGAGCCTTGCTGAGTGTCGAGTTTACTACATTTCGCTTCTTTTCCTCGGACATGCAGCAAGGAGACCACGGTTTGGATGAGATGTATACACTTTCGGATTTCCAATTCTAAAGTGTTAGGTCCGGAGCCTTCTTCATAACTTACACCCAGTAACTCGGGTAGAATGTATCTTTAAATTTTTTTATTGCAGAAAAAGTTTAGTGGATTAATATATTGGCTTAAGGTTCCGGTACAAATTTGTTAGGCAAGAAATGTTAAGTTGCACAAGATTAAAGGGTTTTATCACTTAGTTAAACCAGAAAAATTTATGATATGATTATACCTTAAGATTTGTTTGCCAATAATTTGACTAATCATTATATGATAAATGTTACAAATTCCTGTATATTTATATCTTTAAATTTAAAGGTTCAAGACTTCCGATATAATATTTTAATGGTTTTATAATAGTTTTACTTATGTATTGCTAACATATGTTTACATCAATTGCATATTAAAATTATTTGCTCAATTCAAATGTTTTATATGTGTGTTATATTTATTTATTGTTCAGCATATTATATTAATTTTATATGATATAAATTGTGAATAACTCTTTTTCTACCTTTTCAAGGCCTAAGAGCTTTCTTCCTGTATACTCCCAAAGTTAAAACTTGTCTGATATTAACGGGAAGGTATGGAATTCAAAATGTTAAGCCAAATTTCTTAAGGCATAGTATAATAACAATATATTGGTTCATTATTATATGGATTGTTAAACAACCAATATTTTACATATTTAACGAAATAGATTTGTACTATTGACAAACTATAAGAAGACGATGCGCTTGCCCATAATAGGACAGGGTCAACATTTATGTTTGAGAGCGAGGAAATTATTCTAATAGGTAGCTGAATCAGATATGTGTTGGATTTAGGACTGATGGTGTAAAAAGATGGGCAACAGGTCTCGCTGCAAAGGAAGATGGCCTCTATGTCAGGCTAATAGGTAAAAGGAGCATTTAGGAATGTGCCATAATGCCAAGGCCTCTATATTACAAATAATTTTACAATTTTATGTTTATCAAAGAATAGGAAAATGTTGATAGACTCGCAAAGTAATAACTGAGATTTTGGCATATTGAATGAAGCACCGAGATGAAAATTCCATAAGAACGTTTTGTAGGTTTTGGAACTGCTGCCTTCGGAAGGGAAGCAAAGCCGTGGGTCCCGTGATGTACATTTACGGCACGAAAAAAAAACCTCAAGCCTGAAAGAGAGGCCTCTGAGCAAAATTTGTCGGCCGTTTCACGCCCTGAGTTGAATGGGACGCTGATGACCTGAGCTGTTAAAGAGCGTCCGTAAATAAATCAAAAAAAAAAAAAAAAAAAAAAAAAAAAAAAGGGAACTGCTGGCATACCTCTGCAACCAAAATGGATAATCCGAGAAATTGAGCTGGCTGGGCTATTGACCGAGCTTGGTGCAAATTGCTACCGAATCCCAAGTGACAACCACCTTTGAGAGAGTGGGATCGGAATAACTAATGTGCGCTAAAGCGTGTGTGCTGTATATGTAGAGTGTACCATTTGATATAAAACATACGTGCTCTGTGGCGATCTGATGTTGTCAAAGAAGATTCTACGCGTTTGAAAATTTCTCCTTTTACGAAGGAAATATAGCATGAGGATTTTGAAAAGTTCCTAATGAAATTCAGCACACAGAAAATGTGTTATTTGAGTTATGTAGAAGAAAAACTATTATATGTTTGGAAAAGTAGTATTGAAAAATGCATATATTTTAGGGTGCAGTTTATAAAATAATATGCAATGTCTTCAGAGTAACATTCTTCTGTTATAAAGGAAATAAACAACAATTATTTCCTTTTTAACAGAAGAAGGTTACTCTGAAGACATTGCATATTATTTTATAAACTCTATGTAAGAACGTCGACCGCCCTTAAAGATTGTCCAACGCCTGAAATGAAGAATAAATAATTATACTTTGTTGAAAACGGACCTCCTTGCTATACCTAAGAGACATTGCTTAAAAAAAGTACTAGATGTTATCACAATGCGCCTTTGAAAGACCACCTCCAAAATGTGGCTCCTGGAAGGGAATTGTTGAATTGATTTATTTACAGACGCTCTTTAACATCTCAGGTCATCAGCATCCCATTCTATTTAGGGCGTGAAACGGCCGACAAATTTTGCTCAGAGGCCTCTCTTTCAGGCTTGAGGTTCTTTATCGTGCCGTAAATGTACGACACGGGACCCATGGTTTTACTTCCCTTCCGAAGGAAGCCACCAGGACCGATGAAATTTTGGAAGGGGTCACTACCCTCACACCCAACGGCAAAAATAAAGAAATCATGTTTTATGAGTGTATTCTAGCTTTATGGTTCAGCATATTACCAGAATCATTTTCAAGAAGTTGAAAAGGTGTTGCATGGCAGCGAGGACAGCCTACTAATGCAAGGAAAGTAAATAAAACATCAAGGCGAAACCAATTTACTTGTTAATGAAGTTTATATATTACCAATTTTAGCTGAATTTGCCTGTGGCGAACTCAGAAACTTACTGCCTACGTCATAGCAAGCTACATTCTGCATGGTATTGCTGAAAGATCAGTTCATTGAAGCAAACACTTGAGTATGGTTGCTCTCCCGTTAAACCAAATATATATATAATTAAAAAGTAAAATAAAGTAACTCTTCCAACAAGTAGCTAAAATAACAAGAACTTTTTGGGTATGAATAAAATGGGAGATTTCTCAGAGCGCTACATGACCCCCATTGCGCTCTCTGTACAAATAAAGGTGAAGCAATTCAGTGCATGTGCGTTGTAACATCAGAAGGGTGCTTTTTTGAAAGCTTGAGTATTTTTTTTATAGAAAGTTACAAGCATCACATGCAAAATATTATCAAAATATTACCAGCAAGAAATGTCCCCTACTATAATGTTAGCTCTTATATTAATATTTAATATTACCTACATCCAAACGAATTATCCTATATATAGACAAAACACTTAAATAGTAACACAAATATCGTAAAATTTCCAACCGCTTGTGGTCTTAAAAGGCATTATCATTGTTACATAGCATATTCTTCAGTACTAATGGCTCACATATCTTATTTAACAATATCCGAACTATACACTTTTTATAACATTGTGAGGTAATGTATCGTGCTGGACCTCTCCGTTCGTCTTTCTTAATTTTCTTGTCATCAATAGCTAGTGACTCCACCCTCAACAGTAAATTAAAGTTAAGATTAATAAATTGCGATATATGGCATATGCAACAAACAGAAATAGGTAATCTAAATTTTTTTTTTTTACAAACATCGTAACCTAAAACCGCTAATTTTTGTTCTTTTTTTAAGCTCTGAAATTTAACGATGGCGTGTGCAATTTTCATGGTACTTTATAAACATTTTCAGTAACCGAGTATAATAATTTAATTGTGCATAAGAGGGCTGGTCAAAAAAGACAGTGATATTGCTTTATCGCGCACAGCAAAGAAACATTGTTGAAACAATGATGCATGATGAAAACGAACCAGCCCTGATTGTTGGACAAAAACAGAAGTTCGCTCGCGCATGCGTCAGTACACAGGGAACGAGCCAACTACGTCAGTTCGCCAGTTGCTTACACACAAAATGGAGTTGATGCGTGAGCTGCGTTGAAGTTTTACTTTCGTTTGCAGAAATCCGACATGGAAGCTTACAGTATGCAGCAGATATATGGTGATGATATTCTGCCACAATCCACAGCATTTCGATGGTTTAAGGAATTTAAAGACGGCCGTGTTTCAACAACAAAGCAAGGCTCCAGCAACAGCAGTAGACGAAACCATGATTAACACAGCTGGCGTCATCTTTCATGAAGACCGATAAATAAAAATTGACAGATTTGCAGACATGTTGCACATTTCCCACGGCAGTATATTTTCGATTCTGCATAATCACATGAACACGAGACGTGTTTGTGCGAGGTGCGTCCCAAGATTACTGACTCCTCAACAAAAGATGGTGCGAGTGGAAGTGTGTAGGGAACTTCGAACATGTTCCTCATCCTCCATACTTCCCAGGCTTTGCCCCCTGTGGTTTTTATCTTTTCCCCTGTCTGAAAAGGGAGCTAAGGGGGAGAGTTTGGGTACTTCTGAGGCCTTCGTGAAAAAGACTGAGGCCGTTTTGAAGAAGACATCAAAAGATAGCTTCCAGCGCATGTTCCAGGACTAGCAAAGTGGGCAAAGTTGGGCAAAGTGTATTCAACATAACGAAGAACATTTTCAAAAACCACTCTGGAAGAGTCTAGAGTATTCCGTGCAAGAAAAAAAAATATAAAAAAAATAAAAACATTCTCGGTGTTTTGAATTAGCCCTCGTATTTAATTAATTGTTAAATAATAGTGGAAACATATATGTGTGTGTGTACTTAATTAAATTATTAACACATTTTGACTAATATGTATAATTAATCAATGTAATAACATTCGTTTTTATTCATCCGCGTTTCCTTCTACACAATGTTCTTAGAACCACTCGACTTTTGCCAGGCAAATGGAGGTTACTAATCACTATTTTCTAAACACCAGATAAGATGCAAATGAACCTTTTATTATTATTCTCAGATGTTTCAAACTCTCTTACCGTAAAGAACTCTATCTAAGGCAGCCAATCTTCAGTCTTTTGTTGCTGAGATAAGGCACTTGTTTCTTTATTTTCGGTCTGCTATACAAAATAATGGTAGGTCGCGGTAACATTGCTTGCAAAGTTAAAATAAAATTCAAAATATACAAAATAAATGAAAAATTGAGTAAGTTTTTTCAAAAAAATGTTCATTAATTCAAGATCGCGGCTTCAATCCCGGCCAGGATCGATGGATTTTTTCGGGAGTAAAAATCCTAAGTATGGCTTCGTCCGGAAGGGTTCAATGTCGTAGATTTGCGGCACATAAATGAATTTCAAGCCTGAAAGAAAAGGGATCTGAGTAAATTTATGGTCCATTGCATGCCCTGATGAACTTCCGTAAATAAACCAAATAAATAAACACTCTAAGTGAACGAAACAATAGATCTCACACTTCCATTAAGGACCGAAGTCTTTCACAATTAGGAAAAACTCAAAATAACGAATTAATAAACCTGGCATGTTACATTAAGGGCAAAATCTTGTACAATTAATGAAATTTCAGAGATAAAAGTTCAGTTGACGAGCACTGGAAGCAAGTGTTACAGCTGTAGCCCACAATAATATGAATATATACTTACTGGTACATAGATCGTACAGATATTTCTATCTTTCTCTTGTGCATGTTTGCTTTTCTTGAGCGCTAATCCCTTGTCTTTCCGCGTAAACATTTTTCTGTTTCTATAGGTATTCCATTTTAGAGATATGTGCCCATCCGATTTGATTTCTTGTAGGAGAAAAACTTAATTTCCTTGTGCCTAAGATCGAATTTTCTATTCTAATATAATGAAATTCAACCTCCGGAACGCCCGTATCAAAATTAATTTTTGTTCGCTATATTTAAAGATAAAAAAGGTACTAAGTGAATTCATTTCACGCACATACATTCTTTCTTCTTCTATGTATCTACTTGAACCGCCATCCCCGCAGCGTTCGTCCTACTAGAATTACTTTACAGAATTAACCTGTTAGCATTTAAAGTGCTCCAAACAAACTAACATCTACTTCCCTTCTAGCAGTTCAAGTCTTGTAAGGTCTATGGTCTCATTTACAAGTTTATTCACGTTCTATCTTCTGCTTTACCGTAATTTTCTTCAGGGGAAATCAGAGTATATTAGTTTCTCTATAATAATAATAATAATAATAACAATAATATCTACCAAAACTTTCTCGCCTCAAGGACATCTTTGCTGTACCTGATCTCTCGTTAAATACGTGTTTATCCTCTTTATTAATGCTCTAGAAAATATAGGTCTTACAATTGTAGCAACGTATTTGTAGTTTTAATACAAACATTAAAATATAGGTTTCTTAAAATGTTGTACACTAGCCGTGCATAGAATAGTTGGAAGAAAATATTGATACTGTAGCAATTCGAAATACGGATCTTTGACCTTACGTGCATATGCTCTAACCAACTCAGCTACCATACCTTCCTCCCAGCACGGAACCACGAACATCTCTCATCTGAATCTTTTTTACGCCCCGGAGACATACCTAAGATTTCCATACTACTCGCATAAGAGATTTGTTCCTTATGAAACGACTTGTGCGCTATGACTACTTTTGGCTGATAGCTTAATTGCAAACTTTAGGTTAATGTATTTTAAATACACACACATAAATCCTACATACAATTTAACCCCTAAATAATAGATAAAATATAAGGCTAGTTCAAAAGTACTCATAGCATTACAAGTTGCCTCTTAAGGAATCATTCTCTAATAGACCGCCATGGGTGGCCGAGGTCGTTAAGGCGCAGACTCGTGAGCGGGAGGTTTGGGGTTCGAATCCCACTAGGACTGTCCTCCCTGACTGAGGTTTTTTCCAGGTTTTCCTCAGTTCTCACAAATGACAAATGCCGGGTAGGTACCGTAAACTTAAGCCTGGAACGTTTCCTTCCTTAACAAATCCTTTCCCAATATATCATTTCATCCCATTTATCATCAGTGTCCATCACCTATGGTGCCTCAGTAGTAAAAACGGGCGTTAAACATTATTTAAAAAATAGTAAAGAAATGTTCGCAGCAGTTTAATGTCATTTTATGCGCGTTTTCTTATTTTCCGTTGAGTGCACCTGTTTCTGAAAAATGTACAACTTGTTTTGCTATTAATTTGCTCGGCCTTGCAGACGCAAAGAAATAAGTACTGCTAAGTTCAGGGAGAAAGTTCATTCGTTCTTGATATGTTAAAGCATATTGGTCTCAACGAGACAAATCTGTCATTTTTTCTTAATAGTGATATTTGGACTAATATTGGATTTTTAATAAAATTGCTGCTATTTTTTATCATTTTACTAATTATTTTCATCGTTCATATATCAAGAAACAAAATGGGAGTGCACAAATTCCAGTACAGCATTAAGCTCTAAGCTCGCGAATGAAAATCTGGGTGAAGAATGAAATTATTATTCATAGTATTAAGAATCAAATATAATTTCTATAGATCAAACAAAAGCAAAAGCAATTTAATGATGAGAAAGTTACAAAGGTGTAAAAGGAACATTCTTCTTCAAAAACAATAGGATGATGTAATACCGTTGACCTGAAAATGTTGTTACAGTATAAAATATAGTTTCGGATGCAAAAGTATAAATATGAGCATTAAAAGTTAAAAGCATGAGTTTTGTATTTATACTACATGCTGTGATATGTGGCAAAATTTTCAATTGAACCGCAACATATTCTAGTATTATATTCGCCAAATTGTGTAGTTACAAGACGGAAAATTAAGTGCGTGCTGCATTCACCTAAAATTTGTCGCAATGTGCAAGTGAAATGTATCTTGAAAAATCACGTTCAATATTGCCGCATTCATTTAAAAGAATACGCTTCAAAATGTCTATGCATCTATAAAAAGTTATAATTAATATTATTAACAAAAATAAAACTATAAACAAAAATAAACCATATACAGGATTAACCACCTTAAACTACCACTATAAACATTAATGAGCTGCTTTCTCAAAATGAGTTCAGACAAGAGCTCATCAATGAAACCCTCAGTTAGATTCCATCAATTATTATAAAGTGTGTTTTTAGTACACAGTGCCATTTTTTTTCCAAATGGGACAATGAATATTGAACTTAATAAATTAAAACTGCATGATATTATAATGCCAATGAAGTTTTTGCACGAACAAGTAGATTACAAGATATATATATATGCAGCGTTCGGACTTTCAGATTATTTTTAAAGAATTTCCATGGCAATGGCAAAGTGGGGAAATGCATTGTAAGATTGAGTTCGTTAAGAAATAGAAATGACAGTTGGGGAATCATTACAGTACGCAAGCAAAATTAGAGTCTGCGCATGCGTAACATGAAGAAGACGCATGCTGTTTAACGGTCTTAAGAGAGAGACGAATGTGGAAGCTCGAGGTGAGAGGTTATGCCCCCATACGTCCCGGAAAGCCATCTTGGTTAACGTCCATAAAGAATGCAAGTGTTAACTATTCATTATAAAGACGGCCTTATTGTGTTTTCTGTGAATACCTCAGCCTGATATTTCCTCAATATGAACCCGTATAGAGTAAAGATAGGTGGAATTTATTTAGAGTAGTGTTGTGAGTTACGTCTCCACTCTCCAGTTACAGCCCACTTCGTTAAACAAGGTATAGAATGGCATTTTAGGAGAATGGAAGCTAGGGAGTCGTGTCATATGGTAGAGGTGCCAGTATATAAAAATTTTTGAAGCATATTATGTGACATAACTTTGATATTCGCAGAATAGTTTTTCTCTTTAAGGTTGTTGTAACGGAACAAGGTATGAAGTAAGAGACGCCAACTTGATAATTAGTTTTTGCTTTTACCATTCTTTCAGTAACTGAATTGTGGCATGACTTTGTTTTGACTACAAAACTTTAAGATATTATGTAACTTACATTTTGGTGGGTCTGTGCCTTCTCTCTCCTCCACTTTTTCTTTCCTTCATCTGGTCTCCAGTCTTTTCTTTTTTCCTTCTTTGTTGTTTTCTAATGTTTCAGTTTCCTTTACCATGTTCTCTCTGTTTTTTTCATATTCTCCAAAACTTTTTTTTTCTTTTCTTCCATTCCCTGTATGACTCGTCTGAAAGGAAAAGGGGGGAAAACATTATTTAGGTTACCTATTCATTTTAACAATTGTGATACCATAACTAATTGTGCTTTTTATTTTATTTTATTAATAGTAATTTCTCTACTGGTTACTAGTTTTATTTCATAATATTTGTTTCGCTCCAGATAACTGACTACTCTTTATTGTCTTTATGTTTTATTTCTTTCGAAAATTTTGAGTTAAAATGTACCCGTGGGTATAACTATCAATGTAATGCGATAGCATATTGATATATATAATCTTTCCCTTGTGTTTTGATTACACATTTGTATTATATTTTCCATTTACAATTTAAGTTTTGATTTAACGATAGAAAGTGTAATGATGACAGTATAAGTGTTATAATTTTAATGAATTATTTACTTTGTTAGCTAACAGCGACTTGATGAGCTAATTTGCGATTTAGCGTGCATGTACTTTACAATTTTCACTAAGAAGTACAATGATATTAATATATTGAGATAATGATAATTTAGTCTTTGATAACAAGCATATGTATTAAAATTCTTATGCATAATTTAGTTAGTCATTTAACAGCGCATGACGTTAAAATTATATATAAGAAGCGTGATGATGATAGTATATGGAGATAGATGATTTTTTTTTAATTAGACATTTTTTATCATTTTTCTTCACAATCCATTTTGTGATTTACCTGAGCTTTTACGTTATAGCAATTAATAAGGAATGTGATGATATTATAGTGAGATAGTTACCATGTCGTTTGTAATTGGACAGAACATGTTTGTTATAAAGTTTACTTACAATTCATTTTGTGATTTAACAGCGCATTTATGTAAGAGTTTTTATTTCCAAGCGTGGTATATGTTTAAGCTGTCTAAGATAAGTGAATAGACAAAATTAGTATAAGCTTTTCGATTTAGTTCTACAACGTATCGAGAAAAAATATCCTCACATTTTATTTATTTATTTTGTGAACATTACACATTTCCCAATTACAATGTTCACTTAATCAGATACAATTCTTTTGGTTATAAGATAATGAAAAAATAAAACAAAACAATAACAGAGTGCAATAAATCAAATATGACAAAAATATTAAAAAAACAAATAGCACAAAAATTAAACAAAAATTTGTAATGATAGTACATGAGAAGTTAATCAATGTATATTTTGTAATAAACGATCACAGGATAAAACGAAAGTATACACATTCATATTGAATATAAATAGTTAAATAATGTAATTTATTATATAATGTTTGCATTCTAAGCACAGAAGAATATTTATACTCATTAACCCTTATGTTGACAAGCATTTTCTTGTTTTCAAGACATGTTTGATATTTAACGATTTTGACTTGTTACAGCACTACACCTTGGTCTTCTCTTAGGCCTACGATTAATAACTACCAATATTTTTTTTCTCCTGCTAATTATGACTTGTTTGTATGTGTTATGCATGAATGAAGATGATTTTTGATTGTGTAGTAACTAAGATAGATTTTCAAGGTAGTTACGACGGTAAAACACGGCTAGTTGATCGACAAGTTGGATACAATGAACCTTTCGATGCAGAGAGAAGTGATGCATTTTCAAAGATACTGAAATTTCTAACACAGGAATATAAGGTGGAGTGTTCGCAGAGTGGTGTTGCTACAATGTACTTGTCGGTGCAGCGGTTCCAAGTTACCATTGCGAAAGTTTTTGTTTCAGGTTAGATAGACATTGTCGGTAAGAAGTGCATGCCAAAGAATGTTGGTCCTGGTGGTGTAGTGGTAACCATACTTGCCTTCTGAACCCAAGATCGTGGGTTCGAACCCGGCCAGGATCAATGGATTTTTTCGGGAGTAAAAAATCCTAAGTATGGCTTCATTCGGAAGTGTAAACTGATTTCTAGGAACTCGTAATAAAAAACCTTTCCAAATAAATCATCGTGTAGCAGATTTCAACTTAACGCCAAAGGTGGATAGTAACGCCTGGCTTACAAACCATACTTTGGATAATGAAAATATATTAACAAAATAAACGTGCTGTAACAAATTTAGGGAACGAAACTGGTGCTCTTGAAGAACATAACGAACACTGTTAACAAAACTGTTCCAATTATATTGAAACGTAGCCAGTAGCGTGGGTAGAAAAGTAACACCCAGTGTTTTAATGGCAGAAGCCATAAATACCCATGAAGGTGTGACTATAGAAGTGGACCCAACGAGCATAGATTTTGGTTCACACTAAGGATCGCTCCAGAATCTCTACTACTATAATTCACAATCTCTTGAATATGAGGAAGAGTGAGATCATCACGTGAGATCATCAAAGTGACATCATCAGCAAATGTTCAAACAAGACAGTGGCCATCAGAACAAAGACGCTGTTGTAATTTTCTTACTAGAGGTTCGATTGATAACACAAACAAGTGCATTGCCATCTGACAACCCTGTCTTACGGACGCTCTCACAGGAAAGGAATGAGTGAAACAGCCGTTCACTAAAATTTTGGTAGTAGCTGCTTTTAATATAATGTGAATGAGGTAGCAGTATGTATCAGGGATTCCTAATTGCTCATAGTATTAAGTAAATAGCTAAGTTTCACACTATCAAATGCATGGTCAAAGTCCAAAGAGATCAAAAGTTTCCCAACCGGCGAATTATGGGCGTTACTAAAAGCTTCACGAAGAGCACTAGAACATACAGTATGTTGTGCAAGAATATCTGCTATTATTAGTGATAAACGGTGTTTAATACATCTCATGAACATTTTATAATCAGTGTTTAGCATTGTTAAAGGACGAAAGTCTTGTGCAGTATTGCGATGGCTACATTTAGGCACAAGAACCAGGCAAATGTAGGGAATCAAGGTGATACACAGCAGCTCATTGAAAATTGCCAGAAGTGTATCTTTCAGCAACGGCCAAAATGCAGAGTAAAATTCTGCAGGTATACCATCTACTCCAGGGGATTTATTTCGAGGACAGGCAGCTAAAGCTGCTTGCAGTTCAGTCATGGTAAAAGGAGTAGTAGTATCGTCTGGGCCAGAAGAGATTAGAACCGAAACTTCCTCTGTAGCAAGGAATTCTTCAGGTGTGATATCAGAATATATATTTTGAAAATATTCATACACAACAGAACTAATATCCACTTCGCTATTGCAGAAGCGTGGGAGCTCTTTTGAATACTGTGAATATATTTTCGCTTAGTACGCCGTTGTTCGCGGACTTGATGTATTGATGGGGATGCCATATCAATGAACGTAGCTCGGGAACGCACCTGAGTGCTCCTCAAATCGTTCAGTTGAAGTTTTAGAATCCGAAATTTAAAACCTTTTATCTCAATAATATATTGTGTATCAAGCAGGGTGACTGTACAAATCTCGCAACACCCCCTATAAAATTGTCGATAACTCTGTTTCATGCAGCATTTATCACCAGACACACCGCCTGTGGTGCCTCAGTAGTAAAAACGGACGTTAAACTCTATCAAAAAAAAAAAAAAATCACCAGACACATGTTGAAGAAACCGTTTTATCTTTGTTTTGACAACAATCCGCCATTCCATTTTAATGGAATGCAATCGTTGGTGATAAACCCTACATCGCCAGCGCTCGACAAAGAGTTCTTGAACATCTTTGTCAGAAAGAATCTGCACATTAAGTTTCCAGTAACCACGACCACATGAGGGAGAGGACGCAGGTAGCGCAATGGAAGTAAGATATCCACAATGATCACAGAGCTCTGTCGGACATTGTCCACAGTACTAATACAAAGTTCTCGATCAACATAAATGAGACCTAGTCGTGCTCCCGAGAGATTGCGTTTAAATGTGTAAAGCGGACGGTCGCGATTCAGGACTTCGTGTATCGCGTAGCTCAAGTCGATGAACTAAATCTACTAATGCAGGACAAGGCAAGTAAACTCCTGTGCAATCTTTAGGAGATAAAACAGCATTAAAACCGCCACCTATTAACACATGTGGGGAATTAGAGAACAAGGAGCTACCCTTCAATTGATCCTCAGCTATAGGTAGAGTAGTATGCAAAACCAGAGATGCATATCTGCATGCATATGCATGGCGTACGCCGAGACGTATTTTATCGAAAGTAGCTTTCAAAGCCTTAGTTCTTATGATCTTTTCATGATTACAATATACTGGATAGTTGTGAAATTGATAGTTGTGAAAGGAATTTAAAGAAAAATGACAAGTAGGAATAAAAATTGACAGAAATCGTATAACACAAAACGAAGCGCAGTCAACTAGCATATGGGTCGGTACTTCACGTCATTTTGCACCGGACTGGTTCAAACGCCGAATGAAGAAACCTCTTAGGTCTGCGCTTTATGGCTTGGGTCTGCCAATAAGTAAGTTTTCTTAGTGAATTGCTTTTTTTCTAGCCAACCGTAACATAAAAACAACTATGGCATAAAACATTACACTGCAGATATTTCAAAATCACGTTAATTCTTGACACAAAAGAAATTAAATACTGTAATGTAGCTAAAAAGTCTTATCTGCATTTAAAAGTACATTTTTTGTACCCCAGCTTGGCAAAGAAGAACGTGCATGTATGTATTGTCATGTACCGAAGTCCGTTACGTGGTTAGGAATTTTGAAATAAATAAAATAAAACAATTGGTAGTTGTAGTGAAAATTGTATGGATTGTAATTTATTAGTTGAGGGCTGATATTAGTTCAAGTGATATAAGAGGACATTGGGTTTGCACATAACGAAGAGAGGTCAGCTAGAATGTACGTCTGTACTCCAGACCACTCTGCAGCGGACTGGGTTCTCGCCTATGGTGATGCGATAAAGTCTTCGCATTACGTGCACGTTTTCAGTGCAGTGTTACTGTACTACACAGTGTTTCAAATTTTTTGAAGAAATGCAGCAATGCCAGAGATACTACTAGAAGAAACATAGCAAAATGAGTGAAACTACTTACAATTAAGTAGAATATATATATTCAGGAACTCCATTTATTTTGTTTACGACTCATTTTTCTGTACACAATCCACGAAGACGTCGATTAAGGTGGCCGGGACAGATGTGGCATATAGGGGAATGATAATGTAAGGAAATTCATTGTATTGTAAGACTGAGTTCGTTATGAAGCATAAATGACAGTAGGGAAAACATTATATGTACATAAGCAAAATTTGAATCTGCGCATGCGCAACATGAAGAAGAGGCGTGTTAACTGTTTTGTTTCCTTTCCAAGTCCCTAATCTGAACCATGCGAGACCACTTCTTTCTTCTCTGCCACAGATATCTGAATAATGTTCCCTCCCCACCCCGGATGTATTTGAGCCTGCAGGTTCAGCGATACTTTTTCTGCGCATTGAGACTCAATATTTTGTCTATCTATATCTCGCAAACGTCTGTTACCTATTTGCCAACTATTTCATGTAATGTCCTCTCCCCTTAACCAAATATACCCTAGCCCAATTTTGTCTAAGCCTTTCCTTATTTTTGATGCCATCCCGTATCCCACCCTTCCCTTATTTGCTCCCTTAGACAAACTGCTCGAAGAAGAGCTTGATTTCCCCATATTATCCATAACCAGTAACTAATTGTTCTTATTTTTAAATTCAGATTTTCGTTAGAAATACCAAGCTCTTTAAGAACCCCACAATTTGCTGTACCCCTCCTTACTTATAGCAACCGTTTTAGAAACTGTGTTTGTACCTGATTAAGTCCCAAATTTCCGCCTTAAAGTTGCAGAAATAGCAGCAATGTTGGACCTTTCTAAAGCAACAGTCCTTCGATTTATTCATGAACATTTAAACATGAATAAGGTTAGTGCAAGATGGTGCATAGACTTCTTTCCTCAGTCCAAAAGCAGCAACGAGTCATCTGTTGTCCGGCACTTTTAGAGCTCTGCCATGGCAACGAGAGAGAGAGAGAAGTTCTGCAAACCATTGTTACAGGAGATGAAACTGTGGTCCTCTACTATGATCCCTGTCCAAAAGAGAATCAATGGAGTGGTGTAAACCTGGCGATGCACACCTCTAAGGGTCAAGGTCATTCAGTCAACCAAGAACATCATGGCCACAATATTTTGGGACTGTGAAGGAATACTCTTCATTGACTTCAAGGTGAGAAACACCACAGTAAATGGGGAGTACAATGCTGGCCTAATGCGCAGACTACGTGCTTCCATCTAAGAGAAAAGGTGAGGAAAGCTGAGTGGTAGTGCGCGCCTTCTTCAAGACAACGCGCCTGTGCACACAACTCTTGTCGCAAAGGAAGTTGTTAAGAAATATGTCTTCAAGGAGATCGACCATCCACGATACAGTCCAGATCTAGCTCCCAGGGACTATTTCCTCTTCTCAGAACTTAAGAAGGACCTTCGTGGAAGGAAATTTAAGTGTGACGAAGAATTGATGAAAGCTGTTTATGCCCATTTTGCAGACAAGACTTCTGACTATTTGGGAGCGGGGATTGAAATGTTAATTCAAAATGTGAGAAGTGTATTTCAATAACTATATTGTAAAATGAAATATAGCTTTTGTCTTCATCATATCTAGAAAATGGTTAGGCCGGAAACTTGATGACCTACCCTAGTACTTAACGTAACAGTCAATTTTGTTATAAAATTATATCACAGCAAATTTACATTTTGCTGAGAGAATAGCACTATATTTAAAAAAAATCGTGTGTTAAACTTACCTTAATAAGAATATTTTCCTCATAGACAACGAACCCATTGAATGCTGGTAACAACTTAGAAGGAAACTTGGAACGTTCAGAACTGTCAATTTAAACCTCCGGCTCATATGGGTGACAGAAAAACCGGTCTGGAAGAATCTTTTTTATAAAATAGTGTTTTAACGCCCATTTTTACTACTGAGGCACCACAGGCGGTGGACACTGATGATACATGAAATGAAATGACAAACTGAGAAAGTATATTTTTTAAAGGAAGGAAACATTCCAGGCCTAAGTTTTGGGTACCTCTCCGGCATTTGCCATTAATAAGGACTGAGGAAAACCTGGAAAAAATCTTAGAGTGGACGGTCCTGGCGGAATTCAAACCTCAGACTTCCCGCTCACGAGTCCGCGCCTTAACGACCTCGGCCACTCGTGACGGTCAGGAAGAATCTGCCACAGACATCCATGCCTTAGCCCCCACGGTGCCCGATATCGTTTAAAATTATTAATTACATAGCAGAAATAAACTATTGCTTTTCGAGCTAACTTCTATCCAGCAACTGAACTAGCAGTTTGCTCGGCTTAAGAAATTCCATGTTAATTCTCGGAATAGAACGTAATAATTTAATGTTCTATCTCATTCTTCCTGAAAACATTAGCAATGAATTAATTTAGCTGAATCTTCAACGCGCTCTTCTGTAATATTGACATTTACGTCTGTTTTTGTAATTCGACACGAGCTCTGAATTCCCATTTCTCGCGACATGGCATTTCCTGTTTTTTTGCTGGAGCCCGTATGATTAATGACCTTCTCCCATGACGACTGCTTCCTCTATAACAATGTTGGGGCTTACTCGACACTTCTTTGTCCCAGGATTATTGCGTCTTAGCCGACAGCAATATCCGGGAAAGTTACCCAGATAAACCGGGTTGTCCCTGCGGGAAGGTACTCCTTTGTTTCCTCCTAGACAAAAGCCTTGAGTTGACACCATCAAGGCTTACTATTGTGTATGCAGAACTGGTCCTTTGAGCCTCCTCTAAGAATAAAGGGAAAAGTTACTTTTCGTAATCCTTTTTCCTCTGTACTGTGCACAACACGTCCGCGCTGTTCTGTGGAAATTGTAAAAGAATGCCGCACTTTATATACATTTAGCTTCATTTTTTATAGTCTAGATGTTAATTAGTGCACGTATATTACTTTTTACACAAGCAAAGAGGTTCTGCAGTATTGCTTAGAAGTTTAAACTGCACTAGATACCATTACCTACTGACGATAGCTGTATTAAGAACAAGATGCAATTAATGTCATTGTCAAATAGTTCCCGGCATTTTAAATATTTGTATAATGAAACTTTAAAATTCATGTGTAAAATACATATATTTGCACAACAATCTAGAAAGAGAGAATGTAATTTAAAACGACTGAGAGAGTATTTTATTTAAATAAAAACATTAAATATAAAGATTTCAATGTAGCAATCTTATTTAGAATGATAGCAAAAAAGGTTTAGTTAACGCAGTTTGTGAATGTTCCTCATTAAAGAATAATGAATATAAATTTTTGATCATCACTTTAGAAACACGTTTTATATAATAATACTATTATCATTGATGAACGAGAATAAAAGGATTATGGGCATTTTCATGGTTTAGATTAAGCAGGAATATGAAGTATATTGAATGCCAAATCATTTAAAATCCTGGTTCACAAATGTTAACAAGAACTAAACATTAACTACACCGCCACGGGTGGCCGAGGTCAATAAGGCGCGGACTCGTGAGTGGGAGATCTAAGGTTCGATTCCCACCAGGACTGTCCTCCCTGACTGAGGTAAGTTTCCAGGTTTTCCTCGGTTCTCATAAATGGCAAAGCCGGGAGGTACCCTAAACTTAGGCAAGGAACGTTTCCTAAAAAAAAAAAAAAAACTTTCCCAATATATTATTTCATCTGTGTCCACCGCCTGTGGTGCCTCAGTAGTAAAAATGGGCGTTAAACACCATTAAAAAAACGATTAACTGCCATAAATTTGGAAAAACTAACCAATTGGCTGTAAAAGTATTTTGCGTAAGATATTTTTATAAAGCTGCAGTATTAAAAACGTCAATGTAAATATGAAAAGGGGAATTTTAAAACGTATTTGATAATCTTATTAGATTTCCACATTATTACCACAAAAATAAAGAAAAAGAAAAAGTCACTTTTATTAAAATATTAGTCTCAGAATAAGGTGTCTGTTTTTCACGAAATGAATCAAAAGAGATTGTCGTTTCCCATTGTGGGTATTTATAAAATTAAGTGAGGTAGACCAACAATGATTTACGTTTATAACAATGAGCAACATGTGCCGATATGTTTAACTTCCGAGACATCATATGTACTTGGAAACTATTACGGATTATTACAATCCCGAGGTTGTGGGTGTCATGTCTCGAAATATATTTAAATTTATCTGAAACTTACATAATGATAGCATCAACAGATCAGATAAATATACAAAAAGCTCATAAATTGTTTGACCATTTGAACACACGTTTTCAAGATAATGTACGAGGGTCATATTGAAACTCGTGAGCAGCCTATTGTTAAAATTCAAATTACAAAAATGTAACAAAAAGACTGCATGATCGTAAGCTACAGACATCACATCACATGTCATATTGTGACGTCATTAGCTTCTATCACGTAATCACAGGCAATATTTCCAAAATGACGGACATCAATGTTTCATTTAAACAGCATATTGTCATTGAATTCCTTGTCAAAGAGGGAAAATCTGCAGCTGAAATTCATCTCAGACTTCAACGTTTCTATGGAGATGTCTACATGGGTGCTAGCAGTGTTAGGAGAAGGGTGAAACATTTCAAAGATGGGAAAACAAGTATCCAAGATGAGCCTCGTAGCGGTCGCCCGCGAAATGCAACAAGGAAAGAGTTGATGAGCTCATTAGAGAAGACAGGCGTGTCACTGTGGATGAAATCGGTGCAAAACTTGCAGTGCAAGAAATGATAAAAAGCTCAGGTTATCGAAAAGGTTGTGCCCGTTGGGTCCCACGTTTATTGACCGAAGATCACAAACTTCAGAGAATAACCATCAGCCAAACCATCTTCAGAGATTTCAAAATGAAGGTGATGATTTTTTGAAAAGTATTGTTACAGGCGATGAGAGCTGGTTCCATCATCACGAGCCTGAAACAAAACGCCAGAGTATGGAAAGGCACAATTTGGATTCTCCATCGAAGAAGAAAACGAAGACAGTGCGATCTGCTGGGAAGGTTATGGGTAGCGCTTTTTGGGATGCACAGGGTTGCATTCTGGTTGCTTTTCTTGAACCGGGCCAAACATAAATGCTGTCCGATATATCCAGACACTTTGGAAGCTCCATCGTGCATTGCGCGATAAGCAAGCGCCCTGGAAAGATCGTCCTGCAACAGGATAGTGCGTCCGCACCCTGCCCGTGTCACAATGGAGAAGATCAGAACATTTGGGTGGGGAAACACTTCCACGTCTTCCTTACAGTCCCGACTTGGCATCCTCCGACTGCCATCTTTTTGGTTCTGCTAAGGGACAGCTGCGAGACCAACACTATGAGGCGGTGGAGGATATTCGAAAAGCAGTACGTCAGTGTCTTCGTGCAGCTGGAACGAGTTCTAATGTAAGGATATTTTCAAACGTACAGAACGATGGGGAAAATGTGTGCAAAGAAATGGAGACGATGTTGAAAAGTGAGAGAAAAGTCTGTAGATTACGATGATGTACTTGTTTATCTCAAAAAAATAAATATTAAGGGGTTTGAAAATTGTGGCTCACTACTTCCAGTATGACCCTCGTACCCATTGAAGATAACCACAGAGCAAATGAGTTAATGGGATCGTATTTCGGGAAGCATGGATGTAAACAATTTACTCATGGTAAACCCATAAGTTCGGGTACAAAATCAGGACAGGTGCTACTAAAAAGGGCGATGTATACGGTGGAACTGTATCAAGGAGAACTTGACTTTCTATTACAAGGAGATGGGTTTTGAAATAAGTGCGATGCTCAGCTATTCGGATACACTATTGAGTTGTTTAAAGCTTTGTTGTTTATATGTGCGTCAACAATCATTCATAATATAAATAATTTTCAAGACATTCAAATTATGGTGAGTTAATCTTTTTCAAGCTCCCATTTAATTTATTTGTTGATGGTTTTTTTCACTTCGATACCACTACTTGATGTCTTGCACAAGAAAGGAATTCAAAGAATAACGACTATCAGAGAAAATGGGGCATGCCCACTAGAAGAAGCTAATAAAATAAATAAACCAGATAGTAGCAACATACTGTTTTGGTTTTTCTCAGGAACTAATTTAATTATACCGGTAAAGCATTAAACATAGACTAGCTATATCATTAGATCCTAGTCAGAAAACGACATGAAAAATAAAGTAGTAAAGAGCTTTGAACTTCAAAACAAATGACTACCTCTTACTCGAGAGTTAGTGCCATAACAATGGCGCCAGAAGGTAAGTAGCCTCTCTTCTTTATCATCGTGTGTTGTCTCTTTTCTTCAATATACAAAACAAAATAATTAAAATAACTTATATAAGATACACACAACTAAATTTAAAAATAATAAAAGAAAAATTGTAAAGAAATAAAAGGTTTTTTAGCCTTTTTTGGGCTAATGACAAATGCCGGACAGCTACCCTAAGTTATACCTGAAACTCTTGCTTCTCAATAAAAAAAGCTCTCTCCCAATATTTCCTCTCACGTTTCCTCTAAGTATCATCAGTGCCCACCGCCTGTGGTGCCTCAATATTGAAAAGGAACGTTAGGATAATTAATAATCTTCCTAATTGGTTTCAATGCACTTAGAGTTAAACTTCATTGCATTTTTTATACTTAAATTTTATTTTGCACCTTTCTTTTCTTTCTTGCTTGCGCTCATTCATTCTTTATAAGTGAGAAAAAAAGATGGAGATAAAATAATTATTTCAATCATTTCTTGCTCTCTACCGCCTTTTACTGTTGTCCTCTTTCAAATATGTTTTCTTTTTTCCCTAATGATTATCATGTGTGATCTTGCGATTGTGCAAGAGAGTACAGTATTTCTTCCTTTTTTCAATATTTTTTGCAGTTCGCGTTTTTTTTTTTTTTCCTTCTTTTTTATTCTTCGTGTTTTTCTTTACTATGGGCCCTCTCTGCTTTTTATGTAAATTATTTTCTTTTAAGGTTTTCTTTATTTATTCCTTTTTCAGCATTATAAGGATGCTTTCATCTTCTTACTTTCCTCTTACTTTTTCCTCTGATCCTTCTTATGTGTTTTTAATCTCTCAATTACATGCACAAAGGCAAACAGACAGAGAAAGGGAGAGAGGAGGTTTATATCTAGTCCAACTATAGTCATAACCATTCAAATATATTAATGAGCTAATTTTTATGAATTTGTTACTTTTCCCTTGTAAACTTACTCTTCGTTCTAACTTTTGTGGTTTTGCTTATTCTTTAATTTAACTCAAAATAAGTTATTTTCTGTCTTTAAGAGCTCCTACAATTTTAATGCTTTACAAGTTTTCAACTCTCACATTTTCCCATGAAATGTTAAGTATTTCCCTGGAGATGTGTGCTTCTGAATATCCTCCTACAGAAATTCTTAAGCTAAACATAGCAACTCGCCGAGGAATATGCAAACAAAGTTTCATTTGCTTGAGGTTCATTCACAAGATGACATGTGAAATGGTTAAAGGCTCTTAAATGGTTTAAAAGTCAGTTTAAGAAAAACCTATAAACATAGCATCCGCAGCATTCCCTAATGCAGTATAACTTGATAGTTTATTTCATAACGGTAGATAAGTATAAATTAAAGTATTGTTCATTTAAATTTAACTCCTTTGAAGCGTAAAGAAAATTAATTACAAGTTAAGATTTTGTATGTTTTCATTATGTTTGTGATATTATAAACACAATGCAATAACTGCACTAAGCTGTTAGAATCTGTAAGGTTATTCACTTGTCCTTTTATCGGTTGCCATGAAATTCTGATGGTAGTTCTCATATAATCAGCAAAGCATGAATATCTCCCTGTCTTCTTCTTATTTCACGTAACAGGTAGAAATAATGAGTATTTCTTAAAAATTGAGAATTGTGTCATACTTGCAGTCTACTTATTAACAATTTTGTTTATAATATTTTGAAAAATGACACTAAATTGACGCTTATTTCTTGTCAAAAGCAATTAAGGTCTAAAGCAGCAGTAAGCATTTAAAACCACGCATTGAACTCTTTAAACACCTGACCATAAGCGCTTTTGTGCAGTCAGTAGAAAAAAAATCGTTAAAAATAGCAGTGTTTAGTTCAGTATGGCCTACTTGTGCCCCAAGGTTTATACGTGTTAAACGGCAAGAAACACGTAATTATTTTGCTTCTACTTTGTATTCTGTTAGGCTTATTTTTTGCCCTGTGTTTCGTTTCTTCTCTGGAAGACTCACAAGAGATATCCACGGTAGTGGATTTTATACTTTACTAGACTGGCCTTAGGTTTAGGTTTATCCGGAGTTTTAAACTGAATACCAGGGTCCGCTGGCGAGAGATAACCTCCCCGGAGAGTGTAAACTGGATATTTCAAACACTTAATCCTTCAACAGTACACCAGCAACCCATTCTTTGTTACTGTTCCTATCCCTTATACCCTGCCGCGCGTTGTATTTCCCTTTCTGCTATACACTCATTTATCCGTTTCGTTGCTCTCAACTCGTCTTAAACACGTTCCTTTTCATCATGTTTGACGCCAAAAAATGAGGGTAAAAACTTTTGGCATGCTCTTTAACCAGAGCAGTGTGTACTAACTACATTGTGATATACAGTACTATTTTGAACATTGAATGTCTTCGAATTATTTACAATGCGTATTGAGATAGAACGCAGTTAACATTTCCAACTGAATTTCCCACATCTTATATTTAACGCATATAAAATTGTAAATATGCATATATAGGACATAACTATTGTGGCCGAGGTCGTTAAGGCGCGGACTCGTGAGCGGGAGGTTTGGGGTTCGATTCCCATCTCGACCGTCCCCCCTCACTGGGGTTCTTGCCAGGTATTCCTGTCCTCACAAATGGCAAATGCCGGAGAGGTACTCTAAACTTAGGCTTGGAACGCTTCCTTCCTTAAAAAAAATCCTTTCCCAATTTATCATTTCATCTCATAGATCATCAGTGTCCACCACAGTAAAAACGAGCATAAACACTATTCAATATATATATATATACTATTAATAGAGTAATAAAAACTTCTAAAAAGCATAAAAACTCATAAAAAACACTCAGAGTGCAATATAAAAAGGTTCACATAAAATTTCACATTAAAAACCAACCACGACAGACGCTGCCTGCCAGAGCTCAGTTCATTTTCATCACGTGACCAAGAGCCAAGCTCGAAATATAGTGTGATTTCAGTGTTCAATTTTACGGTTTTTAGTGTGAAATTTTATGTGAACCTTTTTATATTGCACTCTGAGTGTTTTTTATGAGTTTATATATATATATATATATATATATATATATATATATATTGCTTAGTGCAGAGTTAATGTTTTTTCTTTTCTAATTAAGCTGTTTCATTCATGTTTCATGTACAACCGCCTACCAATTATTCGTTTATCTTTGAAACTTTCATTTCCAATATCAAATATACCATAGGTATTCCCCGAACGGCTGCATACCCTCATTAAATGTTTTCAAATCTTTGTATCTAATACAAATATGCACAATAATAAATTGTGCAAATTTTTGAGTTTGTTGTTTATAATAATTATAGCTTGTTACTTTTTCCTCTGGCTCTTTGCCGCAGTCATGGACCTAGTATTTGAATTTCCTACTCTCTCTTTACCCCTATAAACCCTAAAAGGCAGTACTGCTGATTCATTAATTTTAAATTTTATACTTTTACATCTAGAGATACAATTTGGACTCCTAAACAGATCCCGAGAAGGGATTCAAGATTTCATCATGATGAAATATTAGAGAGATTGGTAAATCATCAAACGCATTATTATCATCACGGATTGACGAGGTCGTTAAGTCACAGACCAATGAGTGGGTTCTATTCCCGCCAGGACTGTGCTCCCTGACTGAGGAATATTTTCCAGCTTTTTCCCAATCCTTAAACGGAAAATGGCACGGAGGAGCTTTAAACTTAAGCCTGAAACGCTTGTTTCCTTTAAATAAAAATAGTTTATCATTTCAATTTCATCTCATGTATCATCAGTGTCAACCGCCTGTAATGCCTCAGTAGTAAAAACGAGGTTTAAATACTATTAAATGCATTATTGGAAATTTTATCCGACGCCAGAATTAATTTTCTATGTTGGATACGCTTTTCTACGATCAATACACCCAAGAATATACGAGGGCAAGTCCATAAGTTCGGCCTACCCATTTTCTAGGTATGATAAAGACAAAAACTATATTTCACTTTTCAAATAGTTATTCTTTATTGCAATTCACTTCTCATTTCTTTGAATTAACATTTCAATCCCCCCCCCCCAAATAGTCAGAAGGGAGCTGGACATACAAATGAAAAATAAAGTAAACACTTTGAGCAATGAACTAAAATAAAAGAACAGAAAATCACAAATAGATAAAACACTTCAATGTTCGTGAAAATTGTCTATGGTCTATAATTGGATAACTATGCCTTCTTGCCTCGGAAAAGTTCCACTAGTAATCCACCGCCACCCCACCAACACTCTTTTTATCCTGCAACCAGTATTATGGAACAATAGATCGGCTCTATTAAGCATTGATAATGAGACAATTGAAATTCTGTTGGGAAGTAAGGATGCCCCATTCGAGTTCCAATTTAAATCCTTTTACTTGAACGACACGAAATTTCCAAATCTCATTTACCGGTTTAAAACTGTATCATCAATATCTACTTAGACACGCAGTCATACTGAGCTCTGAAATTAGATCGACGAGACAAGCAAAAAAGTTATATTTTAACTGAATTATAAATCTGTGAATGAATTATTCTCAAATACCTAATTCAGTGAAACAACAGGCATCAATGTGGAATGCTGGACTACAAACACGTTTATGGGTTTCTTATTGTGCATTATTAAAACGCTATAAAACTAATTCATATAATTCGGCTCTAAGTTTGCAATAATATGAAAGGAAATGCTAAAGTTTACTTTCAGAGAGAGGTGTTAGTGTTTTTTCGGCGGAAGGGGGAAGGGGGGAAGGAATTGTGATGTAGAAACTGGAAAGATCGGTACCTCTTAAATCGGGGATATATTTTTCGCACTCCCTATTTTGAACGTAACTGGTGTGGAAATACAGCGTTGCATGCATAGCAGAGTTTTATGGTTCGCGATCTATTACAGATTCTGGTTTTTATGTGGCAGGATATTCCCTCCCCCATTGGTGGCATCGTCTTTCCGGTTGTAACTGAGTCGTTATCGAAAACTCCTACTCATCTCCCTGTCTACCCCACAGCACCGCTAGAGAAAGACCGTACATAAAATACCGTCATAAAATACGAACAACTGGGTACTGTCATATCACCCGTGCTCTTGGTACAAGAAAATCTGGGACACTGGCCCAAGGATGCGCAACGTAGACATTTAGTGCTTTTATAGAAGAGAAGAGTAGACAATGAAGTAAACGAAGAAGATAAAGAATACATTAATTTATGTAAGCTGTGCAGCGGTATTTGTAAGAGGGTGTTATATTATGTAGGTAGGAAAGATTTTGGAAATGGTTTAATTTTGTTATTTTGATTAATAATTTGAATCTCAGGGTAATTGTCTTCTTTCCCCTCTCCGATGATTGGTTTCCGCTGACTTATATTTTTGCCACGACTGTTAAGACTCTGTTGCTGGATATTTTTATGGTCCTGTGACCATAGGGAAAGGAGTCTTGGAGATTAATAAGATTTTTCGTTATAGGAGATGAAACACAATTTATTGTTCATAGTCTATTTCACCTAAAATGTGTAGCCGTCATTTCCTGAAGAATATGCGCCACTTTCGCACTATGACAATCGTTCTGAAGTTAAGCCACTTTAATATTTCTTAAAACTCTGATCCTGAACTCCACTAAACTCAAATAATTCTGAAACACAACTGTCTATTCCTCACCCATAGTTTTTCACACGATACTCTTCGACTGGAATGAACTGAACTAAATTGATAATTGAACGGAATTCTCTTGGCATAGAGGTAACTTGAACTAAACTAAGAAATTACCGGAGAAGCCTCTTCTTCCAACCAACTGAATACTCCCTCAGTATGACTGCGCTTCCAACTAACCTGACTGCGGATCGCAAAATTGCAAGACTAAATAAACATGGCCGTCTGCCGGTCTCACGAAGCTATCCTCGTTCTTTGAAATAAGTTTTTAGAAAAATCTAGAGTTTTCTTCTATCTTTGCATCTCTATTGGGTTACCTGTTTCCCTCCGATTCTTTTCAGTTACATTATTGGTCTGATGGCTTACGTGACTTTTTACATGTCAACCACATTTCTCATATATTACATGGAACCGTTAGGATCTCCCTTCCAGAGGTTATCAGCCTGCATTTTCACCCCCGTGGTTGTCATATTCATTATTACGTCTTCCTTACCTAACTAAATAACAGCAAAGCTTTTAGACAACATACAAAGAAACATCTTTTTCACGGACCATGATTAAGAATTTCTCCAGAAGATATCGGTTTGCCGTTTGCTTGGGCCTTCTATACAAATATTGATACAATAGGCAACACACATTTCCAGATCAGATTTTTATGGCTGGGATAGCTTTCTGCACTCTGGTAAAAAAAATATATATATATATATATATATATATATATGCAACATAAAATTACTTACTATAATTACTCTAATTAAATTTGGGGGTGGCAGCTCATAAATAGTCTCAGCTCCAATTATTATTATTATTATTAATATAATTATTATTAATACTATTAATAATAGTAATAATAGTAATTATATCTAGCGATGATATAAAGGAAAAAGTATTCCATTTCATTTCCACTTAAAGGGTTTTAAGCTGTGTCTATTAAAGGCAAAAACTTAGTTCCAATATACTGCGTCATTCCACTATCCTGCGGCACATCCGGGAGGATTCCTGCCTGTGGGGGCACTGCTGTTTACGTGCACAGCAGCAGAATAAGGGTGTACAGTCCGTTTGTATAAACAAAGAAGACTATGCGTTATTTTTTTTTTTTTTTTTTGAGTAGTGTTTAACGCCCGTTTTTACTACTGAGGCACCACAGGTGGTGGACACTGATGATACATGAGATGAAATGATAAATTGGGAAAGGATATATATATTTTTTTTTTTTTAAGGAAGGAAGCGTTCCAGGCCTAAGTTTAGGTACCTCCCCGGCATTTGCCAGTTATGAAGACTGAGGAAAACCTGGAAAAAACCCCAGTCAGGGAGGACGGTCCTGGCGGGATTCGAACCGCAGACCTCCCGCTCACGAGTCCGTGCCTTAACGACCTCGGCCACCCGTGGCGGTCTATGCGTTATTGATAAACAGAGTAGTCAAAGAATAACGTGTAATGCTTATGTTTAATAATAATAATAATAATAATAATAGTAATACTGTATCCAATACGTCTTGTTTGCACTATAATAATAGCTCTCTTTCAATTCATAGTTCTCTCTAGGCTTATAGAATGTGAATTTACCTTTATTTTAATAGTGTTTAACGCCTGTTTCTGCTACTGAGGCACCACAGGCGGTGGATACTGATGATACATGAGACCAAATGATAAATTGGGAAAGGATTTTTTTAAGGAAGAAGACGTTCCAGGCCTAAGTTTGGGGTACCTTCACGGCATGTGTCATTTATGTAAACTGAGGAAAACCTGGGAAAATCTCAGTCAATGAGGACGGTCCTGGTAGAAATCGAAACCCGTTCCGTGGCAGTATGATACTTTGTGGGAAAATATGAATACCATAGGAAACACATAAATTTAGTCAGGAATCATTTGATCCTTTCCGCAATTCTAGTGTTAAAGAAAAAGGCTAACGTCTTTGGTGTTTCTGACGCAGTGCATTTGTTTCCTTATATCCAATAAACAATACTTCAAACTATTTTAGAAGTCATAGATAGTAAAATTTCTTTGGAGCAATATCATAAAGAAATTTTGCATAAATATTTTATGCCTTCGGGGCATAATTTCCATCTTGGGTGCAAATATTTTTGAGCACAACGCTCAGATCAAAGCATTTTATTTATTTATTTTTCAATGTATTTAGGAAGGTTTGTGTGTGTGTGTGTGTGTGTGTCGTATTCTGAGGCTAAAAAGTAAAGAAAATAGGCTTCAATATCTGTCTTACTGAAGCTTTTAAGTTTATTTGCCTCATTTTATCAATTATTTATTTATTTATGGACGCTCTTTAACATCTCAGGTCATCAGCGTAACATTTTATCAACCTGAAGTAAGCGAGAAAATTAAAACTAATGTAAATGCGGCACCTGGCGAAAATCAACGGTATCGGTACATGAGAAAAGTCGGAAGCTCCTTCTGTGTGTTGGTTCTGTAAGAGTATAGAGCAAGTAAACTGAGGCAGAATGTAACACGAAAATCTCCTGAGCCTATTGAATGGAATTAAACTAACCTGGGGTAAAGATTATTTATTTGGTTTATTTACGGACACTCTCTAACATCACAAGTCAATAGCATCCCATTCAATTCAAGGCGTGAAACGGCCGACAAATTTTGCTCAGAGGCCTTTTCTTTTAGGCTTGAGGTTCCTTTTCGTGCCGTAAATGTACGACACGGGACCCACGGCTTTACTTCCCTCCCAAAGGAAGCTATACTTAGGATTTTTACGCCCGGAAAAAATCCATCGACCCTGGCCGGGATCGAGCCCAGGATATTGAGTCTACGAGGCAAACACGATTACCACTAGACCACCAGGACCGACTTAAGAGATATCGGGAGATAGGCGAGACCAGGAGTGGCCTGACCTAGGCAAGGAAGTTGGAAGGCTCAAAAAATAACGGCTAGTTCTGGTAGGAGAATCTGCCTATTTTCTGGAGGGGAGGAGGAATATGCTGGCAGAATGTACCCAGTAGGAACATCTGAGAAAGACGCTGTTTTCTGAAAACCTTTAAGATAAATACAGGTCGATTGACATGCTGGGACCTATTTGTGAACCACACTAATTGGTTGAATATGGGCATTTTCCTAGCCAAAGTGCATGAATTTGTTTTCTGTTTAGAATGCAATATCCAGTGTAATTATAAACTATATATAATATTTTATTCATATATATGTAAATATCATTCTTCTTTTAATGTTTATTGGTTTATTATTATAAATTCGTTCCTCTTTCTTATTGTATATCATACTTAAACATGTACGATCTATGACCCATGCATAAGATATATTTGTAATGTGGACATAGAATTTTATAACAATAAAGATGCACCCACTTCTGCTACTTTCCCACCTGTTGTCTACAGTATAATTCGAACATAGCTTTATTCCGCCTCATTCTATTTTTACGTTTACAAACTCCGATGTATTTTATTAATAGTATATTCATGTTATCTGTGCGCATTTTCTTTAATTTTCATTAAACTACACAAAACTTGGTCTCCACATTCCTGAAAGCATTAAAAAGAATCCCGAAGATGCCTACTTTTATAATTTGCTAACGTTCAGCAATGAAAACACGGATTTTTGTGGTGTGTGCGTGGAGGGTTTCTTTCAGAAGCGCTCCAGTAAATGATGGTACAGTAAAGCAGGAGGAGCAGTATAGAGGGGTATCCCTAGGGAGCAAGCTGGCAGCAAAGCTACAGCGGACCCATAAGAGAGCTTCTCCAAGGAGCAGTTAAGCAACAGGGAAAGGCTGCAGAAAGCAACCATGATGACTTTAGTTTATCTCAAGAGACTCAAACTAGTGTCTTCATTCAGTAGCAATAAGAATAGAGTAATTCAATTTATAGTTTATATTGTAGGCGAAATGATGAATCCCATTATAATCTCTGTGTTTACTAAATTTGTGCTAAAACCAACTAAAGAGAAACTTAGAGAACCATTAATCACAGAAAGTTTGAAACTTAGGACGAAATAAGAAATGATCTACGGTCTTCGTACGCAAGGTTACAATAGTACAGTACTTTGCAGACAGGTAAAAATCAGTCAGAATCATAGACAGTGAATAAAATGGATCCAGAGATTAACAGTGGAAATTTTAGGAAGCCAAGTTATTAAATTATAAAGAAATAGAAAAGAAGTAATTCTGTACCGGTTGACACATTAAAGAGGAATATATTATGTTCTATACAGTGATGGATGAATGAATGACAGAATTTAGATTATCGCTTAAAGTCCAAAGCTCCAACAAGAAGGCAAACAATTTGCTTCTAAATGTGGAAGAACAAGTAAGCTGTACTATATTGTCACCAAAGAAGTGTAGCCTTTGCTGTAAGGTAAAGGTAGGCGATAGGGTTTATTATACATACAGGTGATAAGATAAGGAATATTGGGTACCAGTTCCGAATAGTTGATCCAGTACTTTGTACGAAATAATAATTCTGCCGCAATACAGGCGTAACAATTTTTTTAATGGTGTTTAACGCCCGTATTTACTACTGAGGCATCACAGGCGGTGGACACTGATGATACATGAAATGACATGATAAATTGGGAAAAGATTTTTTTAAGGAAGGAAACAATTCAGGCCTATGTTTAGGGTACCTCCCCGGCATTTGCCATTTATGAGGACTGAGGAAAATCTGGAATAAACCTCAGTCAGTAAGTACGGTCCTGGCGGGATTCGAACCCCAGAAATCCCGCTCACGAGTCCGCGCCTTAACAACCTCGGCGGTCAGACGCAATAAGACAACGCCGTTAAAAAGTGATAAAATGAGATTGAAACATGCCCGAAAAAAAAAAAAACTCAATTTTGTAATACGCAGCAACATATTTTAGCCAGAAAAGTAAAAACAGCATGAACCTTATAGTTACAAATATATTGTTACTACTAGCTAGTAACCTCCTCCCACAGTCCCCTGCCGTCCTCCGAGGCGTGCATTACTTATATAGTCACAGGTTTCTCCTACTAGCGACGATTGCACTCTCTTCAGGGCGGATTTAACGAAATAAAACAGCAGACCGACTCGCGAAAGAAGCAGCGAAAAGCAAGGACATGCCGGTGGATTATCAACTCATCCCAAAATGTGAAGTGAGGAATGAATTAAGCGTAGAAAGTCAGCGACTATGGGAAACAGAGTGGCAAATGACAACCAACAAAATCATATTTTCCGACTGTAGCTAAAAGACTAAAAAACCAACTTCCTTCTAAGCCCGCATATTACAGCGATTCTCTCAGGTCAATGGGAAATTTGGAGCCTACTTTCATCGCTTCAAAATAGCAGAGAACCCATCATGTACATGTCAGGAGAGTATACAAACGGTGGAACACATCTTGAAGAAAGAGTGCTAAATATTCCGGAAAGATGTAGCAAAGGTAACGAGGGAATGACCAATAGACAACATTGAGCTTGTTTAAAAATATATTTAAAATGTTTGTAAACATTATAAATTTTGACAGTTTTCAAATTAACACAAATTGACTAATAGGATAGAAAATGTGTGACTGAGAATGATAGTGTGAAGCATACATATATAATCAATTTAACCAATCTTCAAAATATGATTAGCTTGGAATAAGAATGAAACTGTGGTCAAAAATAGTATTAAGGGTAACATGTAACAATGAAATTATAGTAATCATTTAGTATTAATAATTATTATAGTAATGTAGCATGCAGTAAATAAAGATTTAAAAAAAATGGGCAACATAACTGGGGTTCTGGCACAATTTTAGCTGGAACTTGTAAAAAAGTAAATTCACAATTAATTCATTTACACACACTAACCTCGGGTAAATGCTAGAAACCGGTGAACTCACTGGTTTGCTGCGGCGAGCTACGGCCTAACGGCCTACGCTCGTCTCCTTTTCGTAAATGTACATTTATAACGGATTGTGTGTTACCATGTTAGTGGATAAATCACTATAATGGTGGGAAATCTTCTTTAACTCAAGCAAGTGTCATTTAAGGCAGCAACTAGTCATGATAATACAAAAGAAGTGAGTGCAACAAGAACCTAAGAACCTACCGAATAATGTTTCTATTTCAGTGAGTTGAAAAAAATAAGAATGGTAGTAGAACTACGGAAACGATTTTTCTGGTAAAGGCAGCAGTGATAATATGATGAAATCAAAGATAGGAGTATTCGTTAAGGTTGGCTGATTAGATAGTAAGGAAGAATACTCCACGACGTTGATAGACTTAGGATCATAAATATCATTATTAAAAACGCCATGTGTAACAGATAAAAGCTTATGATGCAGAAACAAAATTCACCAACCAAAAGTTCAGTGTATTTTTAATTTAAACCATTGCTGCAATAAACATGGGAATTGTAGTGGGCGCATTTTCGATAAATAAAAAGCCAGCTGAAGTTGAAGGCAGGAGTTTTTCTTTAAAAAAAATTAGCAATGATTGTTAGAGTAATATAATAATGACTGTAGATAAAGGGAAAATTAATTACTTACTAATGAGAAATTTCCAAGTACAGAATCGAAAAATGTCACCAGTAGGATTGGAAATTCAACTTAAAATTTCTGTAGTAAATCAGAGAAATGGAAAAGATTTAAAAAAAAAAAAAAAGGCATTTTGTAGGACATTCCACTGGGTTAGTGAAGGGAGATACACAATAACTCTTGAGTGAAACACACAATGAAAACGTAGAAATAGAGGAAGTTAGAATAGAGATGGTAACTTCTACTGCCCAGACAGAGGGGAAAGGCCATACCAGCACAGAAGATAAAACGAAATTCTCTCATAGCATCTCATTGAGCAAGAAGGGGCTACCGAAAATTGTAAATATATAGGAACGTATCTTTTTCCTGAGTATTATAGTTTCACATATTAAATTATAGTATAATTTGCACATTATATATTTAGGATATCAACATAAAAATACGAATTTGTTTGAAACTAAGAGATAATGGTTCAGGTTATGCAAACATCAACCTTACTACGGGATCTGAAGAGGTTTTCATGAATGAAATGTTACACGAATTCATCTGCCAAATATCACAGATAAACAAATGTTGATTTGGTTTATTTGCGGATGCTCTGTAACATCTTAGGTCATTAAGTGTCCCATTCAATTCAGAGCGTGAAAGGCCAACAATTTTTTCCTGGATGTTTCATCTTTCAGCCCTGCGGTTCTTACATATGCCGTAAATCCACGACATGGGACGCCCGAAAAAATTTCATCAATCCTGGCCGGGATTGAACCCGGCATCTTCGGTTTAGGAGGCAAATATGATCACGACTTCACCACCAGGACCCAGGAAATAAATTTGCAATTTTATAATTTAATGATTACTAACAGTATTAGGTATTCAATGTATGTACTTTTCAGAGCAATCTTACGTTTTCGGTCAACAGATTTTCACTGTTTTTTAAAATTAGTTATAGCATGTTGAATATTCAAAAATTGAAAGATTTGCATTCTTTTTTGCTATTTAACTTCTATCACCTCCTGTAACTAAAATGAAAATTAATTTATCATGCCCTCATTTTCCCTCTATTTCTTTTTCTTTAAAAATAAAAATAAAGTAATTTCTAAAATAAGCATTATACAGTTTGGTTTTTCACTAGTAATAACGACCGCAACAGGTGGCCGAGGTCGTTAAGGCACGGACTCGTGGGCGGGAGTTCTGGGGTTCCTCCCAGGCTAAGGGTTTTTCCAGGTTTTCCTCAGTCCTCATAAAATGCAAATGCCGGGGAGGTACCCCAAACTTAGGCCTGGAACGATTCCTTCCTTAAAAATAAATTCTTTCCCAATATATCATTTCATCTCATGTATCATCAGTGTCCACCGCCTGTGGTGTCTCAGTAGTAAAAACGGGCGTTAAACACTACTCAAAAAAAAAAAAATAATAATAACGCGAGAGTGTCTGAGATTGCCGATAAAATAAGGATTTAAATACTATTCCTCTAAACTTGGCTTACAAAATTGTAATAATTGTATATTTGGACTTAACCTTTTCTAGCATTCTTGCAACAAAAGAGATCGATTGTTAGTAATGCCAATTGAGAAGAGCAAAATACGTTCTAGGACTATTTCATGAATAGAATAAAAATAAAAGTGATGTATTTTATATATATATATATATATATATATATATATGTATATATGTATATATATATATATCTTAGTGTTTTATCCTTTTCTACTTTTCTAGTTACTGTTATTTTAGTTACATTGTTAATAGTGTAACATTATTTTTCATATATATAAGAATAAAAGTTATATATAAAAGAAAAACAATAATTATAAGAACTCTAATATTTCGAAATATAGCGATTACACATTTGACTTTCTCTTAGTGTTTTATCCTTTTCAGCTTTTATAATTGTGTGTATATATATTTGAAATTCGCGCACAGAATATCAACACTTGCATAAAATGTTATTCTTATGAATATACATTGCATTCAGAAACCGTGAGACTGAAATGGACAAAAGTCGACTATTACAATTGCTACTGTTCGATTTTCTAATACCAACTTAGGGGGAAAAAAAAGATAGCATACAGTGTCTCCATTTTTCTTTGTATTCTGTGGTTTGGAATTCCTAATGATAAGATCAACTTGCATATTCACGCATCACCAAACCATGTCATATACAAAGTCACTATCTATTTCAGAAATAAAAACAGAACACTACAAATATTAAAATTATCATCGAGTGCAACACTTTTAAGTTTACATATTATAAAATAGGATAAGAAAACATATTAGTGTAAAGATGAGTCATAAATAAATGAAGCATTGAACAGTAAGGTTAATATACAATTTTTTCTCTACTTTTGTATTTGTTTCATCACTTCCCTGTCGTCCGTTCTTGTAGGTTTGCTTTATCTACATTGTAAAAACTGTCAGAGTGGTCTTTATGTGTTTGGCCTATGCAATGCAAACATATTTGTACTCTTACTTATGTGCGTATTATAGAGTGAGAGAAAAGTGTGCGGTAGGAGATAAAGTACAACAGACTAAGGGCTTAAACTGAAGAGGGAAGTAAAAATCTCTATCACCACATGAAATTGCTGGATATCCATCTATTTCTTAGAGGAAATAAAGGGCGCGGTGGAAGATACAAAGACGTCACAACTTGGTGGTCTTCTGTGACCATAAAAATGTAAGAGCTACTGGAGAGCATCTTACTCTGGTGTCTTCCTTCGCCCATAAACTGCGACCGTTACTTTCTAGAGCAACGAATAGACTGCGGTAATACCAGGGCAAAAAAGAAACGACGATGATAGAGAAATAGGCGTGGGGTACAGAGAACAGCGACATAAATTTCTTTAATGTCACCAGCGCAGCGCCCTGCTCTAATTAACATGCGATCCTGGTGACTTCAGAACTTCCAGTGTGTAAATGTACTTGGAGAGATTTCAACTCGTGTCATAAGTTAGAATCACAAGTGTAATAAAACACACAAATGTTATAATAATAATAATAATAATAATAATAATAATAATAATAATAATAATAATAATAATAACAATTTATGGATGCTTATTAAAATGTTTATTCTGATTTCACCATTTGGTTTACAAGATTTCCACATATTCTTCAGCTGCTTTATCTTCATTTTGTTAAATATTTCAATTTAAGTAAAAAAGTAATTTAAATTTTGTTTAATACTTTTAAAAAATCCTTATGAATACGACGTAAGTGAATTTGCCACTATTTTGAAAGCAAGTGTGTATGTAAAATTTTAAATACGAGGTGGTATCGACAGTATTCGGGAGTGGTACTGTCACCTCGGCCGTAGCTGCAGTAGAGTTTTGTAGTGAATGTTTAAAGTTTCATGCAGCTGGGTAGATGTGTTGAGATTCTATAGTACTTTTCATGATACTCTGTGTGTAGTGGGTGGCGATTTTACGATGGGTCCAAGATTAGGACAGAGAGTGTGCATCAAATTCTGTGAAAATCTCGGGGAAAATGCTACGGAAACCCTCGCAATGATTCAACAAGTATTTGGGGGACAAAGTATTGGCCGTACACGTGTGTTTGAGTGGCATGCTCGGTTCAGGGCCGGCTATTGAAGACGATGCTTACACTTGTAGGCCCGTTAGCTGCACAACGCCTGACATTGTTGCCAAAGTTCAACACCTCGTTCGTGATGATCGACTTCGAACCATTGAAGACCTTGCTCATGAAATGGAAATTGCTTGTGGGACATGCCAGCAAATTTTAACTGATGAATTGGACATGAATCGTGTCGCCGCAAAATTTGTGCCAAGGATCCTAACTGTTGGTCACAAGGCGCAGCGTGTTGAAGTTTGCACGGAGTTTCGTCAGGCCGTATCCGATGACCCAACCTTCTTGTCCAGGATCATCACCGGCGACGAGAGCTGGATGTACGCTTATGACCCTGAGACAAAACAACAATCCTCCCAGTGGAAGAGCCCGAACTCACCAAAAACAAAAAAGAGGGAGACAAGTGAAGAGCAAAGTCAAGAGCACGCTCCTCGTTTTCTTTGATACCAAGGGGATTGTGCACAAAGAATTCGTCCCACCAAATCAAACAGTGAACTCCACGTACTCTGTGACGTTTTGCGACGGCTCCGTGAAAATGTGCGAAGACGACGGCCCGAACTTTGGCGACAAGGGAACTGGCTGTTGCATCACGATAATGCGCCCTGTCACAATTCCTTGTTCACCATGAGCTTTAAGACGAAAAGCAACATGACGGTTGTCCCCCACTCACCGTACTCATCTGATTTTGAACCCTGCAACTTCGCTCTATTCTCCAAATTGAAAATCAAGTTGAAAGGAGGTCAGTTCGACACAATTGAGAGGATTCAAGAAGAAACGCAGTGTGTGCTAAACCCTCTCAAAGAACATGACTTCCAAGAAGCACTTGAAAAGGACCGGTGTATACGTGTAGACTACTTCGAGGGTGATGGCGGTCATTAGTCTCAAAGTAGGTTTTTGACCAGATGGTAGCACCATTTCAGCTGGATACCAGCTCGTATATTTTGATAAACGGGTTTGCACGGCCGTTGAAACTTCAATACGGCTTGATTGTTAAACGTTCAACGCACAATTCGCACGCATACTTCTGCAGTCTTTCTTTAATAAAAGGGGCGGCGCTATAGCCGAATGGTTAGACCAAAGACAAGGTGACGCTATCTTTGAAACTAATTGAAACTTAAGCGGACAAGCTTTCTAATTTCAAGGTGGGCGTTATATTACTTGTCTGCTAATATACTTTCAAATTAATATATATTGTGCAGTAGCTTTGAAAAAATATATATTCCCAATCTAACATTTTGAAGCGGTTTTGATGTGGGTGGAAGTTATCGTCGTTGTCGTTGTCTTTGTTGTTGGCCCCACATTGGGCGCCAAATTTTGAAATGGTTTTGTAGAGTGATTATAGGTTGTTTCAGTATTGTGCCCACACTTCAATGATAACTCATTACAGAAATACAATTTAGTCAGTTGTCTCAAACTCACATACGGTTAATTTTTTTCCTCACAAATAAACTGGATTTGTATTATACAGTTTTAAATTCATAAAATGTTGTACTTTTTTTCAATAGTGCTACAAAATTGTTATCTTGTTATACTGGCTATTTTATCATTTTTGTTACATTATATGAATTCAATAAATCGAATGTTGTATCAATAATTTTATGTATTTTATTATTACCCCACAATTGACAAACACTGGTAAACCTAAATCTCTACTAAGCAGAGTTTGGGAAGCCAGTGCCCTCTTTATGTTAAGTTACTCATACTCAATGTGTGATCTTTTCTTTTTATTTGCAGTATACAAACCCTTTTCTTCTTATATTATAAAATATTCCCATCTGATTGTTTTCCCGCCAGCGTTTACCAATATTTTCTTCAGGTAGTGAGTGAGTTTATTTCTCAACAGTTAAATATATGAAATGCATCAAAGAAACAAAATATCCTATTTTTCTCATTTGAGAGATACGAAATACCACCCCTACTTTAATCCTAATATTTGATGGTTGCAGAACTCTCCATACTGTACCAACTATATTTATGCCAGTGTCTTCCAGTATGCTGCAGTAAATTAAGCTTAACCTTGTATAATGTCACGTCTATAGTTATGACTTAAGGGGGTAGCTACTTAGTAGGGTGATGGTAAAGACACACACCAATGTGCCATGCAACTTAATTTATTGTAAAGGAGACAAGTCCCCAATCTGAATTGTGATTACAAATGATAGCCCTGAAGGGCCCTTACCTTTTAGGCATCTGTCGCAGTAATGCTGAGGGTGTAGTCAGACAGGTAGAAGACAGAAACGCACAGACCAAAGACCCCGAGCCGTAGCTCTGGTTCCCCTTATATCGTTTTACGAATGCCTAGGGGGGTCTCTGCATTGTGACATAAACTATACCAAACTGTGCCACCGTCTTAGATCTAAATTATATTATCCAATGAGAGTGTACTATGTAGGTGTATGACCCTTTCCAAACTGCGAGACAGATGCAATCTCAGCAAGTGATTGAACGCTACACTGAAATTCCTGAAGTGATCACGCTAAAGAAAGATATGAAATATAAAACAAACGAATTTAGCTTTCAAAAATGTTAATTTGCTACATCCCTCAGCAGTACAAACGATAATATAAAAGTTTAGCAAACGATACTGAACAAAATTTTTCCAACTTCTTTTAAGCACAGTGACCATAAATACCAATCTGATAGTCATCACTCCCCTCACATCCTTGTCCAAACACAACTTAACACCAAATCCTATTCCCATCCCTTACCAAATCTTTCCTTCATCAAACATGAATGGGCCGTAGTTCTGCACCTCAAGCACTATGTTTCATAACTCTCTTCTGTAAATCCAGGACTGCCGTTTACTGATGTTTGCCACTTCGGAGTGTTTGAGGATGTGACATTATTACCAACTTACTCAAATAATTATAAACCATGCTGAATAAAAATTAAGTGTAATCGCCAACTGCTTCACATCTTTTGGTATTCAGGAATGGAACATTTTTCTTGCAATGTATTAATCATTTTTCTTAGTAAACTTGCCATTATTGATTGATATTTAATCTTTTTTTTTTTCTTTCTTTTTTCATGAAAGATCTTGTTTTGCATGCTTGTTCCGTTTCCTCGGCTTCTAGTTTCTTTCTAATATTGCATCATACTTATATTTCGTTTTTCTTGGCACTTGGCAGAGAATAGATAATGCGAATGTGGTCCTCGTTCATGAATTGCGTTTGTATTTTTTGTTGAATTTATGATAAGTATATTTGATGAAATGTTCCATTTGTTTAAAACTCAGAAGCTCAGTTGACATATTGTATTTACTTATATAGTGATTACGTTGTTTTTATGGAATTTCATTGCTAGTTATATTTGAAGTCCATAGAACATATGGGTTAGTAGCATTGGTTTAAAATTTTAAAAACAGATCAGGCTTTCATTTTTAACTCAAAATGCTGTGATAGAACTCTCAGTAGCTCATTAAGTTATATTAGAGAGAGGGGGAGGGGAGAGCTGCAATTCGTAAATTAGGTTTAAAAAGTACATGTATATATGAAAGCTTCATTTTCTCGATAATTGTCTCGCAAGCTTAGTTCTGTGCTGTTTAATGATGGATGTGCGCAGCCTAATTAATATTAAAAAGTCAGCATTATATCATTCGTTTCGAGTTGTCGGCAGTATATTTTCAACTGGGTAGTTCCTTAATTTTTTTCGTATTTATAACTATTATTATAACTGCAGTTTTATTATAAATGATCAAGCTGGTCAATAAAGTTACAAATAATTTATAAAACTAAACTATTAAACAAATTAATAATATATAACATATTATATTTATCTTTATACCAAACTCAGCAGTTTATAGCGTTTTCAAATAGTCTTGGATAAGGAACATTTCTTCTAAACCCAAGATCGCGGGTTCGAACTCGGCCAGGATCGATGGGTTTTTTCGGGGCGTAAAAATCCTAAGTATGGCTTCCTTCGGAAGGGAAGTAAAGCCGAGGGTCCCGTGTCGTACATTTACGGCACGATAAAGAACCTCAAGCCTGAAAGAAGAGGCCTCTGAGCAAAGTTTGTCGGCCGTTTCACGCCCTGAATAGAATGGGACGCTGATGACCTGAGATGTTAAAAAGCGTCCGTAAATAAAACAAATCAAAAAAGTAACATTTAGATTTATGAAAATTTAAAAATACAATAGTCTATTGAAAGATAAAATGTCGATCCTGGTGGTGTAACGGTAATCATATTTGCTTTCTAAATCCAAGATCGCGGGTTCATCCCGGCCAGGATTAATGGATTTTTTCAAGCGTAAAAATTTTAAGTATGGCTTCCTTCGGAAGGGAAGTAAAGCCGTGGGTCCCGTGTCGTACATTTACAGCATGTAAAAGAACCTCCAATCTGAAAAAAGAGACATGTGAGAAAAATTTTTAGGCCGTTTCACGCCCTGAATTGAATGGGACGCTGATGACCTGAGATGTTAAAGAGCGTCCGTAAATTAAAAAAAAAATAATAATAATAAAATACTAGCTGATTTTATTTTAATTTAATCTAAGTAATATCTTTATATATAATAGCTATTTGTTCCAAGACATTAATTATTATCCGAAACCAATTAACTTTTAGGCTTTATAAATTAAGTTTATTTATATTTACATCCTAGTTTACAAAGATTTATTATGATATAGCTACCATGTTTTCCCATGAGAGTCACAAAGAACTACCTTTAAGAGATGTTACTAGCTATTTTTTTCATTTTATTGAAGTTTTCAAGGGACAAGAAAAAACAAAAGAGTCATACCAGTGTGCCATTATTATTTTTTCCCCTCTGTTTCTTTCATTTTTTTATTAGCACTGGATTAAAATATGTTTCGTTTGTGAAGAAAAAGGTGGAACGCAGTCAAACGAGAGAAAACAAAGACTGCCAAAGGGAAATAAAATCAATACGACTTTTGCAGGTCATCATAAATAAAAGACTGAGAAATGATACATATTTATTAAGGCTGACTCATATAGAACTTTGTCTTAACCATTATTAGTGTATTTGGGATTCCAAAGACTTTGGGTGAAACGGTATAAGTGATGTATACAATATCGTCTTTGTTAACAATCGAATTCAGTACCAGTGGATGCCGGTAAAGTATCGGTTTGGAAGTGATTCCGAGACACCAATGATATTTCCAGATTTTAGAATTCAGATATTCCCATTTGGGGTAAAAACGTATAAATAAACAACCTAAGGATGAGATTTTAAATATATTTTCTGTTCCTTAAACACAGGGTGTGGGTTATTTAGTTTAATATCTGCTTTAGTTGGCTACAATTGCCTATTTAAAACGTATTTAAGGCCGTATTTTAAAACAAAAGCTTATTAAGGTATGCATTTTTTTTAATTCAATTAAATATTTAGTTTCTCATACTTATTTACTTTTAGTGAGATTTTCTAATGATAATTATTATTAGGACGTTCGGAAATCAATCGGGTTTTGTGATTTAAACTTCACTAAAGCCAGATAATTCAAAATTCTCTATTAATCAAGATAACTGGCATAGGCGGTCTGTCAGTAGGACATTTATATATGCCATTTCGATAAAAGTCGTGATTTCTGGAAATGGTGTTATTTCATAGTTGAAACATGTCATAATTTCTTAGTTATTGAAATTATAATTTTTCAGGAAACTGTCCAGGTGTTTCAATAAGTGAAAGTTAGATGGAGATGGATTTAAAGATTCTTAGCCCGTTCACTCAGCTTTTGGAGCGTTCTTTGCGAGGTGTGTTCTCGGGCGTCATCTTAAAGAATGCTGGTTTAGAACTTCTAATGCATTTCATTAATTTCTTGACAATACTTCCACAATTAATTATTTTGCCACAACGCATATGGTTGTGGTGTACTAAATCAGCCGCAGATTAAAAATAACCGCCATAACCTTTCTTTGCTGTAATTTTAGTTTTGGAAAAACGTTTCATGTTTCGTCGAGATTCAGCCAATGTGCTGATCATTTGCGGCTGTCGTAGAGAATTTACTTCGTTACAAGTCACAATCCGATCCAAAAAGGTGAAGAACAGACGCCATATCTTAGCCATTATTTTATGTTCGTTCATTTATCAAAGTTGGCAACTCTGCTACTTTCTTCGAACGATCACATACTGTTGAGGGTACAAGCCTGGGTACCTTAGGAAGTTTTCGAGTTGCTTGACGTGTACATGCTTCAAGTAATTCCCCGAGTTTATCATCATCAACTTTACTGTGACGTCTTGGAATTTATTTCAATTCAATTAATTTTTCAAACAAATCTTCAAACTTCGCCTTCCTAATAAATATTTCTCAGATGTATGTTTCTATTTTTAACTCTAAGAGATATGATTATATTTAATAATATTTTTCATATTTGCATTACTACTTTTCAACATAAATTATTATTACATAAAAATAAAATGTATTGTACTGCACTATTAGAGATAAAACTTTTCGAACCAACTATAAATTGTGCGTTCGGAAGAGATTTTTCCTCTTCCACAACATTTCAAATAGTTCCAGCGACAGTGTGACGAAGTTTGAACTCGGGTAAGAAAGTTATATGCAAATCCCTGCTTCCGAATATAATTACAAGAGGCTTAGTATAACAAAATATTATCAAATTTTCAACGATTATAACAAATAAAACAGGCAAAGTATAAGCTTTTACAACAAAATGCTACGTTCAAATTATGTGTATATACTGAAACCGAAATAATTAAATGAACATGTATGGAGGCAGCAAAACTAAAATGAATTAGGAAATATGTGCTATTGTAGGGTGCAAGGTTGTTTTGCTCAGGCAGGCAGGCCGGACCCGAGCGGTCGGTAAAGTTGACCTGAAAGAAATTGTTGTGCCTTATTGTAAACAAACCCACCCCCGGCTAATCCATGAAGGAATGGGAAAGTTGTGTTAGGAACGAAACAAATTTTTCGCCTTGAAACTCCGTCTTTATGTTAGGTGAGGAAAAAGTATCGTAAAACCAGGGGATGAAAACACGAGTCAGTCGAGAAATAGCTTTAGAAGAGGGTGCAAGAGAACCCTCAGTGAGTGTCAATGTGCCTACGAGCGAGATAACGATACTTCAATCTTGTTAAGCGACGCATCTGTGCAAATGTTACGTTTAGATGTAACGTTAGTGTGTAACGTACGCTCTCCAGTAGCTCTCAGCCTTTGAGAGTAATTAACTGTCGTTAGAGACGCTACACATCGGACAGAACAAAATCTTAAGTGTTAAACTTTTTGTGATATTAGTAAAGAAACAGATTCCCAGTAAAAGTGAAAAAAAAAACCCTTGTAATGAGAATTGAGAGTGTAATTGGAATGTAATGAGAGTATGAATGTGTATAAGAAACATGCTGTATATTAGGACCGTAAGAACCCCGTCTATAATTGTCAGAAAAGGTGACATGACGCAGGCACACCCCTGCCATGACCGCCCCTGAGTAGACAGATCTTGTGGGCAATGACTTTCACTATTATGTAAATAAACCTAAGCTAGGGAGAGAAGCTGCCTTTAAAATAACACGCACACTTAATTAGGTGAGTTGTTAAGTGCACATGCGTAGACAGATTTCGGGGCAATGTCTTTAACACTGAAGGCTGGCTTGCCTTAAAGTAGATGTCAGATAAACAAACCACTTATAAGATAAGTTATTATACGCAGGTGGCATAAACTGTGCAGCAAGCGGAACATTTGTATAAACTTTTAGACTGTATAAAAGGGCCTGCCTACTTGTTAAGGCAGGAGAGAGAGATGGGCCTCGACCGAGGATGTCGGTAGAGCACTGTATTAAACCTTCTTCTTAATAAATACTTTTCTACAAAGGAGCTGATTGAGTTATTCATTAGAAGCCTTGATATACCTCGTATTCCTACAGGACAGGAGTTAGTTCTTGTCCCCGACTCCAGCAACTATTTACACATTCGTTCTCTCTTGTCTTAAGCCACCATAGACAAGCAGGGAATGAACTGTAGTACTCATTAAAGAAGAACATCACATCTGGTGGCAGCGGCGAGCGCTACACCCTGAAATCCTTCATAAAATAGCCGATCCTCCGCCCAATATTATGAACCTAGAAAATAAATAAAATGTGGTAGTAAAAAACTATAAATCGGGTGATTATAGTGTCACCACCCTTATTTCCCTTTCTCAGTTATACTCAAGTAAATAAATTTCCAGGAAGAAAAATCTCGTTGGAGCGAACTGTAAGTCAGTGTAAGCATCATCGGAGTGGAATGAAAGTCATCTGTATTTTCTCCTGAGATATACAATTATTAATCACATTAACAAAACTTTCCCCCAACCTACGTAACCAATTAACCCCCCCCCCTTATTTTAAATACTGCTGCAATATTCATAATTTTCGATTTCAAATTAATAATATACAAAATCACCATTAACTTCTGAACGACAATGAAATTGATATTTGAAGTAATTTTTTAACAATCGTAGTTGGCACATGGCCCACCATGATTTCGTCTTATCGCGGCACTAATAAGCCTAATTCGAATATTGCTGCCAAAATACCATTGTAGTGATAAGCCAATAGCTACTGACATGTCCATTTTCTAAAGTTTTCTGGAGTAAAAAGTTAAAGTTTAGGTCTTCAACAATAACAAAAAAATTGTTGAAGTGTAAATATTATTGAATAAACGTTCATTTTACCTCTTAGCATCATATAGAAATATATTCTTATTATAAAACCTTGTTGCTGTATCGTGAAAAGGTGGTTAAGTATATGCATGTTTTGATATCAAACAATTTTATACATAACTGGTATTAAATATAATGACATAAAATCATTTTGTCATTACATATCAAATATACAAGTGGCACTAATACAATTTTAAAAGAAACAAATTTGGCAGGTATTATAAAAATTAAAATGAAAAATGTAGCTTGTATAAATCTTGTGATATTAGTACAGCATTATTACATCTTCACAAGTGTGGTCAGGACATACACAAAAAGCTCTTTCAGTAGTTATTAATAACTGCTAAAAGGAATGGTGGACAGGACCAATAAGCGGTACAAATTGAACAAATCCTGTTTCTTGACCGGATTCTTAGGAAGACGTCCAGTGTGTTTTGCAGGGATTTGATTTGAAATTGGTTGCAAGCAAACTGAACGACCTGTTTTGCTACATTTACAAAAGGGCTCCTTATCAGGTACAGAATATTTGAAGTTAACTATGTCAAAATATGACTATCAGCGAACGTTAAGCCATTCATTTTTTCATTGCTGTTGTCTGCATCATGTTGTAACAAGATACGATTCTAAAACCTGTATATCTCTATCATTCTGGAAAGAAATGACGGGAAAGCACAAATACAATAAACTGATATGTGAGGTTGCCACTCCTGCAGACTTTTATATTTCTACTACACTAAATGTTACCTAGAGAACGCCATTACAATGACCAAAAAAGTGGTTATGCGTGTTTCCCTCCCCCTTCCCAAACAAGCACATCTTTCTCGACGCGCATGCGCAGGGTTTAGCTGTTCAAACACGCCAGACAGGCGCGGAATTAAATAGCGATTATTGCCTACGTGCTCTCAACAGTCCTTGTAAATACTACCAATACTGTTACACATTATTATTAATGCATTATTTTCGTTATTAAACCCCACTATTAACCCCCTCCCTATGCCACATCTGTCATGGGCCACCCCAATCGACGTCCTAGATGACAAATATTATAAAAGAATGAAAGAAATACAAAAATAATTACAAAATAATGAGAGTCCCTGAATATTAAAAAATTAAAAAAACCAAATTAATGAAAATAGTAACTATAAATTATTAGCGGAGACACAAATTGAAACTGTTTTGATTGCATTCTTGCAATCTTTGTTGCATCACTTTCTAATAGTCAACCGTTGAGCGGTGTTTGGGGTACCGAAAGATTCATTTGGGAGAGAGTTATCTGTAAAATTGTCACGAGAACTGGTTAGTAAAATACATGTAACAGGACGAATGTTTGAGCAGGTATAAAGTGTACAATAAATACTTCGTTTAATGTTAACTTTAAGGAATAGGGGAAAATCAATACATTTGACATCAAAGTATAAATAAGCCATGAATACAAAAGAGAAAATCAGTGTTTCCTAAAATTATTTTCTGAAATATTTACTGTAGAATACCATATAATAATATTAAAAATGGCGTTAACTTATCATGCAGTACCACCAGTCATACAATTTTTCAAAGATGCGGAAATAAAATTGTTTACTAAGCTGTAGACAATATAAAGTAGTAAATGTTTTATTATTAGTTGCATTGGACGCTTAAAACAAAGGTATTAAGCATGTTTATGCGGGGCGACCCAACGAAACATGAACCAAACTTGCGGGCCTTTCCACTGAGCGTGGGTACACGTTTTTTCCGCCTTCTGGAACAAGGTCACACTATTTTGTAAGTGTGGGTCTGAAAGTATACTTCAGTTATTAAAGTGGTATATTTTATTCTGTATTTAATTGCGAAGTGAAAAATGGCTCAGTGTGTATTCTACCGCACAACGAATATTTATTTATGATTTATTTTCAGGTTGAAATATGATTTGAGTAAAACTCATGAGTGTAAAAATGCAGGCCTTGCAACAATGCATAACCGTTATAATAAACTTCAAAATAATCGTTATTGGAGATTTGGAAAACCTGATAGTGTACATTTAGTTTCCCTTCAAGACAAAAAAAAAAAGTGAATGGTATGGCATAAGCGAAGAAAGAACTACGTAGTCATTCCAGCCAACAATTGAATGCTCCATACATGAATACATATTTATCCCAATTTATTACAAATTTTTTTTCCTCCCATTTTTTCCCAACAAGACACTGCCACAGCGAATATTTTGATGACAGAAATTGAAAGTGTGTTTCAGAATCGTGGACCCAAGATCGCGGGTTCGAACTCGGCCAGGACCGATGGATTTTTTCGGGGCGTCAAAATCCGAAGTATGGCTTCCTTCGGAAGGGAAGTAAAGCCGTGGGTCCCGTGTCGTACATTTACGGCACGAAAAAGAACCTCAAGCCTGAAACAGAGGCCTCTGAGCAAAATTTGTCGGCCGTTTCACGCCCTGAGTTGAATGGGACGCTAATGACCTGAGCTGTTAAAGAGCGTCCATAAATAAATCAATAAATCATTCAAAAAAAAAGAGTCGTGGAATTAAAGCAGGATTTTGGCCCCTTTATACCCCTATCCTAACCTCATGCGATTTAATCTATGGAGTAAATTAAAAAATATCTTATTTAAGACAAATCCAAATACCCTGCCGGAAAGAAATGAAACAATATCTGGCTACTCAAGGTGGATTACAGAAATGGTGGATAATTTATTAAAGAAGTTTAAAAAAAGTTTAATAACGAAGGAAATTCTTTCATATCATTGGTAAGCAAAACACTTTAAAATAGTTATGAAAATTTTTGTATTGTTTTCAGCGCCATCTACGATACCCGTAGTCAGAAAAGAGCGTCGATCTCGCCTATAGGCAAAATGCAGTAAGTTAGTCCATAATTCAATGGCTCTAGTAGTAAAATAGAGCAGAGACTGCTGACTGGTGTTTAACGCCTGTTTTTACTACTGAGGCACCACAGGCGGTGAACTCTGGAAGATACATGAGATGAAATGATATATTGGGAAAGGATATTTTTTTAAGGAAGGGAACGTTCCAGGCCTAGGTTTTTGGGTACTTCAGCGGCATTTGCCATTTATGAGCGAGGAAAAAAACCTGGAAAAAATCTGTCAGGGAGGACGTCCTGGCGCGATTCGAACCCCAGACCTCCCGCTCAAGAGTCCGTGCCTTAACGATCTTTGCCACCGTGGCGGTAGGAGCAGAGAATACCATTAATACAATAATATATAATGTTTCTGTAAATTAAATAACATCGTAGAAAATTCGTCAGATAATGTATCTGTTAACTATGGTAAACGTAATTCAATTGTATTCAAATTAAAAACAGAAAATCAAATATCAAAAAAAAAGTTGCACTTGCCGTAAACTAAATACATGTATTGAATTTGGTGTCAGTCATTAGTTGTGAGAACATATTTACAGTTATAGTTTACAATATTGAAGAAATACAGTCCTTTTTTGCGGTTTGTCAAGAATGTGGCTTAAGTTTATGCATTATTGCAGTCCTATGTTTGTTCCTATAACCAACAATTGAACGCGCTATTAAAGTCTGATATCTGTTGAAAAGTTTGCCGATGGGGAGAAAAAGACATTCTTCGGCGTAGAAATTTGTAAATTCTCAATAAAACTAAGTAAATAGACATTGATTTTTTTGTTTGTTTGTTTGTTATTACAGTACTTTCTGGCTTTAAAAATACAGAAATATGAAGTCATCAGTCTTTGAAATTGCGTAATGACCTAACCTAATAACGTACTTATTTTCTTTTATAATCTTTATTATATTTGTGCAATTCTATAAGCGCATCGAATAGTTCGCAGTTGATAGGTTATGTTTGGTAACTCAGAAGTATGTTGCAAATACTATATACATGTAAAATTTCTGAGAAAATACTAAAGGAATGGTATCCTTTTGGGGGAGAGATAAAGAAAAAGGTTAATAAGATACTTCTTAGACTTTCATGGCCGGTTTTATAATTGAGCCAGTTAAAATATTCTGGGCTCTTTGGTCCATAGTTAAGCTACCATAGTTTTCACCAACTTCTGTGGTTGGCATTATCAGTGGACGATGAACAACGATTACTAACTGCTTGAAAGACGACAGTGTTGATCTGTCTCTCTGGTTTTAGAAGGTCGATCAATATCACGTGTGTAAGGGACGCGTTAGTTGTTTGTTTTTAAGAATTGGTTTCCATGGGCTACTTTGGTGATATCCGCCGCTCTGTTACAGTTGTTTGGATGATACATTTCCAATGCTTCGCTCCTGGCTGAATTGAAAAAGCTCGTAGTTTTGCAACCACCTCTGTTTTATTGAAATATATGCATGGCATGCTCTGCTGCAGCACATCGTTCGGACTGATTAAGGCGAAAGTATCATTGATGTTCCTGCAATCGTTTTTCAATCGATCTTCCAGTCATGCCTATGTATACTTTGCCAAACTCGCATGGTATTTTATAAACTCCCAACGTGCCATGAGGGTGCCTAGGGTCTTTTTCAATTAACATTTGCCCTAATTTAACAGTTAATATGCAAACAGATTGTACGCCTTTTTATTTAATATACGTGCGATACGCACAGTAACGTCTTTTATGTCTGTTCGAACAGCTTGGGTTTTTTCCTTGAGCAAGTGTTTGCATAGAACAACTCAAGGCTGTTCCATTATACATAGAAAACGTTATCGTGCGTATCAATTTATATTAAGAAAAAAGACATGCACTCTATTTTATATCAACTGTTAAAATTAGGACAAATGCTTGGTAATGCAAAAAGATCCTTGGCATCCTCCTCTTGACTCAACAGGAGTGAGAGTAGCAAAGTGTACATGGGCATGACTGGAGGATCGACTGAAAAACGATTGCAGGAACATCAGCGATACCTTCGCCTTAATCAATCTGAACGATCTGTGGTGAATGCCATGACATACACTTTAATAAAACAGAAGTGGTTGCAAAAATATGCGGCTCTTTCAATCTAACCAGGAGGGAGGCATTGGAAAGATGACAACATCCAAACAACTTTAACAGAGACAGCGGATATCAACTAAATAGTACATGCAAAACAGATCTTAAACACAAGCAACTACCGCATCCGCTAAACACACATAATTTTGATCGACCTTCTAAAACCAGAGAGATAGACCACCACTGTCGTCTTTTCAGCAGTCTTTTCAGTTGTTGTTCATCGTTCACTGATGATGTCAACCGCAGAAGTTGGTGAAAGCTATGGTGGCATGGACTACGGCTAAACAACCCGGAAGATTTCAACTGTTTTAATTACTCCATATATGATATAAACTAATGATTAACCACAAAAGAATGCAATAAGTTAACTTGAACTATTTATGTAAAAATACGCCTTATTGCCATAGAAATTAAATATTAAAAAGTAAATATTTTTATAGTTTTTCTTGTGGAACAAAAAGCAGGGCACTAAGATCTTATACAGTTAAAATGCTACAAAATTATTTGGGAAAAATTAACAATTAGCAGAACAGACAAAATAAAACTTGAAACTGCAGAGATGAAATTCTTAAATTCGGTATCAGTTTGTTACATTATTAAACAGGAAACTAGATGATGACATAAAATGTTAATTAAAAATGCACAACATAAAGAAAAGCATCAAAACTTAAGAACTAATGGTTTGAAAACATACCAAGAATGACACCATGAAGGAATCACATTCTATATAATTATAAACTTGAAATGTGGAAAAATGTAGGCACACCATTAACAAAATGGAAAGACACAATTTCTTGATGTGAATACAGGCCCGAGGCTTAATTCCTTACAGAGAAAGAACAGCACACACTCTGTATTATGAGTGAAGTACAGACCAAAGTTGGACAAACTAACTCGACACTCCCTTACCTGCTCTCTTAGTTTACTATAAATCATTTTTTTGTTTTTGTCCTGTCTGTCTGCTATGTGCAAGTTCTTTTATGTTTTACTTTATTTTCTTAATTTTTGCATAAATTGTTTAACAATGTAGTTCTATATAAAGTTCAACTCTAGTTGCATTGTATGCCGAGGGGGCTAAAAACGTATACACACTTTCACAGTAGATATCTATGTAATATATTTCAAAGTTGGACAGAAAAACAACAGTAATGTGTAGTATGATGTTCTGTAAACAGATGTTACTCTCATACATTATGTGACAGGTAAATCAACAATGAACAAATGAAGCCAAGATTATCGTATGACGTTCTGTAAACAGATGTGACTCACATTACGTGATGCTAGCGTTGCTACAACAAAATGGAGCCAAGATTATCGTTTGAACAGCGGAAAGCAATTTCGAAGTGCTAATGGAAAATCGAGAATGCTGTTAAAGTTCAAAGGTAATGGAGACGTGTGTACAGAACAGAACCGCCAACGCGAGTAACAATTGCACGCATTCGAGACAAATTTGAGACTCATGGTACCATTTGCGATGTTCACAAGGGCAGATCTGGAAGACCTCACACAGCAACAAGCCCCGCGTCCTCGGCACAGGATAGGACGAAGAGATCCGATTGAGTTTCCACCGCGTTCTCCGGATCTAACTCTGTTGGACTTCTACCTATGGGGAACTATTAAGGATGTTGTATAACGTAGAAAACCAGCTACACTGACAGCACTTCGGGAAGAAATTGAAACGACATGTGCTGCAATCGCTGAGGACACTTTCGCAAACGTTGCTCAATCATTAGTTCAACGTACTCAGAAGTGTATCGATGTTGGGCATTTTGAGCAACTGTTGTAACTGTAAAAGTCCAAGATGATTAGTGCTCATCATTTTCTGTTTGTGTGACTTCAGTTTTGTTAGGTTAACCCAGTTTTTTCTTTGCCTGAAGTGTATATACATTTTTAGCACCTTCTCTATAATAGATATTATGTTTTTACAGTTTTTATATTTCTTCTAACATACATTGCATATGTACCTGGTACCAAAATACCAAAACACTTATAATGTATCTATATTGCTCTATTCGTGTTATTCATATAGTACTTCACCGTTATGATTATCCAGGCTTTGGATAGTTAATATGAACTTTATATTTCACATTTTACAGGGATATATAAATTACTTATTAGTATATTTATGAACTGTAGTAATTAAACTATTAATAATTATTTCACTTATATATAGTTTGCATTTTAAAATTTTACTTAACTACGATTTATATCTCCAAGTTATTTCATTACAATGTTTTTTTTTTTTTTTTTTATTTTCATGAAAAAATTAAAAATAATCATGAAATAAAATATACAGTCATTTACGTTAATTTCAATATTTGCCAGTAACTCCGTTAAAGTAAATGTGGTAAATCACAAGTTTAAAAATATTTCTTTGCATGTACATCTCAAACTATATAGTAAGAACAATATTCCGTATTATTTTACAACAATTACGATTAATGTTGGTATATTATCGATATGCTCCAACGGCGCTAGCGGAATCTGAAATTTTAACAATTTTTTACCCCCAATTATTTGTCAAGTCGAACAACTCGAAAAGCAGAAAATGGGAAGGAAAAGAGCATTCATGTTTTATAGCATTCCAAAATCAACGGATTTCCAGCAATATATATCCACTGATACCCTCCTTTTTCAATATCCCAATAAGTGCTCGAAATTCCAGCACAGCGTGGCAATAGCCGACAGAGACAGTGTGGTTGCTATGGTTACCAAGTGAGACTTTTCCTCTGAATTGCGCCTCAGCTTGCCTGATGCTCGATCCACGGAAACAGGACACCAGGGGCACTCACGTTTTCAATCCATTGCATGACAGCAACTGAAATGGCCGCTTGT